>OX940793.1:24889067-25489067 GCA_954870985.1 Trifolium fragiferum
TAAACATCCACGTGAAAAAGCAGGGAACCTGGATTAAAATTAAAAACTCAAAACCATGATGAAATTTTCCTTAAGCGACTATATGATCATGTAACTTCATTTTTCCATATTTTTGTTTCTCCTGAATGATAAAAATCACATCATTGTACAATTTTTTACTATCCATTTCTTAATCACAAATTTTCTACTAGAACGAAGTGTGCTAGAATTCAGTCACAGTGTGTAGTTTATGCAATTATTTGGTGCACTTGGCTGACAGAGCACACACTTCCAATATTGTGTTTTTATCCATTCTCTGATGTTCAACTTATTTTAAAAGTGTTTCCATCTCAGGCTTGCAGACAATGGGCAGCTCTGCTGCTGCATTGTAAGTTTTTTCTATTTGACAGTTCCAATAGCCTTTTGTTAGGTATACTTTTAGAGGGATTCACATACTTATCTCTGTCCCATTTTATAAATAACTTTATTTTTAATCCCTGTCCTCTCAAATAAAGCCTAACTGAGCAAGATGAATGGAAAATGATTTCCTTAGATACTAAAATTCAACTAATGTTGCAGCTCAACTGGTAGAAACAAAATGCATCTACTAAAACGTCTTGAGTTTATGGTGCTAGTTTATTGGTAGGCAATATGTAATTGAGTTCTCCCTGAGGTTTACGGCACGGCCTAAACTTGGAATGAGGCATTTTGCCCTCCATCTAAACTTTCTCTTTACCACAACAAAAACTAATATAATCAAACAATGGGGATATTGCATTAATTGCAAAAGGTTTCAGCTTTGACATCTTTGACAGAAGTTTCAGCATCTAACCAGAATATGGATGCTTCCTTTGATATGTATGGGAGTAAGGAACAGGTTCAAATTTGAAGAGATAACCATCAAAAGCTTGTTGGAAATCTTGAATTCAATGATGCAAAAATCCTTCCAGTTTAAGCTGTCAAGGTATGCTGTAATGTAAGGTAATTTATGGTCTCTAGATATGATAGGCAATAATCTAACAACAACGTAACACTCCATATTTTTTTAGGCAAAGACAATGCAGCAATGTAAGCTCTGTCGAAGTTGCAAAGGAAGAAACTTTCTATTGAAAACTTAAACTTTATTCAGAAACATATTTTAATCTGGACATGAGGCTGCTGTCATCTATGACGCACGGCCACCTCTATGATTAGGTGTGTTGCGGTGTCCGATACGGTGTCCAACACTCAATGACACTCATACCACATGTGTCAGATAGCTCAAACAGATGTAAAAAAAAATCATTTTTTCCTTTACTCTGACACTCCTTGGGTTGGTGTCTGACACCTGTAAGACACTCGTACAACATGTGTCGGAAAAGTGTTCCCAAAAAAATATTGTTTTCCTTTGTTTCTACTCTCCTTAGACACATACCAAACATATCTACAAGGGTTAAAGATGTGCCAAAGCAACAATGTTGATCAATGAGGTATTAAAGATATAACATTTTGATTACAATATTTTTAGCTTTTTCGATAGTAGATGTATAAATAAAGGTCAAATACTATTGTGTGTTGTTTTAAAACTTTTTTAATGAAAGAACTTGCTCAACTTGATGAACATGTATATATTTTGATTCTCAATTTAGATCTTTTATAAATATGTAGCGTTGTAGGTGTCCTATGTTTTTCACATTAGCAGTGTTGACGTGTCCGTGTTTGAGTCTGTGCTTCGTAGGCTGTCATTCCCTTTTCAGATTTTAAACATTTATTAATTTATAGTTGCAAGTACTAAAATTTAAGACCATTCATACTTTTCCTTTTCCTCTCTATTTATATACTACATAACCTGAGACTGGGAATTTTTTCATGCTCACCACAACTGCAGTATACAGGTCTTTCTTGGTGGTTGCTTTTGGCTGTAATGTTACTATGTTAGCTAAGGTGACTAGGGAGGATAAAAAGGCAAATTCATTGCTCTAAATAGGGTTCATCAGAAATGTTGCCCATGAAGTTAGATATATCACCTGAATCATAAATGGTACCAGCGGCCACGCATATGAAGGGCATCCAACTGCTTTTCTCTTCTCCTCAAAGAATGACATCTGACGAAAATAACTCTTTCCTGAGAAAGGTGGTGGGAATGGAGGGGGTACTTTGAGAAGTGAAGGAATCAAACAAAAATTAATAATAATTTAAGTATATGAACTATATATGGAAAAAGAAAGCAAAAACCTTGTACAGAGTACTATAAGAAAGGGGATAACTAATGAGCAAATATTCACTTTCATTTTCTAACCATAAAAAGCGAAAAACACGAGGCTTGTGTGTACGATGAAACAAAAACAAAACCATGAGGCTTGTGTATACAATGAAACAAAAACAAAATCATGAGGCTTGTATATACAATGAAACAAAAACAAAATCTACAATGACTGATAACACAATTGTCACACATAATGGAAGCGAAAGCTAGGATGAATAGTGACAAATGACAATGCAACATGAGTGACGAAAAAAAAACTGAATAACTGCAACAAGAGCGAAATTAGAAAACTTCAATATAACATAATCAACCAAATCAATGAAAAACCATTTGTAATGAGAACAATCAGGAATATTAAACTAAAGTAAAAATAACATTATTATTATAAACAAAAAATTGAAGCCCTAATCAGCATTGCGCAATGAAAAAAATATTTATCTATATAGAATCTATACACTACTCCCTCTATTTCAAAATAAATGTCATTTACACTTTTCAAGGTAGAACTATTATCAGTGCTTCTAGGGGATTCCCCCCAGTAAGGCCAGTTAGCTTGGGCGAGGGGATAGGGAATAAGGATGGAAGCCCCATTCACTCTGCCAGGGACTGGACAAGGTTTAGCTCTGTAAATGTGTAGAGCTGAGTGTAGTAGTTAGCCCTTCTAGGCCCCTTCCCGGACCACTCCAGTTCTTACAATTGTACTGTCTAATTAATTCAGTTGAGTATACACTAATTCCAAAGCATTACACTATAAATAAGGTTAGTTTAGTAAAGTTGTCATGTATTTTAATAGCATCGTTGCATTTCTTAATCTAGGTGAAAAAACCTTACACAACACTCATTTTGAAACAAAGAGCGTGTTTATTTTAGCTTCTAATTTAAATTTAATAACTCTTAATATAGTCTAAAATCTAAATTAATCATGTTACCAAGTGAAAGAAGCAATGAACTAATTCATATTGAGAACATGATACTCACATTTAGGTACAAACTCTGAAATCCGTTTAAGCTTGTGAAGAGTAAAAACAAGAGGAAAAAGAAGAACAATTCTAAGAGCCAAAGTAGACGAAACTATAGTTAACCACCTGAAGATTCAAATATTGAATTAACACCAACATTTAATTCAGAATCGAAAAACGATACGAGTGAATAAGAGATGTTGAAGCTTACCATGGAAATCCAGAAAGATCGTGGAATGAATCGAGCATTGAAATTACCACACGAACGGGGAAAGCAGGGATATCTGCGCCGCTGGCACTGGCGCTGTCAGCGACTGATTTCAGAATCTCGGAGTGAGTTGTGGAGTCGAGACTGAACGAGTCGGTATCGAAATCGCGATCACTGGAAGAGCTGGTGGAGAAAGCGCGCGTGCGGAACGCGTCGAGAATGGTGGAGGATGGAGAGTGAGGTGTGAAAGGAGAGGGAAGTGGAGCAGGGGGATGAGAAGTGAGGATACGGGGAAGATAGAGGAGTGAGAAAGGAGGAGAACGGCGGAGAAGAGAACGGAGCGCCGCCGTGGATGCCATCGACGGCGGGAGAAAGCACAGTCTACGTTCGGGCGTGTGGTTCTGTTATACGTTTTTCTTTTTCTTCGCCAAAGTCATCAAGGGTTTTTACCGGTATGTTTGGTTCAAAAGAGGGGAGGGATTTTAATGAAGGGGAGGGTAGGAAAGGGGATGGGGAGGGGAGGGGATGGGGAGGTAATGTCTTTCGATTATTTATAGGTTTAAATATGTTTTTTTGTCCCTGCTAAGGGTGTAAGCGGATCAGAAAAATTCAATTGAATCGATGATTCAAACCAATCTAAACTGAAAAAAACGACTTTTTTTGTTTGGATCAAAAATCGAACCGAACCAATTGAAAATCGATGTGGTTTGGTTCGGTTCTCGGTTCCGTTTTCAAATCCATTGGATTGAACCGAACAAAACCGACACCTATAATATAATCAATTTTAACCTATGTGTGATTAAATTAGCAACCAAACATGCGCTGATTTATTTTTGATTTTGGATTTTCAAGTAATTGTTATATAAATATAGTGAGAACAACAAGTATTGATTTTTAAATTTTTAAAAAGATAACACAGTTATTGCTTGTATATGTAGATTTCTTGATCTGTCATGCTCTAAATTTAAGCTTATAACTATGTGAATTTAAGTTTTTGTAAATTTAAGTTTTGATCTTTTTAACTATGTGAATATAAATTTTTGTAAATATAAGTTTTTGAAAATTTTATGAGTTTCGAACATGAACTGTGATTCATTTTTTATTGTGTATGATGATATTTGATTACGTATCGTCGAAAAAATAATAGTAGACAAAAATAATAATAGAAAAAATATTACAAAAAAAAAAAAGCATTACAAAACCGATCAAAGAATCCGAACCAAACCAATTAGTTTGGTTCGATTTCATTTTTTAAAAACAGGACAAACCGATCCAAACCGAACCAATTAAGTACACATTGGTTCGAACTTTGGATTCATAAAAAACCGATCCAAACCGGTCCAATTACACCCCTAGTCCCTGCAATATACATTTATTTTGAAAAGAGCCACTGTAAAAAAAAATTGATTTTAGTCCCTGTAATTTCTAAACACTTTGAAAAGAGCCCCTAAAAGGAAATGTGGCAGCCATGTCACTTAAATTTCCACGTGGCAGGCGCTGACAGGATCACTTGTCTGATGTGGCACAATTTTATACACGTGGATATTACATATCATTTTTTTTTAAAATAAATACCTTTTTTTTCAATTAATATATTTCTGAAAACTAATTAACTTAATTAAAATTAAAAAAAAAAGAATAAAAAAAAAAAAAACCAAAGGGGTAAATCACGAAATATTTTTTCCCAGAACCACTTCCACCTCTATCTTGATGATGTTTCGCTTTCTTAAACTCTTTCAAAAGATTCCTCCATTTATCAGTACACATACTCCTTTGAAATCCCAGATTTTGGGGATTTTGTTTTAAAAAATTCCAGATTTCAAACCCCTTTGAAATCACTCACAAGACTCTTCCTTTTCAGATTGTTTTCATGAAACTAAATCTTCTCCATCTCATCGATATCTACTGCGCTGTTGTACTCAACAAACTGATTTCTCACAAGATTCCTCCATTTAGGAGCTTTGATTTCCATCTCAGGATCTTCGCCGCTGTTTTCTGCAGTGAGAATCATTTGCGGCGGTGGTGGTGGTGGTTGGAGTTGGTGATGTTGTTGTTGCGGTCGCGGTTGTGGGGGAAGATCGGCGTTGGTAACAACTTCCATCATCATGTCTCTTGCTTCTTCTTTGTAGAAATCGATTGGGTTTTTTATTCTTTTTTGCTTTAATTTTAATTAGGTTAATTAGTTTTCAGAAATATATTAATTGAAAAAAATGTATTTATTTTTTATAAAAAAAATGATATGTAATATCCACGTGTATAAAATTGTGCCACATCAGACAAGTGACCCTGTCAGCGCCTGCCACGTGGAAATTTAAGTGACATGGCTGCCACATTTTCTGTTTAGGGGCTCTTTTCAAAGTGTTTAGAAATTACAGGGACCAAAATCAATTTTTTTTTTTACAGGAGCTCTTTTCAAAACAAGTGTATATTGCATGGATCAAAAACATATTTAAGCCTTATTTATATGTTTGGTTCACAAGAAGGGAGGGGAGTAAAGAAATTTTAATTGCAAATGCCTTTGGTTTACGAGGGAAGAGAGGAATAACATAACTAAATTACATTTTTATTCTTATAATTTTATAAAATTTTCATCATTTTAAAATTATTCACTTTATAAAACGATTAAATATTTTAAAATAATTAAATATTAAAACTCAATAGAATTGAAACAAATAAAATCATTTGTTGATGATATGTAATTTTTTGAAACTTGATGGTTGATGATAAATAATTTATAAAATGAAACTACACATTAAATTCTATGGAAATAGCAACGAAGTTAAAAAAAATGAAATATGAAAGCATAGTAGTATAATTTCGTTTATAATAAAAATACAACACTCTTATTATTTCAATTATTATTATAAGCATTATAATTCGCATTAAAAAAATAGAAAGTGGTCTGATCTAAATTCTATAGTATGGAAACAAATTGACGTGACAAAGATCGTTCAATAAATAATAGTAAGTTAACAAAAAAAAAAGTAAGGATAATTTTGGTATTTTAAAATAAATATGAGGACAATTATGTCAATATAATTTATAATGTAATAATACAGATTGTCTCACCTCCACTCCCCTCCAAATTCCCCCAATTTGGGGAAGCAAAAAGTGGTCTAAAAGGTGTTTTGAATCCCTCCTCTTCTCTCTCCTTCCCTTCAAAAAAATTGAATCAAACATAAAAACTTTAAAACATCACTTCACCTCCCCTCCCCTCCCCTCCAAAACCTCCGAACCAAACAGACCCTTAGGGGCTGTTTGTTTTAAGAGAAATACAAGAGAGAGAGAGAGAGAGAGAGAGAGAGAGAGAGAGAGAGAGAGAGAGTTAGAGAAGAGAGAAAAAAGAAGAGAGAATGTCAAAAAGACAACATATTTTATTGGATATTCGACAAATACCCTTAATGAATATTATATAATTAAATAATATAAAAATGCATATAAGGATAGTTTTGTTTTTTTATAAATTAGACATATCTCTTTCTCTTCTATTTCTCTCTTTTTTCTCTTATATCGATCAATACATTAAATCTACTCTATTTCTCTCATCTTTCTCTCTTCTCAAACTCTCTCTCACTTCTTTCTCTCTTCACAACCAAACACACCATTAACATAATTGTGCAACAGTTTTAAAAAAAGACATAATCATGCGCAAGTTAAAAACTTATCTACAAAATTTAAAGACTAATTTTTATTTAAAATTTTTAAACAACTTGATAGTATCTAAAATATTTTCATAGTTGTAAACGTAAAATTTAAAGACTTTAAGGATATATTTGATCTGCAAAATATAAGTACTGGACAAAACTGGATAGGATAGAACAGGACAAAAGTTTAATAATGCATCGAACAAATTTTATATTGTATGATGTTTGGTGGACAAAATGTTATTTTTGTATTTTAGACAACTTGTGCAGAGAACAAAAGGACAAAAAGTTGTCCCGTGATTCAATGGGGGACTCGAATTTCATTTTTTGACTTGTCCCTTATCTCAAAATCTATGAAGGGTAAATAGTCATTTTTGTCCTTGAAAGTGTCACTCGCTGTCAAATTAATCCTTGAATCAATGAAAACTAAAAAATAGTCCTTGAATGTTAACTCTGTTAGTCACTTAGGTCCAAAATTTTAAATGTCCGTTAAATGTGATGATGTGGCATTGTGACTAGAATATTTTAATAATTTATTGATTTTTTTAATGTCCATTTTACTTTAATTTAAAAAAGAAAAACATAAAACATAGCAAACCAAATCTTCTTCCTTCTACAAAAAAAAAACACTCCATATCTTCTTCCTCAGTTCTCTTCTTCCCCCTCACCGGCACACCCTCCACACCACACCAAGCTATATGTGATATCATTGTTGGTTTTGATTTTTGGAAAATACCTGAAAGGAAAAATCACCGAAGAATTTACCGGGTTGAGTCACGACCAGGTCGCTCTCTTTAAGACGTTTCACGGCTCTACCCAAAGTTTGTGCAAGGTAGATTATAAGCCGTGCGCCTCCAGGATAAAACAGCCTAGTTCACTGTGCGATTATCAAATGCACTGTTGATAATCGTTCGAGAAGTAACACATTCTATACGGTAACGAATTACCGGTCAAATATGGTATGTATACCACTCAAAACCGAAGGGACAGAAAGATTAGATGAAGAGAATAAGGAACAACTCGTAAACACAAGTTGAAGGGAGAAAGAAGAAAAAGATTCGATCTTAGAGGAATTCTTTTTCGGTGTAGTTTTTGAACTGAGTGGAGTCCTCTATTTATATAGAGATTTTGTAACTGTTTTAGCAAAAATTGCTACATCAATTACTCTAATGGATAAGATCAAAAAGAAACTTATCCAATAATCCGTTCAACAACATTTGTGGATGAGATCAAAAGAAACAAATCCACAATAACAAACTAATGAGAGAAAGATAAGAAATTCAGTTGGATTCTCAATCTTATCACAACAACCATAAGCTAAAATTATGGGAAGTGATATTCATGAATAAAAATAATAATTATTATTATTTTCATCATTATCATGTATTTAAAATTAAATACCACTATTTAAACACTACTAATGTGTGTGTTCTATTTTATGTAGGACCCCCACACTCTATTTTTTCAATTCACACAATATTAGATCAAAGTTTAATTACTTAGTGTTTAATCTTCCAACCTTCCAATTTCTTTCTATCTTCACAACAATGTTCCAATAATCCCCCACTTGAATTTAAAAAATGGTTTTGAGTATAACGCCAAGCGTTCTATAAGGCTGCTAATAAACAAAGGTGTCGCCAACAACTTGAACCTTTGCATAGCGGGTAAAATTCTGATTGACAAGAGTGGCACGTAGCATTGAACTCAATCTCAGACATAGAACCCACACACAACCTTTTCTTAAGGTGTATTCTAAAAGCCCGTGCTTTTATGGCCTTGCACGTATATCCCGGTTTAACGAATGCTCTAGCAATTTTGCCCCAAATTCCATAGGAACCGGCCTCAGTTCCACATTCGCATAGGTGAGTCTATCAAGAGTACTCCTGTAGCTGTGTACTCCACTCCATATGGAGTATAGATCTCATTAAGAGTTTCTATTATCTCATCCTCTATTCGCTGCAGGAATCATGCTTTCTTTATTTTTTCTCATAGGATGTTCTATCACTTTATGACTTGTTATTACCCATTGAACCTATTTCTTGGGATCTCCAGTCAGTTAGGTCGGGTTACCATCACTAGTGAGCTATAGGCATTAGTCTCATCTTAATAGATGTATTTAAGACTTTCTCTCTTGTTAGTCCTTTCGTCAAAGGATCGGCTAAGTTTTCATCAGTACGTACGTAGTCGACTCTAACCGCACCATTGGAGATTAGTCCTCTAATCGTGCTATGTTTCCGTCTAATTTGTCGTTTCTTACCATTATAATAACGATTATCAATCTTTGCGATAGCCGCGGTACTATCACAATGAATTAACACAGCTGGTAACGGTTTTTCCCATAAAGGGATCTCAGCTAGCAAGCATCTTAGCCAACTTGCTTCTTCACTGGCAGCAGCCAGTGCTATCATCTCAGATTCCATGGTGGACTAAGCTAGTATAGTCTGTTTCTTGGATTTCCAGGATACAGCTCCTCCAGCGATATTGAATACATATCCGCTGGTCGCTTTGCAATCATCAGATAAGGTGTTCCAATCTGCATCACTGTACCCTTCAAGTACAGCAGGATACCTCTGATAATGCAATCCTAGAGTCATGGTCTTTTTCAAGTATCTCATGACTCTTTCAATAGCATTCCAATGCTCCTTACTAGGTCTACTTGTAAACTTGCATAAGAGTCCCACGACGTAGGCAATGTCGGGTCTAGTGCAATCAGTGGCATACCTGAGGCTGCCAATGATGCTTGCATATTCTGCTTGTCTAACACCATCTCCAGTGTTCTTAAAGAGTTTCATACTGGGATCATACGGTGTGCTTGCAGGTCTACAATCAAAATAATTATATTTCCTTAAGATCTTCTCAATGTAGTGAGACTGATTTAAGGAAATTCCTTTTTCTGATCTAGTAATCTTGATGCCAAGAATTACGTCAGCTTCTCCAAGATCTTTCATATCAAAGTTGTTGCACAATAGTGATTTCACAGCATTTATGACATGAATGTTTGATCCAAATATGAGTAGGTCGTCTACATAGAGACATATGATCGTGCAAATGTTATTCTCATACTTATAATAAATACATTTGTCACTTTCATTCGCTTTGTACTCATTTGATATCATTACGTTATCAAATTTTTCATGCCATTGCTTAGGGGCTTGTTTAAGACCATACAAAGATTTATCTAGCTTACAAACTTTGTCTTCTTGTCCAGGGATCACAAACCCTTCAGGTTGTTTCATATAGATTTCTTCTTCTAATTCACCATTTAGAAAAGCAGTTTTCACATCCATTTGGTGTACTAACAAATTATGAATGGCAGCCAACGAGATAAGTACCCTTATGGATGTGATTCGAGTGACTGGTGAGAAAGTGTCGAAGAAATCTATATTCTCTCTTTGAGTAAAACCTTTGGCTACAAGGCAAGCCTTGTATTTATCCACTGTGCCATCAGGTTTTAGTTTCCTTTTAAGAATCCACTTACAACCTATCGGTTTGCATCCAGGAGGCAAGTCAACAAGATGCCAAGTTTTGTTAGATTCAAGAGAGTCCATTTCATCGTTAATGGCTTCTTGCCACAAGTTAGCATCCAAGGAAGACAAAGTTTCTCTTAGACATGATGGATCCTCTTCTAATGTATAGGCCACATATTCGGGTCCATACTCTTTAGCAATTCTTGCTCTCTTACCTCTTCGAGGTTCTATAACATCGCTTTCGATGTTTTCATCACTATTTCTAATTAACGGATTGTAATTAGATGTAGTGTTCCCACTAGAGCCCCCACTAGTGCCCCCACTATTTCTAGATTTGAAAGAGAATTTATTTTCATAGAATTCGACATCATTTGATTCTATGATTACTTTAGCATTTAAGTCATAAAACTTATATGCTTTGCTATTTAATGCATACCCAATGAATACACATTCATAGGCTCTACTTGCGAGTTTAACTCTCTTAGGATCAGGAATCCTTACATAGGCTAAACAGCCCCATGTTTGAAAATAAGACAATTTGGGTTGTCTTTTCCTCAAAATTTCAAATGGAGAAATTTTGTTCTTAGTTTTGGGTATCCTGTTTAGCACATAGCAAACAGTTAATAAAATTTCCCCCCACCAATGAGGCGCTGCACTGGAATTAAGCATGATAGCAACTACTAATTCGGTAAAGGTTCGATTTTTTCTTTCCGCTTTACCGTTCATTTCCGGAGAATAAGGAGCAATTGTTTCATGAATGATTCCGTGTTCTTTATAATACTCATTGAATGTGTGTGATCCATATTCAGTGCCTCTATCACTACGAAAACGCTTGATTCTTTTATTGAATTGATTTTCAATTTCTTTTACAAATATTTTGAACATATCAAGCGCATCACTTTTATTTTTCATTAGATACACATAAGTGTAGTCGGAGCAGTCATCAATAAAAGTGATAAAATGTCTTTTTCCGTTTCTAGTCAAGTTTCCATCCAATTCGCATATATCAGAATGAATTAAATCTAATGGTTCAGATTCTCTCGTTACTGATTTATGCGAATCTTTTGTAATTTTAGCTTGACTGCAAAATTCACAATTTTCAAAATCATTCAAAGATATTTTCGGTATTATTCCTAAGTTGCTCAATTTAGAAATAATTCTTTTATTTACGTGACAGAGTCTGGCATGCCAAATATTAAAATCACACAACATATAAGCAGAAGAAGTAGAAATTTTATTCATATCAATGCATAATTTAAACATGCCATCTGTGGCGTACCCTTTCCCAACAAATACCCCATGTTTAGTAACGGCGTACATGTCAGCCCCTATAGATTGGGTAAACCCTGCCTTATTCAAAAGATAACCTGAAACTAGATTCTTTCGAATTTCTGGAGTGTGAAGCACATCCTTCAATATCAGAGTCTTTCCGGAGGTGAAATTCAGCTCCACGTCTCCAATTCCAGCAACATTAGTGGTGTGGGAGTCTCCCAGCAACACTTTCTTGTCTTCAGCAGTCGTGTATGTTTTGAACATAGCACGGTCATAGCAGACATGGCGAGAGGCACCAGTGTCTAGCCACCATCCATCAGTTCCACCAACTAGGTTGACTTCAGTTATCATAGCAATGTATTGTTGCTCTTCAGTAGTCAGGTGAGCCTACGCAGCAGGGTTCGGCCTGTTCCTACACTTTTTAGCCATATGACTTGACTTTCCACATTTATAACAGCTGAAGGTGGTTCCAATATCATTCTTTGAAGATGGTTGCTGACTTTGGGCCTTTTGAGGGTACCCATTCTTATTCCGATTGGAATTCTTATGTGCAGAGTTGTTCTGATTCTTGAATTGTTTGCCATTAGGCTTCAGAACAGCACCCACATGTTTCTTTTTAGTGTTGTTGCCAGCGACAACAAGCACCTCTTCTTTTAAGTCTTGTTTCCTCGCTTCTTCTTCAATTCGAAGACGAGTAATAAGACTCTCAATGGAGAACTCCTTAGTTTTGTGTCTAAGGATATTTTTAAAGTCCCTCCAATTAGGAGGCAGTTTGTCGATGATGACAGCAATCTGAAATTGTTCATCCAACTGCATTCCTTCTGACACTATTTCATGAGCAATCCTTTGAAGCTCATGAGATTGTGCCTCTACTGATTTATCATCAGTCATCTGAAACTTTAAGTAGCGGCTAACCGCATACTTTTTAGCTCCGGCTTTTTCAGTATCATACTTCTTTTCCAGAGCATCCCAGACCTGTTTAGCATTCTCATAGCGGCTGTAGTAGTCATACAGCTCATCATTGAGACCATTGAGAATGAAATTCTTGCATAGATAGTCATTCTCTTTCCAAAGGGCTACTGCAATATTGACAGCGTTATCCTTTTCAGCTCGCTTTGCCTTCTCAGCAGGATCAGTGATATCCACATCCATTGCTTTACCGTTATTATTCGAACCAGATGGTTCCGAACTCGCAGGTATCACAGGCATGTCCTCAGTCAGAACGTTGGCAACCTTTTTTGTAGTTAAGAAAAAGAGCATCGTTTGTTGCCAACGTTTGAAGTGACTTCCTTGAAACCTGAACGGTCTATTGAAGTCAGCAGTAGCTGTTCCATTACCGGTAATTTCTTCGGTGTTCATAGTGATTTTTAAACGTCTTAAATTGTTGGTTTTGATTTTTGGAAAATACCTGAAAAGGAAAATCACCGAAGAATTTACCGGGTTGAGTCACGACCAGGTCGCTCTCTTTAAGACGTTTCACGGCTCTACCCAAAGTTTGTGCAAGGTAGACTATAAGCCGTGCGCCTCCAGGATAAAACAGCCTAGTTCACTGTGCGATTATCAAATGCACTGTTGATAATCGTTCGAGAAGTAACACCTTCTATACGGTAACGAATTACCGGTCAAATATGGTATGTATACCACTCAAAACCGAAGGGACAGAAAGATTAGATGAAGAGAATAAGGAACAACTCGTAAACACAAGTTGAAGGGAGAAAGAAGAAAAAGATTCGATCTTAGAGGAATTCTTTTTCGGTGTAGTTTTTGAACTAAGTGGAGTCCTCTATTTATATAGAGATTTTGTAACTGTTTTAGCAAAAATTGCTACATCAATTACTCTAATGGATAAGATCAAAAAGAAACTTATCCAATAATCCGTTCAACAACATTTGTGGATGAGATCAAAAGAAACAAATCCACAATAACAAACTAATGAGAGAAAGATAGGAAATTCAGTTGGATTCTCAATCTTATCACAACAACCATAAGATAAAATTATGGGAAGTGATATTCATAAATAAAAATAATAATTATTATTATTTTCATCATTATCATGTATTTAAAATTAAATACCACTATTTAAACACTACTAATGTGTGTGTTCTATTTTATGTGGGACCCCCACACTCTATTTTTTCAATTCACACAATATTAAATCAAAGTTTAATTACTTAGTGTTTAATCTTCCACCCTTCCAATTTCTTTCTATCTTCACATCAATATTCCAACATATCAACTATTTCTTCTTCCCAATCCCAACAAGTCAGTAGTAATGCACTCTTTTCCAACCTTTTTTTCTATGAATCCCCTATCTCAAACACATTAGAACCTTCGTCTTTCTCATAAACCCATCACCACACTCAATCTTTCCGGCAACACTGTAACACCGCCCGACAACCAATGATCGTGCCACCACCACTATTTTATTTTACTCATTAAAGCTCTATTTCCTTCGCCAAACGGATTGTTAAACTACCACCATTATGGTCGGAGCTCCGCCGCTTTAAAGACCGTTTCCAGTCACCCACTATGTCTGATCTTGAAATATAAATATGAGATTTATGTTCCTCTTATCTCTTTGATGAAAACCTACCAATCTTTATCTTTATCTTTATTATAATCTTTATCTTTATTATAATCTTTCTTAAATCTAATCTAATCTAATCTAATCTAATCTAATTTAATCTAATTTCCCTAATTGCATCCACTTAAACCCTAATTTAGTTTTTTACTGGGCGGGAAAATGTAATTACCATTGGTAAATTGATATTAACTGTCATGTAATGATAACTTAACTACTCTCTTAATCACTTAAACTATTTACCACATTCAATTTAATGCTCAAACGGCTAGCAATATTGCTGGTTTTCAATGCCATATTGCTCTTTCAATATCTATTTTTTCCTATTTTACTAATAGTCATATTCTTATTTTACTATTGTTTCTTCTCTCATTCTTGATCTACTCACGTTTCCCTCTTTCTATTTATTCTTCTTCTTCTTCTTCTTCTTCAATCTACTATTCATTTCATTTGTTTCTTGAATTGGTCATTAATTTCCTTTAACCACAGCCTCCTCCATCTCTCTGATCATCTCATCATTCCTTCCACTCCAGCCACCACCATCTTGAAGGCATTGCCTATGATGTTCATATCTGCCATCATCATTTTATTTTATTTTTTCTTTTTCGATTTTTCCCTTTTAGTGTGTTATATGTAAAGGGGATATGTTGGGAAAGAAATTTAGAGGATATTTGGTTTATTTTTCATTAATCTAGAAATCTCAATTGAATTTTATTTTTTTCTTCTTCTAATGCATTCTACATATCTTGCCAAATTTGTTTCCTTCATTTGTTATAACCTTATTTGTTCCTCCTATTTTTTTATTTCTAATCATTTTTCCAGTTTTATTCTGTATCATTAATCTCATATTTTTTTTCATGTATGGCCTATTTTTCTTGCAGAGGAGCTTCATCAATCGTTTACCTCTATATGCAAGTCTTTTATTCTTCAAATTACGGAAAGTTGATCCGAGGATGTTTCATTAGAAATATGGAAGGTTTCTTGGAAAACTCTTGATTGTTAACTGCATTTATATTTACTCTATATGTTGTGTTAGGATGTATTACAAAATATAGAAACCAATGTTAAGTTAAGAAATAATCCAATAGACTCTAAGTTATTCTATAATGCAATTGAGATTTTTTTTCAAATATTCAAACATGTTTATATGATGGATATGCTGCACTGCAAGTTATCAGTTTAGTTATTATTTCTATTATACCCGATAGTTTAGTTGCCTTCCTTGATTTTTCCTGGTTTCAGTAATGGTAAATTCCATTATCAAAATGTGTTAATTTGAGGTTATGATAATGAAGATTAGAAAGTGTATTTTTTTCTTTTTCAAAATTGTTAGGTTCTTCTTTATTGTTGACTTATTTGTTATTGATAATTGGAGAATTGTCGCATCCAATCCTAAATAGTATACAAGAATCGAGAGGCACGCCGACTAGACATCTGACTTCATTTCAAAAAAATAATTCTCTTCCACTGGGATTGTAATCATTTTTAATACATTCGTATTTAGTTTACAAAATAGTCATGTAAAAAGAAGTCTATTCCTTCTAATATGCACTATTGTGGTCTTTTTTCGTTAACTATTATTGTTCTATGGAACCTTTTATTTCCTTTTTGTTCTTTAAAATTATTTCACTTCTTTTTAATAGAATAATTTACAAGCCGTTTCATTTGGTTGGCATTCTATTTGAAAATATCGTTTGTTACTTTAAAATATTGGTAATGTAAGTGAGTTCTTCTTAATAAGAAAGAAACATAAATGTCATTATTTGTTTATTACGTAGACAAGACAATACTACTTTTTAAGTATGACTGTTTCATAAGAGAGAATGAGAGATAATGAAAATGTAAAATAAGATGGTTTCTAATTTATTCTTAGACTGTTATTAAAACCATTTGATCTTTTTTTTTGCAAACCGGGTATCCCCTGCGCGCAACTGCAGAGACTAATCCCTCGAGCATTGTGAGACCCAAATGGGCGGCAAACTCTCCCTAAGAGTTTTAACACTGCTGCATGCCCAAGTCAGGGATCGAACCCAGGACCTTGGTTAAGCTAGAAGTGACCCGCGCCATCTCATCTAAGTGCTCTTGGGTACCATTTGATCTAATTTCAATGTCGACGGTTTCCTATTATTGTATCATTTCTAAAAAAAAATTGATCTAATTTCAATGTCGACGGTTTCCTATTATTGTATCATTTCTAAAAAAAATTAATTCATATACATATATTACCCGTGCGAATGCACGGGTTTGCGATCTAGTTAAAGTAAAGTTTTGCTACCTCTTAAACCTTAATTTAATGTGTATTATATTTAGTTCCATTTGTACTACTACTGCTGTCTATTTTAAGTTTCAATATAGTTACGTTTAGATTTCGTTTTGTTTTATTATTTGCAATTTTAATTATAAAAATTTAAATCATATATCTATCACACAACCAAATCCGTGCAACGCACGGGTCAGAGTCTAGTTTATTTTAAGATTTGCGAAGTTTGATTTTTTACCGGCGTCTTCCCGACAGATTTCTGACCACTGCAAGCCAACCCACAAACAACAAGCAACATATCCTTGATCCTGGTCACAAGCTCTCTCTATTTATCAAACTTTTTTCTCATTTTTGAAAACTTTGTCGCCGGACGGCTGTCGTCTTTGCCGCGGACAGGGGAGAGAGGATGTGGATGCAGATTACAGAGAAAATTGAAATGGAGCAAGAGGAGCTGAGATTAAATTATTATGTTTATGTTTTTACATAAATGTTAAATAAAAGTAATAATGGACATTAAAAAATCAGTAAATTAATAAAATATTATAATAATAATGTCACATCATCATATTTAACATATATTTAACGTTTTAGACTTAATTGACTAACAAAATTAACATTCAGGGAGTATTTTGTAGTTTTTTTTAATTCAAGGATGAATTTGACAGCGAGTGACACTTTCAGGGACTAAAATGACTATTTGCCCATCTATGAAAAAGTCTTGAGCCTTTGAGTGGGATTGTTGGATGAATATTTTATGTGTATTTTGAACTAAAAAGTCTTTCAAAATTCATTTCATAATAAAATTCAACAAAATCTATAGACTTTTGAATACCAATAGGCAATTTAAAAAGGATGAGAAATCTCAATTGAATACCAACATATTTTGTTGCCTTAAAAAAAATCTTAATTGAATACCACAAGATTTATTTAACTTTTATTAAAGTCTTGATTGAATACCACAAGACTTTTATTATAAAAAAGTCTTTTAAAATTTATTGAAATCCCAATCCAATATTTAGGGGGTGTATTGGATTGCGATTTCAATGGACTATTTTGGCAAAAAAAATCTTGAAGATTATGAAAGACTTTGTGAGATTTCAAAAGACTTTTTTGAAATACATTTTACTATCAAGATTCATAACACAACTGTAAGACCCGTAATTCCACACTACCTTTTGTGTGGGAGAAATAAGTAACGGCTAAGCACTTTAGGGTTTTTCTTAAGTGTTTTTGTGAGTATCGTCGTAATAACAACATTTTTGCTGAGTTGGAGTCTGTCTTGTGCTCGTGTGCTGGAAATGCACAGACTTTTGTTCCTTAGTCTTTAATTATATATGAGAACGTTTCTGTGTTTTCAGAATTTTGAAATTCGACTTTCTCCGCTTTTTGGAAAAACGAGTAGAAAATCGTACCCGCTGTTGGAAAATTTACGGTTTCTGTTTCCCGTCGAATTTCAATTAGAGACTTTATATATCGGCACGAGTTAGAATCTAAATTCATAATATTTTTGAGAGCTTAGGATAAAAATTTCAGTCGGAGAATCAAGTTTAGCGATAATTTTTAGAAATGGTTTACGACAAACTTTTACTTCGTAGATTTTCTATTTTTCGCAAGTTAGACCATTAGCGAAGTACGACTCGCCTGCGAGCGAGCGCGAGAGCTGAGTAGCGTAAAGTGAAAATATCTAGATATTTCTTAAAGAGGAATCATGAGTTTTTGTGTGTGAGTGAGTGATCCAATGGCTAGGGTTCAATCTCTCAATTTTCTTTGCTTTGATCCAAGGGCTATGATCCATCAAGACTTCTTATACTAGGAATACATAGAAAAATTAGAGGAACTCATTCACTCTTTCTCTCTTAACCGTGAACTTCATTCCCTCTTTCACTTCATCACAAAAATTTCAATCATTCACCAAATCACTTGATCTTAGGCTTGTTGGATCATAGGAAAATTGCTAGGAATCATCTCCTAAGGTAACTAACCTCTTCCTTTCTCTTGTGTGGCTAAGATTCTTAGAGTTTCATGAACTTTAGAGGTTATGTTCTTGAGAGAAATTTGTGAGAAATTGTCCATAAATGATTCTTGTTGCTTGAAAGTTGTTCATGAGTGATGAACTAGCATGTTTAGGCTTAGTAGTGATGCTTTCCATTGTTAGATGATGAGATCATGAAAATCTTTACTAGGGTTTTGAGGAAAATTCCTAATTGATCAAGAACATGAGTTGTTGGTTGTTGATTGTGAAAATGATGTTGCTTTTGAACCTTTTATGAAAATGGATGTGTGGAAAGTGACTTTGTTTTAAGAAACAAGAAAAATATTTTGTGTGTGTTCTTGAGAATATTTGTGAAAACTATTTTGAATTGTGGATTATGTTTTGGAAATGTTTTGTTTGATCAATTAAATGATTTTGGGAACTAATTGGTTAATGCTATGCTTTTGAAATGAAAGAAAAATGATTTAGGGTGTGATTTCATTTCTGGCCGAAATTTTGAAGGGTATTCTGGTCATTTTAAAATTGTTTTTGTGACCTGGAAACCTAACCATTTAATCCGTCTTTTCGAGACGAAGATTTTGGCGTATGGCTCGTCTCGATCGGATAAAAATTGAATGAGTTATGGCCGTTTTATTCGAGAAGTAAAAACTTGTAACTTGTGTTGCAAGAAAACTTTATTTTCGGTGAAATTTTTCGAAGAGTTGTTGGGCTGTTTTCAAATGGTTTTAGTGTGTGGAATTGATTGCTTTGGTGTTAAAAAAAAAAAGTATTTCATAGTTTGATTTGAAACGAAAATATTTTCGTGAAGTGAAAATAGTGTATTTAACTTCATGAATTTTTTATCAATATAGGGAGGTCTCGTAATCACTATCCGAGAGTGTTAGAAAGTACCTTAGACCCCTCTAGATTTTTTGGGTTTTAGTTTTGTTTCGATAGAATACAGTGGGAGTATTTTATTGACATTACGCTGCTTAAATTTTAGGAAGCGCGATTTGTAGAGTTGAGCGAGAAATAGTTGTGGAAGCTTGCCGAGGTAAGGGCATTTTCTAACGATTTCATATACCTCGAAATATCGAGTGCTTTTTATGCATGTGTAATTGTTGCTTGTATATGTGTATTTGCTTGATGTGATGCAATATGAATTATGAGCATGGTTGTTTTGTGATGTATTCTCGTGACGAGAACTTGTTTGAGAACATGCTATATTCTACACATGTTTGAGTGGTTGTTGTGAATTTCATATGATTGAGTAATATGAAATGTTGATGCATGTACTTGATTGATTATCTTGTTGTACATGATGTTATTTGTCTTACATATGATTTTGCGAAATATATGTATTGGCATGTGGTTGAGAATTACATATGCTTGAAAGATATGTATTTGTTGCATTAGCATATATGGGGAATCGTATGCTCATGCATTCATAGTAAGTGGTTATCGGGAATGGACCACGGGGTGTGATTATCGGGAATGGATCCACCTTAATCCTGCGGGATTTATTGAGTCCAATACGTGGTTATCGGGAATGGACCACGGAGTGTGATTATCGGGAATGGATCCACTCTAATCCTTCGGGATTTTATTGATTTTAGTAGGGGTTGGACCTACGACTCTCTGCGGAGAGGTTAAATTCTGGAATTCATGCATGTGAAAAAGACCCGAGTAGGGTGATCACAATCATTTAGAGTCTGCATTGATAGGCTTTGTGTGCATTTGAATTATAATGCCTGTTGAGGAGGAAATGCTAAATGTTTATTTGCTTTCCGTATTTGGTATCTGTATATTCGGTGTGTATTATATATATGTATATGTGTGGTGACCCTTGCCATAATACATGAACGGGTTACCCCCACCTAGACGATGGATTCCTTTCCGAGACCGTGGGTCGTGAGGACGACAGTGAGTTCGTGGGATTCCAGTGATCGAGGAGTGGTACATCTTAAGTTAGGCTGTTCGCCGACGTGGTTTGTACACCGTGCTCTTTTCGGATTAGGCATAGGATCTGACTCTTTTGGATGACTGTATTCTGAATATTTACTTTTGTGGTTGTTAGACCCTTTGTCTTTAGGGTTGTAAATATTCAGGTGTTACACTTGCTTCTCTGAAGCACTAATGTTTAATTAGCCCTGTTGTATGATTAATGTCGGCTCTTGTAAAATATTTTCCGCGCACTCTGTCTCGTGTTTTAAAAAAAAAAAAAAATAATGCCCCTTTTTGGTCTTTGAAAAACGGGGTGTTACAACAACAATTTGTGTGATTTTATAACACAGACTTTTGAGATTTCAATGTACTTTATAGATTTTTAATGACTCAATAAATTCGATACAAATTTTTTCTAAAAAAGTAATAAATAAATCAATAATTAATGAAATTTGAATCATTCCTTAAAAAAATCAACAAAACAATATAAACAATAAAATCAATGAATCAATGATTCAACAACTTTAAGGAATCAACTAAACAAAATTTAACAGATTAATAAAAAGAAAAACAACTATGAACAACAAAATTTGAAGAAAACAAATAAAATAAACGAAACAATATAAAAACATATAAAGTAAACGTAGGTTGATGAAAAAAAAATATAAGGAATAATTCCTTTTGAATGTTTCATTCGATGAGAAACTGCTACAACATATGGAGAATTGAGACCTCCATGGCAGTCCTCTCAAAAGCACCATTGTATATTTTTCTTACGTAAAAAAGGAAAATATAATTGTATTATATGGAAAGTATTCTGTTATTGTGCTTGGATAATACGTGACACTATTGTTGACCATGGTTAATGGAAAGGATTTGGTAAAATTGATTGAGAAGTTGTAAGAGAAAGAAGGAGTTGTGTTTTGTACTGTGTTCTGTAAGGGTATGTTTGGTTCAACCGGGGGGAGGGGAAGGATTTTAATGAAGGGGAGGGGAAGGGAGGGAAGGGGAGGGGAGGTATTGTAATTAAATATATGTTTGATTTAAAAGAGAGGAGGGGAGGTGAGGAATTTTATAACTAATTTACAGTTTTATTCTTATATTTTTACAATAATTTTATAATAATATATATGACGGAAAAATGTTGTATTCTTTTTTTTTTGTTCTAGTAAGGAGTAAAATGTTATATATATATATATATATATATATATATATATATATATATATATATATATATATATATATATATATATTATATAAACAACATAATGCATGTAACTAAATAAAACCAATGTATTATAAAAAAAAATCAACGTAATTACCAATAAATAAAAAACCAACCTAATAAAAAAATAAAAAAAAAATACTCATACAACGAAAAAAAGAAATTAGAAAAAAGAACAAGATTAGTATATACAGTATTATGACGTTACATGTAGTATTAGGTTTTTTTTATGTTAGCAAAGTAATAAAAAAGGAGTAGCAATTGATTATAATTAAGTGAAATTAGTAAGGATAGTTTTGATATTTTAAAATAAATGTAAGGATAATTATGTCAACATAATTAAAATTGTAACAATCTATCTTCTCTCACCTCCCCTCCCCTCCAAATCCCCCCAATTTGGAGGGAAACAAAAATGGTCTTATATTACCTCCCCTCCCCTTCCCTCCTTAAAAATTGAACCAAACACAATTCACTAATAATATCCCCTCACCTCCCCTCCCCTCCAAAAACTCCCAACCAAACGGATAAAAGAAAAAAAAAATCTTGAAAAATTATAAAAAGTCTGAGGTGTTTGGATCGAATTGTTGGATAGGTGTTTTATGTCTATTTTCTATTAAAAATGTCTTTCGAAATCCATTAAAAAGAAAATCCATCAAAATCTGTAGATTTTTGAATACCGATAGACATTTTAAAAGTTGTGAGAAATCTGAATTGAATACCAACATATTTTGTTGCCCTGAAAAAAAAAAATCTTAATTGTCTTAATTGAATACCACAAGATTTATTTAACTTTTGTAAAAATCTTCATTGAATACCACAAGATTATTTTTTCATAAAAAAGTCTTTTAAAATCTTTTGAAATCTCAGTCCAATACATTATTTAAATTTTTTAAACAACTTGATAGTATCTAAAATATTTTGATTGTTGTAAACGTAAAATTTAAAGAATTTAAGGGTATATTTGATATGCAAAGTGTAAGTACTGGACAAAACTAGAGCTGTAAAAAGGAGCCGGCCCGGTCCAGCCCGCCTCGGCCCAGGGGCCATGAAATATAAAGGGGCTTTAGTGGGCCGGCCCATTAAGCCTCATGGCCCGGCCCATTAAGCCCGACCCGATAAGCAGAGGCCTACATGGCCCGATGGGCCGGCCCGACAATTATTTATTTATTTTTTTGACAATTTTTTTTTACAAAATAAACACAATGGTAACAATTATAAATTTATTACTTTCTTTTTTATACTTTTTCTATTTATAATGATTGATTAAGTTGTTATTAGTTTTTTTCAAATAAAGATAATCATAACAAACTTGGTTTAATCTTTAAAAAAAATCAAATTTGGTTTAATAATTATCTCCTAACTAACAAATCTTATCTTTTGTTACTTAATTATCTAAAAATTTAATGGTAACTAAAACTCCTTATTTTTAGCTAAAAATATTTTTTGAATTTTTTTAAAAATATTTTTTTTTAACTCTTTAAGGGGCCGGCCCAAAAGCCCGTGGGGCCGGCCCATAACGGCCCATTAAAAATATAGGCCCGAGGGGCCGGCCCAATAAGGCCCGATCAACTTTTTTAAAAGCCCGGCCCGTATAAAATTATAGGGCTAATGGGCCGGCCCGATAGCCCGACCCATTTTTACAGCTCTAGACAAAACAGAATAGGATAGAACAGGACAAAAGTTTAATAAGGTATTGAACAAATTTTATATTCTATGATGTTTGGAGGACAAAATGTTATTTTGGTATTTTAGACAACTTGTGCAGAGAACAAAAAGTTGTCCCGTGATCCAGCGGAGACTCGAATTTCAGTTTTTGTCCTGTCCCTTATTTCCAGTTTGTACAGTACCAATAACAGTTTCAAAATCAAATAGAATACAACATAAATTGTCATGTTCAGTCCCTTATTTTTCAGCATATTGACTACGTTCTGGCAAGTGGACCAGTTTGTCGTCGAGCAATAATTCACGCTCTAGGTGTCTAGAATGAGTTCGTATCCACAGGGATCGTGTCAAACCTTCGCTAGTGCTATTCTAGTTCGTGTGCTTTTGCATTCGCTTTGGTTTTTGGGAAAAATGATTTTAATTTATAAAAGAGCGATATGTGTTGCAAGGAAAATAAAATATTTGATTCAAAAACATAGATGATAGGTATGGTGGTTGAACTTACTCCCTCCCTCATACTTGGCATAATCGGTTTATAACATAATCATTCGTACTATTATCGGGCGTCGATTCTATCCTTGTATTAGTAGCACCTTACTCCTATCCTATGTAGGCAAAGTCCCACTACTTTCGCAACGAATACTACCTAAGAAATTTCCATGAAGCTCTAGTTGAATGACTTTTAAGCAATTTTTATTGAAAATGCACGGAAAAGCTCTTCGGGAATTTCGCTGTGTATATAATAGAGATTATATGAATTATGTTGACATTTAATCAAATATAATTAAATTGCATAGAAAGTAAGTAATTAATTTTAGCAATAGCAACACAAAAAGTATACAGAACTTAAACAAGTAATAAATATCAAGTTAATGCATTATGTTACAAAATATAATACACAGCCAAGTGGATAAGTTATATGCCTATTTACGAAGGTTTGGGTTCGAAACAGCTTTGTGTCAAAAAAATAATTATTTTTTAATTTTGGTTCTTCAACCTCCAGAAACCCATACGACCCGAAATTTGAAAAAGCGCAATTTCACAAATTTTTAACACCAAAAACCCAATCTTTTACGCAGATAATCATGAATTTAACAAAATTTTCATATGATTCAACATTTTTTTCTGCATCTAAAATAATCATAATAAGAGATCCAAATTTTAAAAGAACAAGCAAAACCCAAATTTTAAGAATTAAACTTATGAACACTAAATTTTTTCATATTCAAATATTCAACAAAACTCAAAATATTAAATATGAAACGAAAGATTTGAAGATTTAGTGTTAAAAAAGGGGATTTTTTTTTGTTGTTTTCATAAGTACAAGTTCAGGTCCTCTCTTCAATTTGATGGGTTTGAAAAGATTCATAAAAAAAATGTTTGGATTTGTTCGGATGCTACATCTACAGCCATCAGTGATGATCCATGACAGCCACTGCCATCTAAAATTTGGGGTACTAGAGAAAGGATGTTCAATCATGCGAATGAGATGTGCTGGAGACGTTAAAACACCAAAATATACTTTTTGTTTTATTTTAAATTCAGTGGGTGAAAATGAAATAATAGAAAATATAAAGGCAGTTTTGGTATGGACAAATTTTAATTTTTCAAAAACAAGTGGCCATTAATATAAATAAAATTAAACCTGCAGAACAATATACCCTCAAATTACAAGTAAATCATCCTGTTCATTAATTATTTTATTAATAAATCTGATGCTTAAAAAGGTCTTTTCCATGATGGGAGACCTACATGCCTTGTGCATGCTAGACTCAACCCAAAAGAAATTTACAATTTCATTGGAGTTTAATGCACTCCAATATTATTGTTTTTTGTGTAAAAAAAAAAATGCACTCCAAATTTTATATTCATTAGTTAATGGCGCTGTGGATGTTTGTGCTTGCTGGCTCAATGCTTTAGCATCGAACGATTTTCATACAATTCAAATCATTTTTCATTGATGCCTTTGTGGCTACGGTGTTTGTTCGTTGATGCCTTTCATGTATTATTCTGTTTTGTACAGCTTACTGGTCTGTCAATTGTATTCTATATATACCTTTCATGTATTATTCACTATATCATCAAGGAAATACAAATTGTTTATTTCTTTATGGTATCAGTTGCAGGAAGAATTCCTTAGGGTTTTTTCTTTTTTGCTTCCGTTTTTTTCCTTTTTCCATCCCAAATAATGTCTGGTGACTTGTCTTGTAACATCCCCAATTTCTAAAATTGCCTAATTAATTTTAATTAGAATAAATCTATTAAAATTGAAATTAATTAGATATATTTGATTAATTAATCCATGCGATTTAGGAGTATTATTTGTATGATTTAGTAGTTTCAATTAAATCTAAAACTACATAATTAATACATTAACTCTACTCATGAAAATCAATTGGGATTAAGATTCAAAACTCCCTCCCTCATGTGACTCATTTTTCTCTTGGCTCTACACCTCACTATCAATTGTGAGTCATAGATCCACTTAGCTAAACACTCCAAATACATGCAAACCATCCCTGCAGCTAACACAACAGAAAACCACACCTAGCTTCCCTCTTGCTCTCTCATTCACGAGCAACAACAACCAACACAAGCCAAAATCCCCAATTTTCCACTAACACTAAAGTTTGGAATCATCCATCACATGCAAATACTTCCATCCTCAATACAGTGGAGATTCTTTATCTGCAACTCTTCAGAACAGAGGAATTCATCTGAGCTATACCATTCAGGCCTCACATGTTACAAAACAACAGCAACCCTTAACTCACCTCAAAACCAACCAATGGCCAACATGCAAATTCGTGAATCAAACAACTTCTCTACTGTTTAGAATCAGAAAATCTCACTATAAATAACCTATATTTCAGCTGAATCGTTCATCAAACACATTCCAAATCATAAGAGTGTCTTAGAGGTTCCAAGCTCATCCAAGTTCCATTTCTGTCCAGAGCTCGTGGGTTGGCTAGGAGGTTCAGTAGCTGTTAGTAGAGCTTAGAACAAGGGTTAAAGCTTCAATTATCAGGTTGGTTCTTAGGCTAGTTTAGCTAGTTTTCCTAAATTTATGAAATGCATGCAAACATAGGAATTTATAGGAAATAACTGCGTGTATGAATTTAGCTCCCAAAATTCATGCTATTCTGTTTTATATCATTTAAAATGTGTTTCTGCACTGTCTTGAATGAGGATTGTAGGTGTGGTTTATAAAATTCAAAGATTTTCGCAAAACAGAGGCACTTCTGTGTGAACTCGCCATAGCGAGTTGCTAGCGAGCCTTCATGGCGAGCTCCAGGTTCTGGGCTGAAGAACTTCGCCATGGCGAGCATCTGCTCGCCTAGCGAGTTGTTTAGGCTAGTACCTGCTAGTTCGCCATGGCGAGTTTGGTGACTCGCCGTAGCGAGCAAACCCAGAAATGACTTAATTTTTTGTTTTCAAAGATAAATGCAACACTCGTTTTATATCCTCATTAAAGATTGTGATTTGCAGAAATGTATATTGATTGATGTCGAACAGAAGGTCAATTACAGTTGAATTCATAGGGAAATAACTTAAGGGAATTTAGAATATGGCATGTGCCCCGGGTTTGGGAATTATTGGTAGCATGTTAAAAATTTAGTGATCAGTCGAATTAATTATATGATTATGTTATCAGTATGGACTTCGTTTTAGATGTTCCATTAGAAAAATTTATGTGAGCTTTATGCCGGAGCGCTTTCTGCTCGCGGATAAGGCGAACCCCTGAGACGTGCTCACCTTAGAGGGTTTGCGGTTTAAAATGAACAAGATAAACTTTGTGTTACACCTATATATTATTGCTTATGATAATTATGTTATGGATTTAGATTATGATATGACTGATTAGGAGCCCCGGCTTTATAGCCTAGGAGGGTAGTAGAATTCACTGGGACGAAGTGACTGTCTCACCCCACTACCTATTTGAACAGGAAAACAGGTTGATTAGGTAAGCGTTGGTCTTGGAGTCGCTGCTGCACTTGGAGGATTGCATTTAGTTTTCATGCTTTCTCATTTTCTTATCGTGTCTTAATGTTTCCGCTGTTAATTTTTGTACTCTTGATGTATTTGGCACCTGTGTGTGCAAAGAACTTTGTTGTAATAATAATGAATTTCAGTTATCAATAATAATACTCCTTGATTATTCTAGATTTATCTATGGGGTGTTATATGTCTGATACTGAGTCCCAGTCTTTACCCAAACAATCTTCACCTAAACCTGAAATACCACAACCTGTCAAGACATACCATGAAAACCACCCTGTTCAGATCACAACAATTCGGCTGAATGGCGGTTCTAATTATTTTCGTTGGTCACAGTCTGTCTGTTTGTATCTCAGGGGGAGAGGAAAAATTGGCTACATCACTGGAGACAAGAAACAACCAGACAAGGAAAGCGCAGACTATGCGACTTGGGATGCCGAAAATTCCATGGTCATGACATGGTTAGTCAATCCCATGACTGAAGAGATAGGTGCAAACTATCTCTGTTATGCTACTGCAAAAGATCTTTGGGACGGTGTCGCTGAGATGTACTCTGATTTGGACAACCAATCCCAAATTTATGAATTAACTCTCCAGCTTGGAGAAATTCGGCAAGCTGATGATTCTGTCACCAAATACTTCAATTGTCTCAAGCGTATTTGGCAAGATCTGGATCTATTCAATGTATATGAGTGGAAGTCAACCGAGGACTGCAAGCACTACAAGAAGATGATGGATGTTAGTCGCGTCTTCAAGTTTCTTGCAGGTCTAAATATTGAGTTTGATGAGGTTCGTGGCCGGATTCTTGGCAAGAATCCTATCCCTCCAATTGGTGAAGTCTTTGCTGAAGTGCGTCGCGAAGAGAGTCGTAGGCAAGTGATGCTTGGAAAAAAAGCAGTCACTGTCCCTCCACCTGTCGAAGGATCTGCCTTGGCTGTTCCTCAAGTCAATCGCAAATCTTTCCCTCCCCGAGGTGATGACAAGGACCGTTTAGTTTGCGACTACCGCGGTAAAAATCGCCACATTCGGCAAGATTGTTTCAAGCTACATGGTAGGCCAAACAATAGAAAGACTGGTAAGTTTGGTGACCGCCCTACGCCTTCGACCAATGAAGCTAACTCGTCTCCATTTACTAAGGAGCAGATGGATCACCTTTTTAAACTTCTAAAGTTCAATTCATCACCTAATGTTCCTGTTGGAACTGTGGCACAAACAGGTAAGAATTCTTGGGCACTATCTGTCCAAAACCACTCCAACCCTTGGATAATAGATTCAGGGGCATCTGAACATATGACCAATTGCTCTCATTTATTCAGTTCCTATTTTCCTAGTTCCGGGTCTGAAAAAGTCAGGATAACTGATGGTAGTTATTCCAGTATTGCCGGCAAAGGCAGCATAAAAATTTCAGAGCAAATTACTTTGCAATCTGTTTTACATGTTCCTAAATTTGCTTGCAATCTTCTATCTGTTCATAAATTGTCTAAGGATACTAATTGTTCTGTCCTTTTTCGTTCTTCCACTTGTGTTTTTCAGGACCATAACTCGGGGAAGATGATTGGAACTGCTAGAGAGATGAATGGACTGTACTACTTCGATGAAACTCCTCTTGGAAATACAACGGCTTGTGGTTTAAACAGTGCAAGTTCACCTCCTGTTTCAGATCAAGTTATGTTATGGCACAAAAGATTAGGCCATCCTAGTTTCCCTTATCTTAAGTATTTGTTTCCTAAATTTGCAAAAGAAATAAATTCCTCACAGTTTCATTGTGAAGCTTGTCACTTAGCTAAAGATCATCGTGTGTCTTTTCCTTCAAAAGTTTATTCTGCTTCGCAACCTTTTTATTTAATTCATAGTGATGTTTGGGGTCCTTCAAAAATTAAAACTATGTCTGGAAAAAAATGGTTTGTGACATTTATTGATGATCATACACGTGTGTGTTGGGTTTATCTCTTGGAAAAAAAATCTGAAGTGGAACAACGGTTTAAAGATTTTTTTCAAATGATTGAAAACCAATTTCAAACTAAGATTGGCATTCTAAGGTCTGACAATGGCACTGAATATTTCAACAAATATTTAAGTACATTTCTAGTAACTAAGGGGATAATACATCAATCCACTTGTCGTGATACTCCACAACAAAACGGTGTTGCTAAAAGAAAAAATAGACATCTCCTCGAAGTTACTAGAGCTATTATGTTTTCTATGAATGTACCTAAATATCTTTGGGGAAATGCCTTATTAACTGCTTGTTACCTCATAAATAGAATGCCTTCTCGTGTTTTAAAATATGAGACCCCTGTGGAAGCTTTACAAAATTATTTTCCCATGTCTCGCATCATTGCTGATCTTCCCCTTAAAGTTTTTGGTTGTCTATGTTATGTCTACATCCCAAATAATTTTCGTTCTAAATTGGATCCTAAAGCTGAAAAATGTGTTTTTCTTGGCTATGCTTCAAATAAAAAGGGTTACAAATGTTTTAACCCAGTAACGAAGAAATTTTTTGAAAGTATGGATGTCCACTTTGTTGAAAATCAACCTTTTTTTGATAAAAATTCTCTTCAGGGGGAGAATCATTGTATTAATAAAGAAGATAATTTTTGGGAAACTTTACCTGCATTGGATGATATTGTGACTACAAATCATCCAGATGCAAAGATAATGGAACCTAGAATGCTTAATCTTGAATTATCGGATAATATAGTATCTGAAACAGGGGGAGAAACATTGATTAAGGATCATACTCCTCAACTTCAAGTGTATTCCGAAAAAAGTTTCACAAAGGTATTACAGATCCAATTGTCTCTCCGGCAGAAATCCAATCTGATTTACCAAGTGAAGGTCCTACAGAAATTTTACCTTCTAGTTCTTCATCTGGCAATCCATCTGACCCTTCTAATGATTTACCGGATTTGTCTTTTCCTGATATTAATCTTCCAATTGCTTTGAGAAAAAAAATTCCTGACCTCAATATCCCAATTGCTGATAGGAAACGTACTCGAACATGCACTAAACACCACATGTCTAATTATTTGTCATATGACAAGTTATCACACACTCACAAAGCATATGTGTCTAGGATTTCAAATTTGTTTGTGCCCAGAACTATTCAAGAAGCATTAGGTGATCCGAATTGGAAATTAGCAGTGAAAGAAGAGATGGATGCTCTAAGGAAAAATATTACTTGGAGCATCACTGATCTACCTCATGATAAAAGGCCAGTTGGATGTAAGTGGGTCTTTACAGTGAAATGCAAGGCTGATGGAAATGTGGAAAGATACAAAGCAAGGCTAGTAGCAAAAGGTTTTACACAAACTCATGGTATAGACTACCAAGAGACTTTTGCCCCGGTTGCTAAGATTAATTCCATCAGAATTCTTCTCTCTCTTGCAGTAAATTTCAACTGGACACTAAATCAATTTGATGTTAAAAATGCATTTTTGAATGGAGAATAACATGAAGAAGTGTATATGAGTTTACCTCCTGGATTTGAAGAAAATCTTGGAAGAGATAAAGTCTGCAGATTGAAAAAATCCTTATATGGATTAAAACAATCACCAAGGGCCTGGTTTGAAAGATTTGGAAATGTTGTTAAGAAACATGGTTTCACCCAAAGTCAAGCAGATCACACATTGTTCTTTAAACATTCACGTGAAGGTAAGATTGCTATCTTAATAGTGTACGTTGACGACATTATCATGACAGGAGATGATGTTAACGAAATAAGTGATCTAAAGAGAAGACTTGAAGCAGAATTTGATATCAAGGACCTTGGAAAATTAAAGTATTTTCTCGGGATGGAGTTTGCAAGGTCTAAAGAGGGTATCTTTCTCAACCAGCGCAAATATATACTTGATTTACTCACAGAAACAGGGATGACAGGGTGTAAGGCAGTAGAAACACCAATGGATCCCAATGTAAAACTGAAGGCAGCATCTGAAGATGAAGTGGTAGATAGAGAACGCTACCAACGATTGGCCGGTAGACTAATTTATTTGTCTCATACAAGGCCTGATATAGCCTTTGCAGTAAGCGTGATAAGTCAGTTTATGCATGCACCAGGACCTACTCACTTTGAAGCTATTTTCAGAATATTGAGATATTTGAAAGGAACTCCAGGGAAGGGGTTGATGTTCAAAAACAGAGGGCATATACAAGTGGAAGCTTACACAGATACTGATTGGGCATGTAATATAAATGATAGGAGGTCTACTTCAGGGTATTGTACCTTTGTAGGTGGAAACTTAGTTACATGGAGAAGTAAAAAACAAAATGTGGTAGCTAGGAGCAGTGCAGAGGCTGAATTCCGCTCTGTGGCCCATGGTTTTTGTGAAGTGTTATGGATTAAAAAGTTCATGGAGGAATTGAAGGTCTCTAGCCCAACACCAATTAAAGTTTACTGTGATAATAAGGCAGCTATTTCCATTGCCCATAATCCTGTCCTACACGACAGAACAAAACATGTTGAAGTGGACAAGCACTTCATTAAAGAAAAAATTGATAGTGGTGAAATTTGTATGTCCTATGTACCTACCACCAGTCAAGTAGCAGATGTTCTCACAAAGAGTCTTCCAAAGAGACAGTTTGATTATATGGTGAGCAAGCTTGCAATGAATGACATATTCATGCCAACTTGAGGGGGAGTGTTGGAAGTTATTAGAGATCAATTCAGAATCAGCATATTCTGTTTTGTACAGCTGACTGTAAATAATAATTAGTTGTTTCCTTATTTATAATTAGCATTTATAGGAAGAATAATTGCCCTGATTCTCAGGCTAAGATTAGTGCTTACTGGTCTGTCAATTGTATTCTATATATACCTTTCATGTATTATTCACTATATCATCAAGGAAATACAAATTGTTTATTTCTTTACTATGAAAGAGTGTTATGCTACCAACCATTATAGTTTGGAGTTACACACACTTTGGCCTATATAATATATGTCAAAGTGCGTGTGATTTCAAACTAAAATGGTCATATAGGCCAAAGTGTGTGTGACTCCAAACTAAAATGGATATAGGCCATATCCATTTTAAAGACAATCTCTTTTGTAACCATGACATGATAAGAATTGGTACACCACTATTTCAGGCCACGTGTGATTATGGAAATTGAAATTTAATTTGACTCTTATAAATCTAAGTTGCAACTATAGAGGGACACAAATCAGTCTGAGATTGCTTTCATCTATAGTTTTTTTTTTTTGTCAAGTAGTTTAATGGCTAGAAAATCCACCTTAAAGGTGAATAAGTGGAGTGTCCCGGGTTCGAACCCGGACTCCTGCACATATAGTGCGATGTCTCTACCAACTGAGTCCTGCTTTCATCTATAGTTTTTGGTCCATGATATATATTGTTTTCTTGATATGTATTGTGGTTAGTTCTGTTTAGTAGAAAATATATAGCTCATCATATCAAATTGCAAATATGAAAAATTGGTTATTTTTAAATCAAAGCCAATTATTTTTATAGATGGTGAGAATTTCGTAGTGTGCTAATGGACAATTAATGATTAGTAGTACACTCACCATCTAGTCTAGTGTTTTACAAAAGCAAATCATATTGATAGACAAAATAATACAAACTTTGGAAAAAGTATGAGTAGGAAATGTCACTTGATAAATATGTATTGCTTTTGTGCAAAACTTTCAAAAGTGGTATTTAAATCACGTGTTTCTTCTTTACTTTCTTTTATAAGCGCATCCGGTAATCTATGAAGCCCCGATATTCAAAAAATGATGACGTATCCGGTAATCTATGAAGTCCCGATACTCAAAAAATGATGACGTATCGTGTCCGATACGTACTCGATATCGATATGTCCCGATACTTATATCGGTAAAATATCGGTTAAATCATTATTTTTAAGTAAAAAAATAATATCCGATACTCTTTCGATACGTCTCGATATTCGTATCGGAAAATTATCAATTAAATTATTATTTTTAAATAAAAAAGTAATACCCGATACATGTCTGATACGTCCCAATACCCGATGCTTGTTTGTATCTTTAGCACTTCTTGTGGTTTTCCTTTGTCAATATAATTTTTTACTTTTCAAAAGAAAAACTATGGTGTCCTACTATATAACAGATTGTTAAACATTTGAGCTTTTTCCCAAAAACTATGGTGTCCTACTAGATATTTTCTGCTTTTAATTATTTATATTGTTGATTTTAGTCATGTTTATATATTATGTATTTATATATTTAATTTTAAATTTAATTTTTAAATAACGTATCGCGGCAGTATCAGATTGGAGATTTTAAAAAAATTTACGTATCGACGTATCGGTATCGTGTCCCGTATCGGGGCTTCATAGCCGGTAAATAGTGAATGTTAGAGTATGATGTTTTTTATGGATTGACAACCATGTGTTTTTTGGATGGTATCGATGATATTTTATTTTTTCGATAGTAATAATTATTATTTTTAGATAGTACTTAATTAACTTAAGGTATGTAATTGTCGCCATCCTCGGCAGCAAGGATCTCTGCCGCATTCTCTACTGCAGTATATAAACCCGTTGGATTTGATCGTGTGATCATAAAGTGCAGCCTTACTTCTTATACAACCTTGATCTAACTCTTTTTTCACGGCTTGCATAATTTTTCTTAACAAATCATATTTTTGCGGTGACAATTCAGTTTTTATATAACTAGACGCCGACCCGTTGTTATACTATCATATATAAGTTACATTTATGAATTTGTTTTGTGAAGTAAGGAAGCTAACTTTACTTTAGAATATATACTAAAAATAGTTTACTCAGTTGTCATGTGTATTGTACTAATGTTATGTACTAATTAATTAGTTCAAAATTGTCAAGTTATTATATCAAAGTCGTGACTATCAAGAACTATCATTAAAATTGAAACATGTGTAGAGAAACTAAATTAGACAAACCACAACCTAATAAATAACAAATTAAAATAAAAACAAATCACTCAAAATTAGATAATAGTCTCTTGATAGCAAAAGATACATCACAATTAAACACACATCAAAGAAGAAAATCAAAGTTAAGGTCTTTGAATGCAAGAAAAGAGGCAACCTGAAAGCCAAAATAAATATGAAATAATTCATTCATATTTTTCAATGAAACATTAATGCATGAAAGTGTGAATACGTGGAAGAGAAAAACATTTTACATGAGAGTGAAATAGTAATTTGATATGGAAGCATAGATGTATTGGACATTCTATTATTGTTGTAACACCAATCGTCGCTTTATTTTCACCTCGACAGCATTCGGAAGCCACTTCAAGCTCCATCAACCTTGTTGCTCTTTGAGCTTGACTTTTTAGCGGCACCATTTCTTGGAGTTCCGTCTCTTAGAAGAAAAGATGAAAATGGAATTCCCAATTTCTCTGAAGAAAAAAAAAATCAAAGAAACGTACTTAAAACATTAGATCCAATAGGAGTACTTAAAAGATTTGATAAAAAGCAAAACAAAATGCTATATTTGACAAACCACAAAAAAACATTTGTGACATTCTTATGGTCTTAGTCACATAGAAGAAGAGAAATCATAATAAAATGCTTCAAGTGAAACAAATCCACATACATATAACATGAATTTTTTCAATGAACACTTATAACTATAGGTGATTGGTGATAACATCATAGAATTGTTAGAAAAAATTCAGCATACATATAAAACTTAATGGCTAACCATCACTCAAACACCATAAAATAAATCTTTGCAAAATTATAAACTTACAAAGACAAAACCAACACAATATATCCCAATCACATTTATCAAACCTATGAAAACTAAATATAATCATAAAATTAAACCGTGTGTACTTATAGCCTCTCTAATGTAACCACCTCTTACCATTAGACAAATTCAAGAACACCAAGAAAAACTTCAATTCAAAAGTTCAACACCTACGAAAAAAAACACAACACAGATAAAAAAAACACATGTTACACATGAATAAAAAATCAATCTTTGAACAAAAAACAACTAAAGAGAATGCATGGAGGATGATGAGAAAGAGTGAAGAGAAAAGAAAGAGAAAAATAAGTTTTTTTTTCCACAAAGAGTGAAATGAGAGAGAGAGAGAGAGAGAGATATTAAGTGAGATGGAAGAGAGAAATCCTATTGTGATAACTGTCACTTACCATTAGACAAATTAAAGAACACCAAAAAAATCTTTACTTCAAAAGTTCAACACCTACAAAAAAAAATCCAGATAAAAAAAACATGTTATACATGAATAAAAATTCAATCTTTGAACAAAAAACAACTAAACAGAATGCAGAAAGAAAGATGAGAAAGATTGAAGAAAAAAGAAAGAGAGAAAAAAGTTTTTTTTTTTTAACGGAGAGTGAAATGAGAGAGAGGCAGAAAAATTAAGTGAGATGGAAGAGAGAGATTTGTGTTCTAAAAATAAGAAACAGGTGCATTAATACCGATATGCATAGCACAATTTTCATAGATTTGTGTTTTTAAAAACCGGCAACTATTAATTGTGATGTTTAGGAGGGAAATTAGTTGCAAATTAGGGTTTCTTAATCACTTGCAAAACCTTAGTTTTATTAGGATTAGGATTAGGATAAGGATAAGGATAAGGATAAGTGGGGTGGATATATTTGTGGTGAAAAATTGCAAAAGCACAATTATTTTTATAGATGGTGAGAATTTCGTAGTGTGCTAATGCACAATTAATGATTAGTAGTACACTCACCATCTAGTGTTTTACAAAAGCAAATCATATTGATATTTAAAACAATAATATGAATGGTGAAAAATGAGCTTTAACTAATAAGTGGAGGACAAAATAATACAAACTTTGGAAAAAGTATGAGTAGGAAATGTCACTTGATAAATATGTATTGCTTTTGTGCAAAACTTTCAAAAGTGTACTTAAATCACGTTTCTTGTTTACTTTCCAACATCAGATTCATCAACCACACAATATAACATTCACTCTAAAGAATATGCAACATTAGACTTTACCCTTGATCCAAAAATCATTTTGTACTTGAAGAACCATGGTACCTAAATTCATCAAGAATCTAGCATATGGGCAGATTCTCTTCATAATTCTTTGGGTCCATTTAACAATATTTTTTCCTCAAATTGCTGGTTTTTCCAAAATCACTTCTTTGACCACAACTTCTCATTATCAAGCTACCCTTGAAGACCAAACAAAAGCTCTGTTGAAGTGGAAAGATAGCTTTGAAAATCACAGCCAAGCTCTCTTGTCAACTTGGACAAGAACCACAAATCCATGCAAATGGGAAGGAATTGGGTGTGAAAAATCCAAATCCATCTCTAGCATAAATCTTGCAAATTATGAACTGCAAGGTACACTCCACACTCTCAACTTCACCTCATTCCCCAACCTTCTCACCCTAAATATCTACAACAACTTCTTTTATGGGACCATTCCTCCACAAATTGGCAACATGTCCAAAATAAATGTTTTAAACTTGTCATTAAACCCACTTGAAGGTTCCATCCCCAAAGAAATGTGGAAATTGAGGAGTTTAAAAGGCCTTGATCTTTCTGGCTGTAAGCTAAGTGGAGAAATTCCTAATTCTGTAGGAAACTTGTCCAACCTCTCGTATCTAGATTTCAGTAACAACAAAATGTTTGCTACGGGTTACATTCCTCATGAGATTGGGAAATTGAACCACTTGGAGTATCTAGGTATTGCAGGTTGTAACCGTGTTGGTCCTATACCCCAAGAAATTGGAATGTTGACAAACCTTGTTGTTATGGAATTCTCAAGGAACACTCTATCTGGTACCATCCCGCCAACATTTGGTAACATGGCCAGTTTAAATGAACTTTACCTTTCCAATAACACATTGTCCGGAACAATCCCACCCTCCTTTTGGAACATGTCTTACTTATCCAATCTTTACCTTGATAGCAATAATCTTTCAGGAACAATCTCTCCTTCTATACAAAACATGGTCAATTTGAATGATCTTAAACTTCATTACAACCACTTTTCTGGACCTATTCCTTCCACCATCGGAAACTTGACAAAGCTAAGCTATTTAAACTTGATGTCTAATAATTTTTCTGGTTCAATTCCAACTTCTATTGGAAATCTAATCAATATGCTAGTCCTATGTTTCCGAGAAAACAATCTTTCTGGAACTATTCCTGCTATAATTGGAAATTTGACAAAGCTAACTGGTTTAGAATTAGCCACCAATAAATTTCATGGTAGCCTTCCACAAAGCCTATATAACTTTACCAAATGGGAATCCTTTATATTAGACAAGAATGATTTCATCGGCCATTTGCCACCTCAAATATGTTCTGGTAGATCTCTAATATTCTTCAGTGTTTTTAACAACCATTTCACCGGTCCAGTACCAAGAAGTTTGAAAAACTGCTCTAGTATTCAAAGACTTATGCTTCAGGGTAATCAAATAGAAGGAGATATAGCACAAGATTTTGGTGTATATCCGAATTTGAATTATATTGATCTAAGTGACAATAAATTTTATGGTCACATTTCACCAAATTGGGGGAAGTGCACTAATCTTAACAACTTCATGATTTCCAACAATAATATCACCGGTGGCATACCATTAACAATTTTGGAGGCAAACAAGCTAGGCAAGCTCCACCTTTCTTCAAACCACTTAACAGGAAAACTTCCAAAGGAGCTTGGATACTTGAAATCATTACTTGAAGTTAAGATCAACAACAATCATCTTTCAGGAAATATTCCCAGTGAAATTGGATTGCTACAGAATCTCGTAGATTTTGATGTAGGAGGAAACATGTTGAATGGAACAATACCAAAAGAAGTTGTGAAGTTACCCTTGTTACAAAACTTGAACTTGAGCAAAAACAAATTTGAAGGGAGAATACCGTCAGACTTTTCCATGTCACAACCACTTGAATCTCTTGATCTTAGCGGGAATTTGTTGAGTGGAACAATACCAACAGTGTTAGGAGAGTTGAAGCAATTGCAAAAGCTGAATCTGTCATCCAATAATCTTTCTGGCACCATTCCATCCAGTTTTGAGGATGTCATGTCAAGCTTAACTGATATCAACATATCAAACAACCATTTGGAAGGGAGGCTACCAAATAATCAAGCCTTTCTCAAGGCTCCAATTGAATCATTAACAAATAACAAAGGCTTGTGTGGTAATCGCACTGGCTTAGAGCTTTGCACAACCAACCACGGCCAAAAGAGCCACAAGACTCTCTTACTAGTATTGTTTGTTATCTTAGGTGCTCTAGTACTAGTATTTTGTGGGGTGGGAATTTTAATGTATAGTCTTTATCGGAGAGCAAGAAAGGAAACAACCAAAGATAAAGATTCCAATGAAGCACAAGCAGAAGAAGTCTTTTCCATATGGAGCCATGATGGAAAAATGTTATTTGAAAATATCATTGAAGCTACCAATAACTTTGATGATGATTATCTCATTGGAGTGGGAGGGCAAGGATCTGTTTATAAGGCTAAGTTGTCTGCAGATATGGTTGTTGCAGTGAAGAAAATTCATTCGGGAATAGATGGCGAGAGGCCCAATTTCAAAGCATTTGAAAATGAAATTCAAGCTTTGACAGAAATCAGGCATCGTAATATCATAAAGCTTTATGGATATTGCCAACATTCAAGATTCTCATTTTTGGTTTATAAGTTTTTGGAAGGGGGAACTTTAGCAAAAATGCTAAACGACGACTCGCAAGCTATTGCATTTGATTGGGAAAAAAGGGTAAATGTTGTTAGAGGTGTGGCTAATGCATTGTCCTATATGCATCATGATTGCACACCTCCAATAGTTCATCGTGACATATCAAGCAAGAATGTTCTTTTGGATTTATCTTATGAAGCTCAACTTTCAGATTTTGGAACAGCCAAGTTTCTAAAGGCTAATTCAAGCAGTTGGACCACATTTGCAGGCACCTTTGGGTATGCAGCTCCAGGTTAGACCCCTTTGGGTAATTTACATAATATTTTATAATGAAATTCTATGTGGGGATTGATATCACTGGAGGGGTATTGGTTTAATCACTAAGCAAGTGATCTTTCACAATGTCACAATCAGAACAATAGGTGTATGCTTTTTATTTTTTGAACATAATAGGTATACACAAAGGTTATTATATACATAACTAGTGTCCCAGTATCAAATCCATTTCAAAAACATATGCAAGCTATTAAAGTTATAAATATTTTATGCAATAACCGAATAATGTGTTATAACTTTTAAATTTTTTAATTTGATTGTAGAATTTGCCCAGACCATGGAAGTGACTGAGAAGTGTGACGTATACAGCTTTGGAGTTCTTTGTTTTGAAATCCTTCTGGGAAACCATCCAGCAGATTTTGTTTCTTCATTGTTCTCATCATCTACAGCAACAATTACTTATAACTTGTTGTTGATTGATGTATTAGACCAACGCCCTCCTCAACCTACCAATTCAATTATTGGGGATATCATCTTGATTACAAGATTGGCATTTTCTTGCTTGAGTGAAAATCCATCTTCACGCCCCACCATGAATTATGTTTCAAAAGAACTTTTGATGACAAAATCACAATCACCTTTAGTAGAACAGTTCCCCCAAGTCAGACTTGGACAACTCCACTAAAACATTCAAATACTTTAGTATTTTCTTTTTCATTTTTTTTTTCTCCTTGTCATGTTGTCTATCCTTTATCTTATCAAGCTTTCCTGGTAATGTATATTACATATGTATGTCGTGTGTATACTAATTTGCTTTTGATTTCTTAAGAGTTGTTCCTTACAATAAAGGTAAAGCAGAGTGGATTAATTTCTCAATTATCCCCAAAAAGGATTAATGACTAATTTTTGAGCTCTGTTTGGGCTAAATAATTGGTTTACAAAACCTTTTTACAATTAATTAACAGCTACTACTAAGTACTAAGTACTAATTAAAAAAGTCTGAACACGTACTAATAATTGAAATGAAAACAATCTTTAATATTCAAAATTCTGCATGAGCACCATTATAAAATATAAAAAAATATATCTGGCTGAGCTCTATCTCTCAACCTTTTTATTTTGTAACATGTGTTAATACAATCGCATCCAATTAGAGGTTTGGGATGCACTTACATCAATTGTGAATTGAATTAGCACATATATACGTTAATTAAATTCATGTATATATTTTTCAAGACTAAGTGATGTATATGTGAACTTGGTGAGAGACTTCGGTAAAACTTTATCAAAATTTTGTTGACCATTGAAATAAAATCAACGGTTCAGATTAAAAAAGAGAACATGTATAATTGTCACACATGATCCTAATCAAATATTTGCTTTATTTTAATAATAATAACATTGTTTCACCATTTTTGATTCAACTTCTTCTTCTCGCTGTGCTGCCGCCGCTGCCCTTCATCAATCCCAACATTGGTGTTCAGATTAAATCTTGTTATTTTTTTTTAAAATGTTTTGCATTCCATTTCTTTAAAGCGTTTTACTTTTTATTATTATTGGTAAACACTTTGTTTTCTATTCTTTTCCACAATATTTTTTTTCTCAATAATTATTTTAGTAATATATATCAGTTTTCAACAATTATGTGTTTATTAACATTTTATATTTTATTTTCGTTGAATGAAATAAAATTATAATTTTATTTATACCCCGAATATTTAGTTAATTGAATTCTATATTCTTGGTTTTTGGAATTGAGATTATTATAAGAAATCTTAATATATTTAGTGTTAATTAAATTTGATAATTGTACATTATTATACATAATTTATATCTTTTTTACATTTTTTACAATAGCTATTATACATAATATATTTGAGTCTAACTGATATGAAATATTTTCTGTTAAAGCTTTAAGATTGTGAAAATAGTAATTTTGTTTGATTTTTATCTATGTTGATTTTTTTATTAATAAATCTCTTCCAAAATTATGAACAAAAGCATAAAAATGTTTTTTAAGTAATAAACAACACGCTGACCAAAAAAAAATAGCGGCTCCGCTAGCTTTTATTTTCATTTTTTATATTTATTTTATAAAAAAAATTTAGCAATCCACTAACTTTGGTTTTTATTTTTTTAAATAAAAAAGTTGGCGGCTCCACTAATTTTGTTTTTCAGTTTTTTTTTGCTTAAATATGTTTTTGGTCCCTGCAATTATGTCTTGTTTTGAAAAGAACCCCTGTAAAAAAAATTGATTTTAGTCCTTGCAATATCTCAAAACTTTCAAAATTGCCCCTGACTGGATTTAGAGCTGACGTGGCAAATTTTTAAATATATTTTTGGTCCATGCAATTATGTCTTGTTTTCAAAATAGCCTCTGTAAAAAAATAAAAAAATGATTTTAGTCCCTGTAAAAAAATAAAAATTTGATTTTAGTCCCTGCAATATTATGAAGAAATTCAGTCAGGGGTTATTTTAAAAGTTTTGAGATATTGCAGGGACTAAAATCAAATTTTTTTATTTACAGGAGCTCTTTTCAAAACAAGATATAATTGCATGGACCAAAAGTATATTTAAGCCTTTTTTTATTAAAAAAAGTTAGCGGCTCTACTAACTTTGTTTTTCTTTTTTTAATAAAAAAAAAATTAGCGGTTCCATTAACTTTAATTTTCATGTTTTTATTTTTTTTATTATAAAAAGTTAGCGACTCCTCTAACTTTGGTTTTTATTTTAACACTCAAAAATAAGTGAATCAATTCAACAATGTTTGAATGAATATGCTGAAATTATGTTTCCACACATTCAAGTATTTCTAACAGTTTTTAAAAAAAAAACAATATTGCATCCGTCCCAAATTACACTAGCAGTGTCTATCCTTATATGACCATTAAGATCAAACTCAATGTTATCAATTAAATCAAAATATAAATTTTAACAAACAAATGTGAATCAAGTATCAACTCAACGATGTTTGAATGGATACACTAAAATTATGTTTCCACACATTCAAGTATTTCTAATTTATTTTTTTATGAAAATCAAAATATTTCGTCTATCCCAAATTACCCTGGCAGTGTGTATCTTTGTACGGAGATTATGATCAAACTCAATGTTATCAATTAAATCAAAATGTGAATCAATTTTAACACAAAACAAAATGAATCAATTCAGTAATGTTTGAATGAATACACTGAAATTATGATTCCATACATGGTAAGTATTTCTAACAATTTTTTAAGAAAAATAAAATATTTTCTACGTCCCAAATTACGCCGAAAATACGTGTGCTTGTATGAACATTAAGATCAATCCAATGTTATCAATTAAATTAAAATGTGAATCAATTTTAAGACACAAAAAAAAAGTGAATCAATTAATTAATGTTTGGATAAATTGGCCACAGACTACATGCAGGCAGACTACATGCACGCTGTAGTTCTTAGCGTCTGATTAAGATCATACTGGTTTAGATTTTAAGATAGTTTTTTAAATTTTTTTATTATAAAATTCTTAGTTGACATCTGGACCGTCTGATTAAAATCAAACGGTCTGAAACTTAATGATTGTATCACTGCACCAGTTTTCGGTTGCACGGAATCTCGCTCTAAAATTTTTTGCTTTTAGAATTTCACACTTACACATACGGTTCAATATCAATCTGATCGTTCAATATCACCTAATTTGACTGATAAACGATTGAAAATCAAATTTTTTACGATCGAGCTCATAATGCATAAACAGATTGTAAAAGCAGTCTCATATGAATCCTTGTTTCTAAGAAAGTGTCGTGAGGTTCGAATAAAACTACCGACATTCACTAAAAACTTTGAATTTTATCAATCTGATCGTTCAATATCACCTAATTCGACAGACAAACGATTCAGAATCATAATTTTTACGATGAGGGTCTGAATGAATAGACAGATTGTAAGAATAGTCTCATCGGAATCCTTATTTATAAGAAAGTGTCATGAAGTTCAACTAAAACTACCGACATTCACTGAAAACTTCAAATTTTATAAATCTAACCGTTCAATATCACCCAATTCGACCGACAAACGATTGAGAATCATAATTTTTACGATCGATCTCCAAATGCATAGACAAATTGTAAGAACAATCTCCTAGGATTCCTTGTTTCTAAGAAAGTGTCGTGAAGTTCGACTAAAACTACCGACATTCACTAAATACTATTGACATCAGCGTTATACTGATTCGTTCAATTTAGTATTGTTTTGGATTCTCGTATACTAATTCAGTCATGATTTGTTCAATTTAAGGTCATTTTTATGTCTATGTTGACTCAACAATAGTCGAGATTGAGTTATCGCATACCGATCGAGTCATGATTCGTTCAAGTTCGGGTTTTCACATATAAGTTGACCTAATAATACTCGAATTTGGATTCTCGCATACCAATTGAGCCATTAATCGTTCAAATTGGGATTTTTATATACTAAATGATACGTATCTTAATTTTCTTTATCAATGGAGTTACATGACGTGGCATAGAGGGTATCAGAATTGATGATATGGTAATTTAAATAAGATACCATATCATCAATTTAATAATTTGATAATAATGTATGATATCTAGAGTCGTATCACCATCGGAGCAAAATACATTGTAGTCGTATCACCGAAATTCGACTATTTTTGGGTAAACTAAGACATAAAAATCCAAAATTGAACTAATTGTAAGCTAGATAAAGTGCGAGAACCCAAAATAGATTTTTCTTGAGCTAACTAAGACATAAAAACCTTAACTTTGACTTATCGTAAGCTAGCTAATGTGCGAGAACCTAAACTCGACTATTCTATAGCTAACTAAGACATAAAAACTTTAACTTGGACTTATCGTAAGCCAGCTAATGTGCGAGAACCCAAACTCGGTTATTCTTTAGCCAACTAAGACACAAAAACATTAACTTGGACTTTTCGTAATTATGTGATATTGAACGGTGGGATTGATAAAATTCGAAGTTTTCAGTCAATGTCGGTTGTTTCAGTCGAACTTCACGACACTTTCTTAAAAACAAAAATTATGATGAGACTGTTCTTACAATTGGACTAACCCAAATCCGACTATTTTATAGCCAAATAATACATCAAACCCTAAATTGGACTAACCGTAAGCCAGACGAAGACCTAAATTTGACTATTCTTGAACCATTATGTGAAACAGGTAATATTGTAGGTAGAATGTTTGATTATATTATCACATGAATTTATGTTTGTTTTGTTATGGGATCCATTTTTTTAGGTCTAACAAATAAAAAATGTAACACAAACATAGGTTTTAACAAAGAATATAAACATTGATTTTTTATGCTAGAACAAATAATATAAATTTCAATATTTTTGTTGTAACAAAGAATATAAATATTAAATATCATTTTTTTGGTTTCTACCTTCGGTATTGAACATGTGAAAGTAACTTAGTTATTTAATCTAAGGCATATATTGTTTAAACATAATGTGAAGAACATATATTGTATAAACATTTCAACATAATGAGATTTGATGTTTCTCAATTTTTTTAACAAAGAAATGTAATTGGTATCTAGGGGCGTGCAATATTGAACGGTCATATTGATAATATTCGAAGTCTTCAGTAAATGTTGGTAGTTTCACAACACTTTCTTAGAAACAAGGATTCTGATGATACCATTCTTACAATCTGTCTATGCATTCGAAGACCGATCATAAAAATTCTGATTCTCAATCATTTATCGATCCAATTAGGTGATATATATTGAACGGTCAAATTGATAAACTTCGAAGTCTTCAGTCAATGTCGGTAGTTTCAGTCGAACTTCACGACACTTTCTTATAAACAAGGATTCTGACGAGACCGTTCTTACAATCTGTCTATGCATTCAAATCTCGATCATAAAAATTTCGATTCTCAATTCTTTATCGGTCCAATTAGGTGATATTGAACGGTTAGATTGATAAAATTCGAAGTGTTCAGTCAATATCGGTAGTTTCAGTCGAACTTCACGAAACTTTCTTAGAAACTAGGATTCCGATGAGACTGTTCTTACAATTTGTCTATGCATACAAAGCTCGATCGTAAAAATTTCAATTCTCAATCGTTTGTCGGTCCAATTAGGTGATATTGAACGGTCAGATTGATAAAATTCGAAGTCTTCAATCAATGTCGGTAGTTTCAGTCGAACTTCACGACACTTTCTTAAAAATAAGGATTACGATGAGACTATTCTTTCAATCAGTCTATGCATTCGAATCCCGATCGTAAAAATTTTGATTCTCAATCCTTTATCGGTCCAATTAGGTGATATTGAATGGGTAAATTGATAAAATTTGAAGTCTTCAGTCAATATCGGTAGTTTCATTTGAACTTCACGGTACTTTCTTAGAAACTAGGATTCCAATGAGATTGTTCTTACAATTTGTCTATGCATACAAAGCTCGATCGTAAAAATTTCAATTCTCGATCGTTTTTCGGTCCAATTAGGTGATATTGAACGATCAGATTGATAAAATTTGAAGTCTTCTGCAAAATGCAGTAGTTTTAGTTGAAGTTCACAGCAATTTCTTAGAAACAAGGATTCCAATGAGACCATTCTTACAATCTGTCTATGCACAATGCATTTGATGCCCGATTGTAAAAAATATGATTCTCAATTGTTTATCGGTCCAATTAGGTGATATTGAAAAGTCAGATTGATAAAATTCGAAGTCTTCAGCCAATGGCGGTAGTTTTAGTCGAACTTCACGACACTTTCTTAGAAACAAGGATTCTGATGAGACTGTTCTTACAATCTGTCTCTGGATTCGGAGCCCGGTCGTAAAAATTCCGATTCTTAATCTTTATCAGTCCAAATTCGAGTATTATTAGGTCAACTTATGTGAAAACCCTAACTTGAGCGAATCATGACTCAATTGGTATGCGAGAATCCAAATTCGAGCATTATTAGGTCAACTTATATGTGAAAACCCTAACTTTAACGAATCATGACTCAATTGGTATGCGAGAACCCGAATTCGACTATTATCGAGTCAACTTAGATATAAAGACCTTAAATTGAACGAATCATGACTGAATTAGTATGCGAGAACTCATATTCGACTATTAATTATTAAATAAAAATATTAATTATTAAATAAAATATTGGTTTAACAGTTGTAAGAACCCGAATTCGACTATTTTTATTCAACCTAGTGATAAAAATCGTAACTTGGACTAATCATGAGCCAAATAACGTACGAGAACCCGAATCCGACTATTTTTTTATTTAACCTAGATGTAAAAACACATAACTTGAACTAATCACTAGTATTTAGTAATGTACGAGAACCCAAATTCGGCTATTTTTTATTCAACCTAGAGATAAAAATCGTAACCTGGACTAATCACGAGTCAAGTAATGTACGAGAATCCAAATCCGACTATTTTTTATTGCTAACCATGACTTTCTTAATATTGCTAATCAATATTAATGTAGAAGATACCAATGTAACTTCAAATGTGGTGTATAAATAATATTTTTTTTAAAATATATAAACACATATTTGATATCTTCTATTTTTTTTGACAAAATTACTACTATTAGTTTTTTTTTTGGTGTAAACCAGGTATCCTCTGCGCGCAACTGCAGAGACTAATTATTACTATTATTTTGATAATACTAATTGTTTCAATTTTAAATTTATCACTATACAAATAATTTTTTGACGTTATAATATAAAACAATATATAAGTCTCGTGGATCACAATGGTAAGCATCAAATATTTACTATAAAAATATTTCAAGTATAAATCAAATTATGCTTTAATCGTAGAATAAATTAATATTTTTTTTCAAGAAATCATTTTCTTTAATGACACATAAATATACAAAAGTGTCAAAAAACGTTATAAGAAATTTCCATATTAAGTTTTGGACCAAATCAGAATAATTGCAACATAAAATAAAAATTATTTGACTAAAAAATAAACAAATAAATAAAATAGGAGTAGTTAGTCAAAAATAAAAATAGCAAATTTGGTCATCTTCATCCCCATATAATTGAAAACGGGTCACGATGACCCGCGATTTTACCCAGATTGATCTCTTCGTTTATGAGACGGAAAACAACAATTTTATATGGGATTTGATCGCAATCATACAACAAGAAGAATCCCCATATTAATTTATAGAATCATCAATTTTATATTCTTTTCTAGGGGCCTTTCCGCGAAGTGCCTAGTTGGCTGATACGGCTTCCTGTGGCGTTCAGCGCCATGGTAGTTGGGCGTTGGACGCCGATGTTGGTGGTAAAATTCACTTTGCCCGTTCCCCTTGCTTACCGGGCCTCTTTCACGGGCATCTCTCATCCTCTTTTCTGTGTTACTCTCTTCACCTTTTATATATCCTTCTGCTCTCCTTGTTACTTCTTGCATGGACGTCGCCGGTTTTTGCGCCAACGATTCGTTGAAATGGCCCGCCTTTAGTCCATGATGAAATGCAGACACGAACATCTCTTGATTTGGGTTGCATACCTTACTTGTTGCTTCACAGAACCTCGCCAGGTATTCGCGTAACGACTCATTGTGGTTCTGACGCATGGCGAACAAACTGGTTGCTGTGACTTTAACATGTTTAGAACCAGCAAATTGTTGGGTGAACTTCCGTTGGAAATCCGTCCAGTTTTCAATGGAGTTTTTGGGTAGGTTCATATACCATCTCGGGGCTGCATCTTTTAATGTACCTGAGAGGAGTTTGCATTTGAGGTGGTCTTCTGCGCCTATGATGGCAGTTTGAGTTCCTACTGCCATCAGATGCTCCGTTGGATCCGTCTTTCCCTCAAAGGATGGGAGGTGAGGTGAGGTGTTCTGAAATTGTCTGGTACCTTTGCGTCCCATAGTGCTTGAGCTAATTGTTGGGAATCTGCAATTTCGTTTTCATCCTTATTATCTACCTTGTTTGCTATCTCTTTGTCAATTTCAATGACCCTTGCCTGAAGGCGCTTTAGTTCGTTCACAGCGTCCGTCAGGGTCATTATTCCAGTGTGATTGTTTCTCTCTGTCATGTTGAGAAGATAAAGTTTTTTCGTCTGTTTGAGTGATAGGCTGGGAATCGTTTTACCGCATCCCCACAGTGGGCGCCAAAATGTTCTGGTAAAAATGTATGGGGGTGTGTCCAAGTATATTGATAATGATAATAATACTTAGTTTACAAATTTTTCCAGAGAGACTTTACAGGGATTTCTCCATCTCTATTTATAGAGGAGGATTTGAATTTAAATTTAATAAACCGCCCCACTCCTCCCTTTCCCGGAGTCGTGGGATGTTTCCGCCACCTCCACCATGCTTTTAGGGTGGTTGCTGGCGGTTTCCTTTCTCCACCATGCTCAGGTGGTGGTGGCGTGTGGTTTCCGTCTTCCTCCACCATGTCTAGGAGTTGATGATCGTGGGTGGTTTTTGCTGGGATGGTGAGTTAATCGCGCCTGAGGGGCGGCGTTACCTTTGTCACGTCGCCTGTATCCTTTCTTTCCCGCCAAGATATAATTTTGAATTATTTGGATCCTTTGTTGGGCCACCCCGTATTGGGCCTATGGAATTTCACCAAGTCCAATGATAATAATTAAAACTAGGGTTAATAGATGTTTACCTCCTGCAAAGTAGGCGAGTTTTGTTTTACCCCCTGTAATTATTTTTTTTTAGAATACCCCCCTGTAATGTTTTATTTTTTTGTTCGTAGTATAATTTACCCCCCTGTAATGTTGTTTTGTTTTACTCCCGGGGGGGTAAAATGAACTACGAAAAACAAAAAAATTACGGGGGGTGTTCTCAAAAAAATAAATTACAGGGGTAAAACAAAATTCGCCTACTTTGCAGGGGGTAAACACCTATTAACCCTTAAAACTAATATGTTTGTTTTTTTTTTTAAAACATCAAATTAAGATTTTGTCCTCAACACAACCTACTTAAACTTAGGTTGTATTTTGGTATTTTTATTTTTATTTAAAAGAGGTTGAAAACTCAAAACTATTTTTATCAACAATATAATTTTTTTAAATAAGGAAAAAATTGAAAAAAAACAACTTTTTAATACTCCGCTTAAAAATAAAAATAAACATATAAATATAATTTAAGAGTTGGTTTAATGATTTTTAATTTATGATATGTAAAATAGAATTCCGATATAAACAGAGTGGGTTCAGGGCAATTCGAGGTGAATATCATATATGAAGCACAGACACATACATAATATAGACACCGACACGTCAAAACCGATAATAATTTGAAAAAAATAACATAATTCAATATAATCATAAGTGTCGCTGTCAATATTCGACACAAACATGCATAATCCGAGAAGTGTCAATTCTTCATAAAATATCACTATCCCCATCATCCGCTCATTCCATCTTTTAAAATCGGTGAAAATTTAAATCTAAACTCAAACTAAATCAACTTGGATTTTTCTCATGAAATCGAGGTGGGTTCTAATGAGTACCGCATGTATGAGTTTTTTTTAGGGTTAAATATGTTTTTAGTCCCTACTTTTATGTAAATTTTGACTTTTAGTCCCTACACTTGTTTTATTATATTTTTAGTCCCTACATTTTTTAAATTATATTTTTGGTCAATTTTTTATGACTAGGATAATAGAATTGACTATATAGGATATCTTAAATTGACTAGGATAACATTTGCATCGAATGACGTGATATCGATGTGTCATTCTATGTGGCTGATTTCGTTATCCAAGTCACAAAAAATTGACGGTATGGACTAAAAATGCAAACAACGAAAATGTGGGGACTAAAAATATAATTAAAAAAATATAAGGACTAAAAGTCAAAACTCACATAAAAATAGGGACTAAAAACATATTTAACCATTTTTTTTATTTACATACCTATTCATAATACTAGAATTTTCCTAGATTTTAGTTGGTAATTTACATTTTATTTTATCATTAGGCCGGTCATGGCACAAGCGGGGTTTTAAGCGTGTGAAGAGAAAAAAGTGGAACAAAATATCATCGCTTCGCTTTAATCTTGTTGTCTCCTTTTATTAATTTTTGTTTGGTTTCGTAAAAAGAAAATCAATTATTATTTGGTTTGCTTAATTGATTAAGTTTTGATTTTGACAAACACTTTGCTTAATTTGACAGTACAAAGAGAGGACGGAAACAACACAGAGATTCAAGGATCTTGTTCCCCCTTTTTTCTTCAAGACCAATTCTTTAATCACCATTTTCTGTGTGACAGAGAGAAAATAGCTACCAATTGTTTTTTTTTTACTTTTTATATAAGCTAGTTTAGTTTTTTAATTAATGAATGAATGAAAACACCGCCATCACTTGTTTCTCTTACCATTGACTCAGCCGTCCTTAATCTCTCCGACATCTCCGATCTCTCTCCCATCCCTGATCACATCCTTCTTGATCTCTTCTTGGTATTCTTTTTATCTCCCTACTCTCTCTCTTTCTCTTTCTCTCTCAATTTTCATAGGTACACTTAGTTGCTTCTAAGGTTACCCTTTCTCAAATTCATATTCTATTTTGATTTATTTTTTGTTTGATTTGTTGATACCCTAGATCTATGATTACTGTTTCTGCATCGATATTATTCAATCATAAGTGAAGGAATGTTCTTGATGTTTGTGGTGTTTGCTTCTTTAGGGTTAATAATAATCTATTTCAATTACTCTTGTGTGTAATTTATATTAATTCTTTGTGTGTTTAATTTGTTGGTAGTGTACAATGTTCCCGATTGTTCATGTTACGAAAATTGTTGCCAAATGCGGCTGATGTGACCTTAATTGCGTTAGCAATGCGGCCGCAGAAACCATGACAGAGTCTCACATCGGTTGCAAGATGACCTGAATATATGTTTATAAGCGAGGGCAATACTCACCTTGCAAGCCGGTTTGGTAAGGTCGAGTTAAGCCCAACTCTCAATTCTAAGATGGTACCAGACTGCGAGAGCACTTGTATGTTTATAAGTGAGGGCAATTCTCACCTTACAAATTGGTTTTGTAAGGTTGAGTGAGTTGGGTCGCAGATCGTGGGCATAGAAAAACATGATGTTGTAGCCTTAGATAGTAGTTGGAATTTTTTTTTAGAACCGGGTGGGTTTTGTAGCCTTAGATATTGAATGGATTATCTCTTGCTATCTGTATCCTTCATATAATTGTCATTCTCCTCATCTTTAGGAAATGTAACCAACTCCCATATTCAGCACATTGTTGCGCTTAGGCCCATACCCAGACCCTAACATATATTGTATTTGAGAATAACTAAGACTTGTATCAAACAAAATATCCAACAATACTCGTTTATCTTTTTTTATTCAATCGATAGTTATGTGGTGCCGTCGTTGTGGTTTTTTGGAGAGCTCATAGAATCTGATCTTGTTGTACTTTGTGCTCATAGAATCGATAGTTATCTTCTTTTGCTTTTTGCTTTGCCCTTGTTGCTGTAAACATTTCTTTGACCTTGTCTGATCGCATAAGTAAGGCCTGTTGACAACTTTTCAGCAGCAATAGAATTTGGCCTTGTCATGATTCATAATTTGGAGTTGATATATTGTAGATCTTGTTTCAATCCTCTTTTTGTCCATATGCAAGTTTTTTTCTTTTTGTCGTTGTTATTTCATAATTTTTTTATTTTTCATGTGCAGAGAATATTGAAAGCTGGAAAGCTAAACGAAAAAGTTCTGAAACTGTTTGTTGCAACTGGTAAGGAGGAAGTCATCTCACTTGTTCATGCACTGAATATCCGACATATTGTGACCCCTGTGCTTCCTACCAGTGAGTTATTTAAAGTTTTATTTTGTATTTATGGAGTAAATAGTCATTTTAGTCCTTGAAATTATAAGATTCAGTCAATTTGTCCCTCAAATTTGTGAAATAGCAATTTTTAGTCCCTTAAATCATTGTTGTCAGAATCGCGATCAGAATCGTAAAATCCATGGATTTTGCGATTTTGCAAACCCTAAATGATCTGAATCGTGAGTAGAATCCTAATTCAGAGCATAATCCCAATAAAATTGCACAAAATCACTAAATCGCAGCAAAATCCGCGATCCCTTATGGATTCCACTGGTTTGGTTTTTTTGTTTTTTGGGTAATTTTGAGACTTGGTTGTTTTATGATTTTAAACTTTTGAGTACTTTTGATTACCCAAAAAAAAAACCCAAAATCGGTGGAATCCATATGAGATCGCAGATTTTGCTGTGATTTTATTGGGATTTTGCTCTGAATTAGTATTCTAATCACGATTAAGATCGTTTAGGGTGAGCAAAATCCATGGATTTTACGATTCTGATCGTGATTCTGACAACAATGTTAAATAGTCTTTTTCTGCATCATAACAAGCATACAAGTATGGAACCTTTAAATTTGTAGCGCAAAATTTGAGAAAATGACTAAATTGATCGATATTTTTCAATTAAAGGGACTTGCTATTTTACAAATTTGAGGGTCATAACTGACTAACCCTTACAATTCCAATGAGTAAAATGCATATTTAGTTTGTGTTAATGGTATTTATTCCTGTTGTGACAAGCATCCCTTTTCTGACCTTTCTATCATCATATAGGATGTTCTGAGAAATTCTAAGATTGAAACTATTGTCAAAAGTTTGAATCCAGCTCACCAGTTTTAAATTCAGGAGACCTATCTAGTCTTTCAGTTTGTGAAATATTCTGTATTATATTATACCTCAGAAGATGTCTCAAGTAATTATCAACGACAATGAAGTTGACATTGTGATCGGTGCACTGCACTCTGACCTCACAAATTTTTTGAATGAATGGAAGCCGGTTTTTTCCCGTTTCCACCTAATAATAGTCAAAGATCCTGACCTCAAGGAAGATCTCAAAATTCCTGAAGGATTTAGCGCAGATGTCTATACAAAGTCGGAAATTGACCGAGTGGTTGGTTCCTCTACTTCCATTCGCTTCTCTGGCTACGCTTGTAGATATTTTGGCTTTCTAGTTTCAAAGAAGAAGTATGTTGTCTGTATTGATGATGATTGTGTTCCAGCAAAAGATGATGCAGGGATATTAGTGGATGCTGTGGCTCAGCATATTGTGAACCTCAAGACTCCTGCCACCCCTTTCTTCTTTAACACACTGTATGATCCATTCCGTAAGGGTGCAGATTTTGTTCGCGGCTACCCATTTAGCCTTCGCAGTGGAGTTGATTGTGCTCTGTCGTGTGGACTATGGCTCAATCTGGCAGACCTTGATGCACCAACACAGGCTCTCAAGCCGTCACAGAGGAATTCCCGATATGTGGATGCAGTTCTGACTGTTCCTGTGAGAGCCATGTTGCCAGTGAGTGGAATCAACATTGCCTTTAACCGAGAATTAGTTGGCCCGGCGTTGGTCCCAGCTTTGGCGTTGGCAGGAGAAGGAAAACTCAGGTGGGAAACTGTGGAAGATATATGGTGCGGATTGTGTGTGAAAGCTATATGTGACCACCTATCCCTTGGTGTGAAAAGTGGGTTGCCATATGTTTGGAGAGCCGAAAGAGGCAGTGCGATAGACAGCTTGAAGAAAGAATGGAAAGGGGTGAAAATAATGGAGGAAGTTGTTCCTTTCTTTCAGTCTGTAAGGTTGCCACAATCAGCTACCACGGCAGAGGACTGTGTGGCCGAGATGGCCAAAGCAGTGAAAGAACGACTCGGGAAGGTTGATCCTATGTTTTCGCAAGCCGCTGCTGCTATGGAAGAGTGGGTCAAGCTCTGGAAGTCGGTTGGATCTGCTTGAAGCTCCTGAACTATTGGTTGGCATGGTGCGGATTTCTTTATTTTAATTTTAATTAAACTAAGTAACATATGCTTTATATGTGTCTACTAAGATTACTTTTTACCTGCCTGATTGAGTTAGATTGAAGGAAGAATAACATACTACTTATGTGGTTTTATCATAATTGAATAAATGTTGTCGACATGTTCAGCTTCGTATGCTTATGTTGTTTTTACCTGTTGACTTACCAATTGGTATTTGAACAAAATTCCACGGTCTGCTAATTTTAGCTCAGCTTCGTATGCTGTGAATGAGTGCCAATTGCATGTAATTTTCGACATGTTCTCATCTCTATTGACCCGTTTTTTGTTTCTATTCAATAAACATCGCTGGTTAAAAAGGAAATAAATGCTTCACCAATGACAAGGGAACACTTTTAAGAACATGAAGTGCTTATGCAAACTAGATTCATAATCGTTCTTTATAGATGATGTTCCTTTGTAGTAAGTAGTGGTGGGATGGCATGGAGCCATGGAGGTTTGAATCCTTGCCATCTTGTTGGCGTATTGATATAGAAGTTTCTAGTGATTACTTAAGTTGATTTCTTCTTATACTATTCATGCTCTTCAGTTTTACAAATTACAATATCATTTTTCATGATAGTATTACAAGTTGCAAATACAAACAACTTGTGCTCTTAAGTTTTATTTTCTTTTAAGTTCTATATGTTATTATCTTCTATCTATTATTGAAAGTTCTTGTACCTTTTTGTTCTGCCTATATAATCTTTTGCGTTACTATAAGAAAAGAGATATAACTACAATGTGATTTCCACTCCATCCGAATATTTTTTATTTTTATTTTTTACGTGTAATTCTTGTATTTCATTTATATAACCCTTTATTAAATAACATAGCTGATTTAAAATATATGACAGCTATTACTCTTTGTACTATTTCATTTTCAACAACTCAATCTCCCATTCTCTCAAAAGTTGCAATTTTTTGCATGAAATTCATAAAGACTTGGCGCACTCATTTGGTATCAAAGAAAATGTTATGTACCTTTTTATCCAATTATTATTTTTATTTATAATGTTTTTAGCAACCGTACTAGCTTGAAATTGGTTTGGATGGGAAGTTACAATCTGATAGAGAAAATGGAAGATGAACTTTGTATGAATCTGATCTTCATTTTATTGATTGCAATCTTACATAATGAAATGTTACAATGAAACTGAGAAGGTTTTGCTTATATATCAAACCCTTCAACTGGTGCCAGCTCATGGAGCTCTAACTGTCACTAGCTGACGTGGCACCAGCTGTAACTAACTATGATTGCATGATAACTAACTATAATAGAATCACCCAGCTGTTACATACAAAAACAACAGACAAATCATTTTTACAAGATGTATATCTATCATACTCTAATATCCCCCCTACAAACTGAAGGGGTTTCATGAGAAGGAAACACCTTGAGTTTGGATCTGATAACATCATAATTGGTAGGAGACAAGGGTTTAGTAAGAGGATCTGCCAATTGGTCACTAGCTGGAACATGAAGTACATGAAGCTGTTTGGAGAGAACCTTTTCCCTGACAAAGTGTATATCTAGCTCAATGTGTTTAGTCCTAGAGTGTAATACAAGGTTGTGTGCAAGGGATACTGCACTGAGGTTATCACACAGTAGAGTGGGAGTGTGAAAAGGAACATGTAGCTCAGCTAGGAGTGACTGTACCCATAGTAAATCAGCTGTAGTGTTTGCCATGTTCCTGTACTCAGCTTCAGTGCTGGATCTAGCAACTAGAGGCTGCTTCTTGGAACCCCATGAGATCAAGTTTGGACCAAAATAGATGCAAGAGCCTGAAGTGGATCTTCTGTCATCTTGGTCAGTTGCCCAGTCAGCATCACTGTAGGCTCTGAGTGAGAAGGGAGGGCCTTTGTGAGAGGGATGTAATAGGAGTCCATGGTTGATGGTACCTTTTAAGTACCTGAGAATTCTCTTCACAGCTCTCCAATAAGTTTCAAGGGGATGAGCCATGAACTGACAGACCTTATTCACACTAAATGCAATGTCAGGCCTTGTTAATGTTGCATATTGCAAGGCTCCAACTGTAGATCTATATAGGGTTGGATTTGGCATTGTGTCAGTACCAAACTTGCTGAGCCTGCAGCTAGCAACCATAGGAGAACCAATAGGTTTACAACCATCCATGTTTGTTTTGTTGAGCAAGTCTCTGACATATTTGGATTGATTTAGCAGTAGACCACCTGAAGGCATGTGATGAACTTCAATACCCAGAAAATAATCAATTTCGCCCAGTTGTTTTAGAGCAAACTGGCTATTGAGTTTCTTGATGAGGTCAGTGACAAGATGAGGCGCAGAGCCAGTAATCAATATATCATCTACATAAATTAGTACATAAGTACAAGTTCCATGTTGAGAGTGAACTAGGAGTGAAGGATCACATTTGCTTGTGACAAAACCCATTTTAAGGAGTGCTTGTGTGAGTCTTTCATACCAAGCACGTGGCGCTTGCTTGAGACCATAGAGTGATTTATGTAACCTGCAGACCAGAGATTTGTCCGATGATTCAAAGCCAGTGGGTTAGGTCATGTAAACCTCTTCCTGTAGAACACCATTTAGAAAAGCATTGTTGATATCTATTTGTTGCACAGACCACTTGTATGTTACAGCCAATGTGAGAATGATCCTGATAGTAGTGGGCTTGATTACAGGAGAAAAGGTTTCTGTGAAATCAAAACCAGGAGTTTGTAGGAAACCTTTAGCTACCAGTCTAGCTTTATATTTGTTGATAGTACCATCAGAGTTCTCTTTGACTCTGAATACCCATTTACAGCCTATGGCCTTCTTGTGAGGAGGAAGAGGGACAAGGGACCAAGTGTTATTGTTGATTAGAGCTGAATACTCACTCTGCATAGCTTCTAGCCACTTTGGATCATTTAAGGCACCTTTAATTGTGGTAGGTTCAAGACTGACAGCAAAGGCCTTAGGCTTAAGGTTGCCTGTTTTACCTCTTGTTACCATAGGGTGATTGTTTTCAGAAGTGACAGATGGCATGGAGATAGTGGCAGGTTGAGTCAGAAAGGGAGGAGTGATGGTGTCAGGTTGTGGTGGAGGAAGTGACTCAGTTATCAGGTTGGTGAAGGGACCAGTTGTGTCAGTTTGAGGCACATGAAGAGGTGTAGTTGCATGACCGTGGTTATCAAAGTGACTATGTGATACAGGAGATGAAGGAAACATAGAGATATATGGAAATTTAGACTCATGAAAGACAACATCTTTAGACACATAAATTCTACCATTCTCATCCATACACTTATGACCTTTATGTTGGGGAGATACACCAAGATACACACATGGACTGGATCTAAACTGCAGTTTGTTTTTATTGTAAGGCCTTAGATGTGGAAAGCAGAGGCATCCAAAAACTCTGAGTTGAGAGTAATCAGGTTGTACTTTGAATAAGGCTTGATGAGGTGATATGAAAGAGGGTAAGGCAGTAGTTGGTAATTTGTTGATTAGATAAACAGCCTGTGTGAAACTATGATCCCAAAATTTTAAGGGTAGAGATGCCTGGGATAAGAGGGTGAGTCCCATTTCAACTATCTGTCTATGCTTTCTCTCTACTATACCATTTTGGTGTGAAGTATGAGGACATGTCAATCTGTGTTGGACGCCTAAAGAGTTGAGCAATGAAGTAAAGGGCCTAAACTCTCCACCCCAGTCAGATTGTAAAGCTTTAATGGATGTTTGAAACTGATTCTTAATGAAGTTTAAGAATTGTGTGAATGCTTTTAAGGAATCAGATTTATTTTTAAGAAAATAGATCCAAGTGTATTTTGTGTAAGTATCAACAAAGGTAATGTAGTAGTTATACTCATAGTAAGAGGGAAAGGGAGAGGGGCCCCATAAGTCACAGTGAATTACTTCAAAGGGTTTTGTGTAAATAGTGTTAGAGGGAGGGGCATAAATTCTATGAGCTTTGCCAAGACAACAAACAGTACAAAATTCAGTAAACTTTTTATTGGAATGAGGGATTTTACACAATTTCAAGACAAAAGCAACAACTTTATGATGGGCATGACCTAACCTTAGGTGCCATTTATTATATTCACTATCTAATTGTCCAGTGGACAAGTTATTGTTACATTGAACATGTGAATGTAAAACATAAAAATGACTAGGACTAGAATTGTTTGACTGATTAAAGGTAAAAGTAGTACTTGACTTGGCCTTGGAGTTAGCATCAACACTTGGAATGAATTGAAAAGGCTTGAATTTGTATAGGCCATCAGGTCCAACAGTGCCCTCAAGAAGAGTTTTTTTAGAACCCTGAGATTTCACATAGCAGGAATAAGGGTGAAATTCAAAAATAACGTTGTTATCCTGAGCAAATTTGCTAACAGATAATAGATTCTTAGAAATGTTAGGCACATGTAATAATTCATTAAGTTTCAGATGCACATTAGGATTATAAGGTGCAGGAAATTGAGAATGACCTAAGGACTTTATAGACACACCTTGGCCATTTCCCATCAAGACTTGATCCTGTCCTTGATAAGGAGTGCGATAGGCTAGGTTGTTAGGATTAAAAGTAAGGTGATGAGAAGCTCCTGAATCAGGGTACCATGAGGCAGAGGTCATAGAGTCTGTGTCTGGATAGTGTGAGTGATATTGGGGTATAGCAAGATGTGCAGTGGGACGAGGATAGGGATTAAAGTGAAGAGGTTTAGAGTGAGGTCCTGCATTATGGCTACGAGAATGAGGTTTTGCAGTGGGATGAGCATACCTGTGCCAGCAGTCAGCAGCTTCATGGTTAGGTTTACCACAGATTTGACAACGAACCTTACCATTGTTTATGCTTGCTTGAACTTTTCCCTTGCCTCTACCTCTTCCTTGCCCACGGCCTTTACCACGATATGCAGAGACTTTGTAGTGCTCAGTGCCTGAATCTTGACTCTCATTGTCAGTTTCTTGATTTGTTGAGTGAGCATCAGTGTGAGCAACATGTGCACTCACATTAGGATTTGTGAGTTCTTGCCTAAACTTTTCGAATTGGACTTCTTGCAGAAGGAGTAATGCTTCAACATTCTCCACAGTTGGTGTTTCAAACCTGTTGTATACCATCATAACGAAGGAATTGTAATCTTCTGGTAATCCTTCAAGGATTGCATCTACTTGTTCTTGTTCACTGATGACATCTCCAACAGCTAATAGTGAATTAACAATGGATTTGATGCGAAGTAGGAACTCATTCACTGATCTAGCTTGTTTCTTTGTATTCTTTAGCTCAGATCTTAATTGACGAGCTCGCGATTTTAGAACGGAATTGAAATAGGAGTGGATCTTGTCCCATACCTCATGAGAATGCTTGCAATTGAGAACACGAGGAAGAACGCCGTCGGAAATGGTGGAAAGAAGCCATGTGAATAGCGTTTGATCTTTGAATAGCCATTCTTGATACTCAGTTGAGTTCTTTCCATCCAAACGGTCATTGAAAGATGCGAATTGCAAAGGAATTTCAGGATTGACGACGAATCGATGAAGGTTGTGTGCTGTGATTACTCCATTCACTTGTTGGCTCCATAGAAGGAAATTCTTGTCATCGAGCTTGATCGTGAGGGAGTGTGTGAGACCAGATTTGGTTGCATCTTTGGAGGTGTTTGGGAGATTGGTGGCGGTGGCGGTGGAATCGCGATTTGTCGCGGAATTGACGAGTTCCATGGATGACGGTGACGGAGCTTAGGATTAGATGCGGAAGCAAGGAATTTGAACCTTAGAGGCTCATTGATACCATGATAGAGAAAATGGAAGATGAACTTTGTATGAATCTGATCTTCATTTTATTGATTGCAATCTTACATAATGAAATGTTACAATGAAACTGAGAAGGTTTTGCTTATATATCAAACCCTTCAACTGGTGCCAGCTCATGGAGCTCTAACTGTCACTAGCTGACGTGGCACCAGCTGTAACTAACTATGATTGGATGATAACTAACTATAATAGAATCACCCAGCTGTTACATACAAAAACAACAGACAAATCATTTTTACAAGATGTATATCTATCATACTCTAATACAATCCGATAAGTGATTGCAAACAAATCGAAAGATAAACATCTATTTCTATTTGGCACAACATGAAATTCAGTCTTCAAACAAAAGTTAAACACAAATTTAAGTCAGACACAGTAAAAATCGTGAAAATGTCACGAGTCCACACTAAGGATGCAAAAGTCAAACCAAACCAAATCATACCATTTTTTTTTTTGAAAGGAATGATCCTTCCCAATGTAATAAAAACTGGACCGGACCGGCCGGTCCAACCGGTCTAACCGTGAACCGGACCAAAGTTCGGTCCGTTTGACTAAAAAAACCGTTGGTTAACCAAACCGGATTGAAAACCGAAAAACCGCTGAAGAACCAGTAAAAACCGGATGAACCGGCGGTTCAGACAGATTCCCCGGTCTAACCGTAGTTTTTCTTATTTTTTTGGGAAAAATAAAAAGCTTGAAACTGTATTTTATTTTTGAAGGAAGAAACTGTGTTGTTAGTTTTTATCAGTTCAAATTTCCATTACATGATTTTCACTTTTATAGATTAAATAGGTGTCTCATTTTTGTTCAACTTGAGAACTTCATGTTGATGTTAGAAGATCTAGTTTGAATCTGAAATATAATTGAAGAAACAAAATAGAGATTGGGAGAAGAAAGAATGATAATTCATTTTGCTTGTTTCAAATAGAATCAAGATGAAGAGAAGATAGAGAAAATAAACACATGGGAGAAGAAGAAGAAGAAGAAGAAGAAGGGTGGTTTGTACAGAGAGCGAGAGATGAACTTAATTGAAGAAGAAGAGGAGGCGGCTGATGTTTACCTCTTTCTATGACTTTACCATTTTATATTTATAAATAAATTATAATTTAGGGTTTTTGATGGATTGGGCTCATTAAAGGAGCCCATGATAATTAACACTTTGTACCAAAAAGGAGTTTATGATGATTTTTATTTATTTATTCTAAATTAGTAACTCTTAAATTAATATATGTAAAATTAATTATAAAAAAAAATGAAAGTGTGAATTGCAACAAGCGTGGAAGTTTTGTTTGTTTTACCTTTGTTTTTTTAATTACTTCTTATATTTTAATAAGATTTTTTTTGTTTGAGATATTATAATAAATTAATAAAAAAACATATATTTAATTAAAAACGGTCTAACCCCGGTTGAACCCCGTCCGACCTTAGAACTTTAAACCTATAAGCACGCCGGTTTAATGTCCGGTCCGGTTATGATTACCTTGATCCTTCCTACCAATTTAAAAATTCAAATTAAATTGTTTGTAAAAAAAAAAAACTCAATCTAATTTAATTAAATTGATTTTATTTTTTCTATGTTTAGGTCTAAACCGAATCAAACCAACCAAACTCGATCTCTATTGATTTGACACAAGTTTAATGTCACTCATAATCAATTTCCCCTACACGACTAAATCATTATAATTTGTTACTGTTTTTTTTTTTCACTCCATATTAATAGTATAATTTTTAAAAAGTGCTAACAAGAATGTAAACTGATACCATATCAATTGTAAGAAACTCCATTAATGGAGGAAAATGAAGCTAAAGCTTGAAGATAAGAAAATGGAAGAAGGAAAAGATTTTCTGTTATTGATTCAATGAATGAGTACAAGTTACAAGATGTAGTGTTTATATAGATGTATCAACATGATGACTAGCATCAAACTCTTAACCGTCTAACAACTTGTCTAACTAACTAGCTTGTGATACAAGGCAACAAATCAACTAATTACAATTAGCTAATTAACATTCCACTTAGATTAGTCTGGGGGTGTTGGCTTGAGACCTAAAAGTGTGCTCCTCTTAAGGTCTCAAATTCAATTCTTATGCCAATTTGAATGGGCTAGTTTAACTTTTTCAAAAAAAAAAAAATTAGCTATTGATTAGTCCCAACCCCCTTTCTATATTTTGTCAAGTGTTGTATTCGTCTATTTTCTTTTTACTCTTTACATTTTTTTTTCTTCCTTATTTTAGCATATGTACTTGAAACAACCAACACAATGCGTCTTTGTCGGTTTCATTTAATTTGAATTTTGCAAGAAAATATTATAAAATTGAACTAAACCAACTATTTTTATTAGTTTGGATTTTTCTACTCTTAAAATTGAACAAAATATACACAATTATTTATCAACGACTAATCTCGGTATATAAACTTGTTCATTATATAAGATAGTTTTTCCTCTCAACTAAATTGTCATTTTGTTTGTTGTATAGGAAATAACAAGCTATTAAGAACTCACTCACACAAAATTTTAAGCTTTGATTACAACACTCGATCTAAAAATTTCGATATTTCTATTAATTGAGCTAGAAATTGTGAACAACTCTCCTTTAAAATCAATATTTATACATATCGCTAATCCCCGTAAAAAAGAAAAAAAAATATTGGTAATTGATTCCTCGTTAAGATTTAAATCAATATTTGTACATTGTCACACCATCAAGAAAATTATATTGACCACTCCACTCATCGATTTTATCTTCATTTTTCCTTAACAAACAACTAAATTAACTTGTCCTATAATATTGGGTCATAATCACCATTGAGTTCGTTGACACTATTATTATATCTCTTCTTTTCTACCACTTGTGAGCGTGAATTACTCTTTGCACCCGAACAAATCGTGAAGGAGCTCTATATATAAAAACATACAAAGTGATGAACAATTAATGCAAGAAAAATCATATAGAATTTCCCAACAGAAAACTAAATAAAAAGCACAATGGCATCATTTACCACCCTTGTCACCTCCCTCCCAAAATTTGGCCCTGCTGGTGCATCCATTGCAAGGGCTTGTCCTTGGAATTCTAGGGTCTTTGCAGCAGCTACCCCAAGACCTATCCAAGTAAATTACAAATTATTGTTAGCATTTGTGTTTGTGTGATAATAATTTGAGAAAATTAGGACAAGGAATCTATAATACATGTTTATATCTCTACCTCCCGTATTCGTTTTAGTAATTTGACATGTTCATACAGTTAACATATCTATAACGACTGGCTCGTCCAAACTTGATCAAACGTTCATATATGTGGTAACTGTGTGAATACATTAAAGTTTTTACCAATGCGGTTGTTTTTCAATTTTTATTTTATAATATAAATATAAATTTAGTGTATCATTAATGATTTTTTGTTCCATGACTAAGTTGATTGCATTTTATAATAATGCCACGTTGTTAGTATGTGGGAAAGATATTATATTTATATTTATCAATAAAATTCATATCATTATGTGTATATTGTAATTTATATTTTCATATAATGTAGTGTGATGAATATATGTAGGTTCCAAAGTCACATAATGAAGAAGGTTCAATAACTACTGATGGAATCAAACAAGGAGGAGGAGCCACTGACACAGTGAACAACAATTTGAACGAATCAACACATGATAAGGCTTATTCTTCCACTACAGAACATGTAATGTAACTTGTAACCATATTAATTTATTTATTTATTCATTTTTTGAAAACTCAGTATCTGACCTAAAGACCGACTAATCCGAGGGGACCAATCCCACCGTCCACTTGTGGGGACCTCATTTAAAGTCAGATTTTTTTACTCTATATGGACTAGCCCACTGAAATTGGCACAAGAAGGAATCAAATCTCCCAAGATATTAATTACCATGTCATCACATCACACTTTCTTTTAGGTGGTACAATTAATTAATTTAATTTGTGCACACAATTGGTTAACTAACAAATAGCAATATTAATCTTAGTTGTGTGTCTAATTTTACATATTTGATACCTCTGTCCTTAATTATAAGCAAAAGTAGTTTAAAGAAAGTTGATATGTATTCGATGAAATTTTTGTAGGTGGCGAACAAAACGAAAGAAGCTGCTAATAAGGCATCATCAACAACACAAAACATAGCAGAGAAAGCAAAACAGACAATGCAAGAGGCATGGGATTCAACTAAGAACAAAGCCAATAGGGCTGCAGACACTGTGCAACAAACTTGGTCAGAGGCAAAATCAGAGGCTGATAATCAATTGTCTGGCCATGGTAGTAAGGCTGCTGACACTGTGGTGGAAAAAACTAAAGAATCAGCTGAATATGTCAAAGATAATGCAGAGGCAGTGAAGAAGAACATGAACAAAAAGAACTGATTTATATATATGATAATTTCATATTTACCATATTTTAATTAGCCACCATGTTTTTGTATTTCATTTTGTAATTAATTTATACGGCACCAATTGTATATGGAGAAGATGGATGTTTCTTCCCAGTGCCATAGATGTGAAACAATGTCATTTTGTTTCATTTGTCAATAAATATATGAGTTGACTATTGCTTTTCATTCTTCTTTCAGACAAATAGATCTGTTGTTAGGTCGTTATTTCGTCCCATTTCAGATTTTTGAGCTTCGTTTACTTTCCTCAAGGTACTTTATTACAAGTTTATGCTTTATTCAATCGCGTCCTTATGCTTTGTAGATCTGTTACTTTTAAACAAGTTGCGGTAGTTTGAGTATTTTGCCTTAAGAAAGTGGAAAATTACAAGAGAAGTTGAGATTACTTGCAAAGGAAGAAATAAGGGATAAATTTGGAAAGAAGTCTGGAATTTTCGCCCCAAGCTAAAGAAGTTGTGCTTGGGGCACAAAATTGAAGTTATGCAACCTAAGATGTGTTTGGAATTTTTAGAAAGACCTTTTAGACGCTTAATTAGTTATTATAAACTGTTGTTTGGATAATTGTGTAGACGAATCGTCCACTTTTCTTTGAAGTTGACAACTGTTTATTAATGCATTCATGTTGACTTTATATATGTTGGGAATTATTTTGCTACATAAAATTGGGAAAGAGTGTGTGTTAATGTTCAACTATTTCAAAAACAAGTCTTCTTCCTATTGTTGGTCTTGAAAACTGCAATTGTGTTGTGTAAGCTACAAGTCTTATGTAGAACTAAAGATCAGATTATAAATATCGAGATTTGTTCACATTGGATATACATGCCAAAATTCTGACATGGAGGGACAAATTTGACTTTAGACAACATAACATAGATTAGAGAGTTTATGAATGTTAAATGAAGAAAGATAAGGGAGGAAATGTGTGAGTGGCTAGCTTTTAGCTAGTTAGGATATTTCCCAATAAGATAACATGAGGGGGATTATACAAGTAGACAATCGTTTGTTAAAACCTTAATGGTAGAATTAAGAAATAATTTCCATTGTAATTCAAATAAGGGTTTTTCTAACATGTGCACATCATAAGGAACAATAGCTGTCTAATTTTGTGGGTTAAGTTGATTTTGGGTGCGTTTATTATAAATTTTTTCAAAATAGATTCTTATAGTGTAATATAATTTTGAGTAAAAAGTTTTTACAAAGAAACTTTTTATAAAAGTTTTAAATGAAAATTTGGTTTGAATAGTTATTCTTAAAATGTCATTTTAGTTATTTCATCATTTTATTGAAATTTTTTTTAAATATCAAAATTTCAAAAAAATCACTTTTTTTGAAATACAACTTTTTGTAAAAATTGAGATTTTGACTATGTTTTGATCTTCAATAATGTACGTTTATGTTATATAATTTTAAAATTAGTGTTTGAATTTAGAAAAAATGAATATAAAAAAACTTATAATATTTTGAAAAACGATTTTATAAAATCTATTTTCAAAAATACAAAGAAAAATCTATTTTTTTTAAAGCTAAAACAAACACACCCTTTATCGGTAGATTGACATTTCTTAAACTTTTACTATATTTGCAGGACCTGTAAAGACAAAGCATCCACAACATCAGTGTGAATCCAAATCATATATGTATCAAGGATCAGTATGTGTATGTCAGTTGCAACAAGAATTGGAGCAAATGCCATAGGTTACATCGCCAAGGCTGATAAGCTTTTGAGTTTTCAGTTCAAACCACTTCTCATTTGTGTAAACCAGATCATGAATTACTAAGAATTTTTATGAGTTCAAACTACTACAATCAAAGTAAGCTGTCCAGAATAAGTGACAAAAGAAGTGCTTTTTCAAAATGTATGTCATATCTTGTGCAATAATAAAATTTAGTAATTTTTCTTTCAAATCTCATGAAAACTAATATCTATCGTGAGTAACATGATTGTCAATATCTTGATTGATTCAACAATTCAAATGAAAGGGGACAAAAAATCAGATTATTTAAGCATTCAATTCTGAAATAGTTTAAAAATCTTTATTCAATTTAACCATTAAACCATGTACTCGAGCAGATTTTTCGTGGGACGATTACAATATCTATCTTCAGAGCCAATTTTGAAACACAAAACCTTACTGCTTACTACTCCATGATTCAAGTTGAGAAATCGAACGCATTACCATTTAAAATACGAAAATGCTAAAACATACATATTCAACTTTCATCCATAGTTCTTCAACACAAACCCCAAATGCACAAGCTCATCCCTTGAACCCCAAAAGTCAAGACTTAACACAACCATGCGCATTTTTTTATGACTCACCTTTCATCTCAGATCCCAATCATTAATGTCATTGTGTAAGCAACAAAAGTTACATAACAAAGCCATAATAAAACGCGGCACAATATCAACAAAGCAAACATAAAAAAGGACAATTCATTCAAGCAAAATCAAATAAAAAATAAAATAAAGCACAATCATTCGAAACAAATTAAAATCAACCGTCCAAATAGCATGACTCAACAAAGCATAGAGCGAAAGAGATATACAATTCATGAATTTCATGTTCATTGAAGAGCAGCAAGAGAGAAACCTTAGAGCTATACAATTCATGAATTGCTGTTTGAGCTGCTGAATAGGATTTGTGAATCGTCAACTGGATCTGCATCATTTGGAAAATTGCGATTTCAGATTCATAACCCTGTGGAAATCGAAGGATTCATAAACTCTATACTATACTCTCAATTATGTTCTGTCTTCTTGCAGTTTCACTATCTTCATGATACTAAGTTCTCCTAAGACAATATAATAAATATCGATAAAACATCAAACGGTAAACGGGAATCTTCCACAGTTGCATTGTTCTTGTTTGTTATCACCAGTCAACTTCTTAAGCTTGCTCACTACTATCTGGGAATGAAAGTAGAGACTCTGTATACACCACCATTTGAGATCTCTCAATTACAAAGTAACCGTTATCATAGGAGCGATGCTCTAGCAGATGACCTTCGTCACTAAACTTCGCTAATCCACCATCACCAACTCTTCCAACTATATCACCACAATTTGTAAAGTATATTGGGTTAAAACTCGGAGCTGGATAAAAAGAAAATTTAATCGTCTTAGTCCAAGATGAATGCACTGTGTAGTCTTGCATCACCCATATCTCAACTGTATTCATCTGCAGCATGTTCCTAATCCATGCACTGATAAGTCCGCCAAATACAAACAAATCATAATCTGTAAAAAATGAACCTCTACAAATATCATCTGGTATAGCTATCTTCGACATTCTCATTTCCTTTAAATCAAAGGCAATAATAACATTTCTTTTGGTCTCATAATTATAAACCAACCAATGAATACAACCATTCAAATACAACCCGGCTCTCGGACCATCAACGGAGTTATTAGTATATGTATAAGGCAAATGAGAATCAAACTCAATTTGTTTCCACTTATTAGCTCTCAATGAGAAAATCTCCAAGTCAATCGGACTATATATCGGTGGTATCGGTGGATAGGACCCCAAAACAACTAAGTAATCATCCGTTAACAGGTCGTATGCAAAACCACACAGCAACGTGGAAATACTATGATCGGAGGCAATAGTTAAGGAAGAGTTAGGTATTTTTTTTTGGATACCGGTGGAAGGATTCCATAGGTAGAGGCATTTGTGACAATGCAAAAACAAAAAACCTCTACAGGAACCTCCAATTTGAAGAGGAGATAGGGGACGCAAAAAACGAAGGCATAGTGAAGAAATTGTAGAATCATCGTAAAGCGATGCGTTAAAATCTATGGATAGTGAATTAGGATTGTAGTTCATGAACAAAAGTCTAGGTGATGCGGAAAGACGAAAATGTGAAGTTGCAAAATTGGAATCATGAGATATGAGAGAAAGCCATGACTTACAGACGCATCTGAAACGTAATAGAATCTTGACCGGCAATCTCAACAGGATTTCTGTTATCACATCCTGAGGGAGATGGAAGCTATTCTTATTCGCCATCTTGTCCTCGAAAAACAAATGGTTGCAGTGATGAAAATGGTTTCAGTGAAATCGAAAAGAAGAGTTAAGAATTGATTCTACGTTCAAATGGCATGGACGTGCATTTTTTTTTTTTTTCGGTTTTCACCACCAGTTGAATCTGGTTCGGGGGTCAGTTCTGGCATCAAGTGGTTCCAGCCCCCTTAATATAAGTTTTCAGCTTTTTCATAGTAAAACCAGTGTTACATATATATACAGAATGAACTGTTAAAAATCCCTGATATTATGCCAAATAGTAAAGGAAAATTAATGACAAAAAAACTAAATAGGGAAATATGTACAGAGATTGAGAGAAAAGTGTGATATCAAACTTAATTTGATATCCCGTTGAAATAGCTGATTTCTAGTTAATCATATAATTTGATTCTCCTTTACATTTATTACGTTCTATGCAAGTTACATAATAATTGTCCAGATTCACCCATTTGCAATTTTGTTTCAATTTGCCACAGTTACCTTGTTTCTATATAGGATATGGACTATGAATCCTTGGATACTTCAAAAATGACGAAGTATCGTGTTCGATACGTGTCCGATATCAATACTTTCCGATACTCATATCAGAGAGTATCAAATAATTAAAATTATTTTTTTAAAAAAATAATTACCAATACGTATCGGATACTTCTCCGATACACGTATCAAAAAAATATCGGGAAAATAATATTTTTTTATAATAGAAATGGAGGAGATGAGACTGATACAATTAGAGTTTTCTCTTAAATAATGAAGGTTAAAGTATGATATTCTTTATGGATTGACAAACATGTGTTTTTTGGGTGGTACTGATAATTTTTTTTTATAATAATAATTATCATTTTTGGGTAGTACTTAATTAATGTTAGATGCAATAAGAACTATAGAAAAAGCAAGTAACAGTTATGGGAATGACTTGTTTATTCAACATGAAAGTGCAGCAAAATAAATAGAAGCAAAATATATGTGTTGTAACAAGCTACAGCCCACGTTCTAGCTAAAAATAAGGAAACAACTTAACTAAAATACTTGACTAAAATCAGCTAACAAACAATGCTAAAGACTAGGACTCTTTTGACTAAGCCTTATCATTCCCTCCCTTGAACTAGACTGCATTTGCAGCTAGTTAACTCCTGAAAAATCACAGACTCCAAGCTTCAATCTCAGCTCCCGGAATGACTCCAATTTTAGCGGTTTGGTGAGGATGTCTGCTAACTGACGCCTTGTACCACAAAACTGAAGCTGTACAACTCCATCATTCACAAGCTCCCTTAAGAAATGATAACGCACATCAATGTGCTTGCTCTTGCCATGCATCACCGGGTTCCTCGACAACTTAATTGTTGAGCTGTTGTCACAAAAGATGACAGTATTTTCATTGCCCTTGTAGCCTATCTTCTTCAGCACCCTTTGCATCCATATTGCCTGACAACTACTTCCAGCAGCTGCTACAAATTCAGCTTCTGTCGTGCTCAATGTTACTATCGGTTGCTTTCGAGAAGACCAAGCTACTGCAGCTCCACTTAACATAAAAACATAACCTGAAGTACTTCTTCTATCCTCCACCGATCCAGCATAATCACTATCAGTAAATCCAATCAATTCACAATTTCCTTCCTTTTTGTAAAGAATGCCAAACTTTGTTGTACCTTGCAAATAACGTAAAATTCTCTTCGCCGCTGAATAATGAACTTCTGTAGGTCTTGACATATACCTGCTCAATAAGTTAACCGCATACATTATGTCTGGCCTCGTAGCAGTCAAGTACATCAAGCTTCCAATCAGCTGCTTGAAAAATGAACCATCCATCTCAACACCATTTTCATCTTTGGAGATTTTAAATCCTGGCACCATTGGATTTTCAACAGGATTGCTATACTCCATTCCAAATCTTCTCAACACTTCTGTCACATACTTCGTTTGACTGATGAAAACACCGCCATCAAATTGGACTACCTCAATACCAAGAAAATACCTCATCTTACCCAAGTCTGACATATCAAATTCCTTCATCATGGACTCTTTGAATTCAGACATCATTTTTTCATCATCTCCGGTATAAATTAAATCATCAACATATAAGCTAATGATCAAATGTTTACCTTGTTTGACTTTGGTAAACAAAGTTTGCTCACTGTCGTCCTTCTCAAAGCCTTCCTCTCTAAAGTATGATTCAATTTGGCTGAACCATGCTCGCGGTGCTTGCTTAAGTCCGTACAAAGCTTTGTTAAGCTTATATACCTTATGCTCCTCATTCTTTATTTCATAACCCCTTGGCTGCTCCACGTATACATTCTCAGCTAACTTCCCATGAAGAAAGGCTGACTTCACGTCCAGCTGAAATACACACCAACCTCTTTGTGCAGCAAGTGCCAAAATCATTCGAACCGTGTCCATACGAGCTACAGGAGCGTACACTTCTTCATAATCAACTCCATATTCCTGAGCATACCCTTTGGCGACCAATCGAGCCTTGTATTTTTCTACTTTTCCCAGCTCATTCAACTTTGTTTTGTACACCCATTTGACTCCTATTTTTCTCGCTTCTTTCGGCAGCTCCGTGAGATCCTATGTTCTATTCTTCTCAATTGATTTCATTTCTGCATCCATCGCTGTCCTCCATTTCACTTCCTTTACTGCTTCGTCAAATGAAGTAGGATCAGAATGAACGGCATGAGCAAACAAGACTAACTGAGTTTGTACCTCTTCATCGGAAAGACCTTCACCAGAGACATAATCATTCATCCACCCTGGTGCTCTTCTATTTCGGTGTTCTGTCACGGGAGAAGCTACATTTTCATCTTCATTTTCTTCTTCATTACCTTCAACTGCATTTTCTTCTTCATTAACATCACTTGATTCCTCCCTTTCATCACTTTTCTCATCTTCCCATTCCGTATCAAACGTGTTATCTTCTTCAGATCTCTTCTCCCAATTCCATTGCCCGTCTTCTTCAAAGACGACATCTCGGCTGATAATAATCCTCTTGGAGGTAGGATCATAAAGTCGGTATGCCTTTGATTCTTCGCTTACACCAAAAAGAACACAACAACGGCTTTTATCTTCAAGCTTTGTTCGTCGAGCATCTGGTACATGTGCATATGCTATACAACCAAAGACTCTCAAGTGCCCGACTGAAGGCTTCACCCCACACCAAGCTTCCACTGGTGTCATTTCCTTCACTGATGATGTTGGACATCTATTAAGAACATAGAATGCCCAGTTTACCGCTTCTGCCCAAAATTTTCTTGGAACATTTTTCTCAACCAATAAGCTCCTCACCATATTCATTACGGTTCTATTCTTCCGCTCGGCGACTCCGTTTTGCTGCGGTGTATATGCAGCAGTTAATTGCCTCTTGATTCCATTCATTTTACAATATTCCTTGAATTCATTTGATGTGAATTCACCTCCACGATCAGTTCTTAGACATTTAATTGACAAGTCGGTTTCTTTTTCAACAAGAGCTTTAAATAGCTTAAAGGTAGCGAATGCATCTGACTTATAAGAAAGAAAATACACCCATGCCTTCCTACTATAGTCATCAATAAAGCAAATTAAGTACCTTTTGTTACCCTCCGAAAACGGAGAAATCGGACCGCAAATATCAGCATGAACAAGTTCCAACTTTTCTGATGCTCTCCATGTGCTTCTCCTTGAGATTACATCACGATGTTGCTTCCCTTTCAAGCAATTTGTGCACACAATTTCACCTTCAGAGAAACTTGGCAAGTCTCTCACCATCCCCTTTGTTTGCAAAGTCTTCAACCCTTTGTAGCTGAGATGACCGAATCTTCGGTGCCAAAGGTGAGCCACGTCTTCAGCGGTTACTTGGAAGCACTCTTCCTTGTTTTCTTTTTTGATTGATTGAGTGCTTGATAACAGCACAAACATTCGATTTGCTGTCATGTTGGTTTGGAATACCAAACCTTTTGTGTGGTGATAAATCCGACATTCATTTGACTGCATTAGTACAGCCAAACCCCTTTCTTGCAGCTGCCCAACACTGAGAAGATTATTCTTCAAACCAGGCACATAATATACATCCCGTACAAGGTAATTTACTCCTTTTACATTCAATCGAACACTTCCTTTTCCAACAACGTTCATGCTTGCATAATTCCCCAATCGAACGACCTTGTTGAACCCTTCTTCTAACTCACAAAAGAGTGATGAATCACCACACATGTGATTGCTGCACCCAGAGTCAATATACCACACAATATCTCGATCACCTCCAAACGTGTCTACATACGCCATTAGCACCATCTCTTCAGATTCCTCCAAATCAGCATAATTTGCTTCGCACTCGTACTGGTAGTGTCCAAGCTTATGACACTTGTAACATTCAACTGTTGCCTTACTCCTTGGTTGGCTACTCCTGCCTCTGCCTTGTCCCCGGCCTCCTCGGAAAGCAGTTCTTCCTCGTCCTCTTCCACCATAGCTCTGGTCATGAGTTACCTTCAAAGCATGTTCATCTTCTCCACTTACTTTGAACTTTTGCTCATGAACGAGCAGAGAACTTTGCAAGGCATCCACAGATAGCTCATCTATATCCTTGGATTCCTCAATGGAACAAACAATGTAGTTCCACTTATCAGTGAGGGTTCTCAAAATCTTCTCAACGATCTTGACATCATCCACAACTTCCCCATAATTCCTCATGTCATTTGCAACCGTCATTACTCGACCAAAATACTCAGTGATCGATTCACCCTGCTTCATTGCTAAGACCTCAAAGTCTCGGCGTAGACGATTGAGTTGTGCTCTCTTCACTCGAGCATTGCCGCGACACTTCAACTTCATGGAATCCCATAGCTGTTTAGATGTCTCCTTCTGCGTGATCGTCTTCAGAATTGACTTGTCAATTGACTGAAACAAGTAATTCTTAGCCTTCAAATCCTTCAGCTTCATCTCATCCAGATTCTTTATTTGCACTGCAGTCATCCCATCTCTACTTGTTGGCTCTGTGTAGCCTGATTCGACAGCAACCCAATACTCTTTGGATCGAAGGAGATTCTCCATGACCATGCTCCAATGATCGTAGTCGCCGTCGTACTTTGGTATGGAGGCTGCGGCAAAATTTGCTTCTGAACTCATCTCTCAGGTCACTGCTCTAGATACCAGAATGTTAGATGCAATAAGAACTATAGAGAAAGCAAGTAACAGTTATGGGAATGACTTGTTTATTCAACATGAAAGTGCAGCAAAATAAATAGAAGCAAAATATATGTGTTGTAACAAGCTACAGCCCACGTTCTAGCTAAAAATAAGGAAACAACTTAACTAAAATACTTGACTAAAATCAGCTAACAAACAATGCTAAAGACTAGGACTCTTTTGACTAAGCCTTATCAATTAACTTGAGATATGTAATTGTCACTTGTTTGCTCAGTTTGAGTAATTTGAATGTTAATTTATTATCTTTTTCGATTTTTGTTATGTTTATATATTGTGTATTTGTATATTTAATTTTAAATTTATTTTTAAACAACGTATCGCGGCCGTATCGTATCCGGGAATTTTAAAAAATTTCTAGTATCGCCGTATCAGTATCGTATCGGTATCATGTCACGTATCCGGGTTTCGTAGGTTATCGAATTTGCTCGGTGCAATAGTTTTTCTTTTTAATTGTCCATTGAAATTTTTTTATGGTATTACTTTAGATTAAATATATTATTTATCATTTAAAAGCTCGTTTGACCTATCTTATTTTTGAGCTTATGCAAACAGCTTATGTAATTTTTATGTATTATTATAAGTTTGTCAAGGTAATTTATGATAAAATAACTTATAAAAATTCAATTTCACTAGTTTAAACTTATAAAATAGCATAAAACCTAATTTATATTGCATAAACTAGTTTGTCGCTGAGGCTGATGCCGTAAAGAACCGCCAGCCTGAGGCCGATTTACTGACGCAAAGGTTTTCAAGTTGGATCGAAGGAAGATTCGCAGAGGGGAGGTGTGGTAATGAAGGCGAGTTGTTTGATTATTGGAAGTTTGTAGAGTAAAGGATTGTACCCAGTTCTGAATATTTCCAAAATAAAAAGACCACGTTTTCACACGTCATTCGCAGAACTTTCGTGAACCCAAACTTTGCGAGATGTAGCATTTTCATATAGAGAATTAGGTTAAAGGTTAACTAAGAGAGAGAAATTCATAAGTTTGAAATTAGGTGGAGGTAGAAAGAGAAAGAAAAAAATAGCTCTTGGAAGAGAATAGCAAGAATTGAAGACCAAGAGAAGTTTTTATGGATACTTGTATGGAATTATGAATACTTTGTGCATGATTAGAGTTTTTAGGATAAGTTTTTCATTTCCGCTGCTTATACGTGAATGAAGTATGCATGACTAATGTTTTATTTGGATCAAATGTAATAATTACTTGTTTATTTATTTAAGTTTGTAATTGTAACACCACACGTACTTACAACAGGGGAGGAGAGGTATTTTAATGGAGGGGAAGGGAAGGAAGGGGAGGGAAAATTTTTAGTTACATATATGTTTGGTTTAAACGAGAGAAGGAGAGGGGAGGTGAGAGATCTCTATATCTATAATTTGAGACCCTTTTTTCAAAGTCTATTGTACACATGGCACACCCATATCAATTCTCTTCTAACATTGTTTTGACAATAAATACTCATAAGCAATTAATCATAACCAAATTAATTAAAAAATTAATAAAATAATACAAGATTTGACCAATACATATGATATTGCATTTAATTCGCCTATTAAAAAAGGAAATAATTCTAATTCAAATAATTCTAATTTTAACTTTTTTTATGCAAATATCTATAATATTATTATTTCAAATAATGTTTTTACGCATGCATATAGTCAAATGATTAAAGTTAAAATATATTTAGGAGATAAATAAGTAAATATATTATTATAATTTATAAATATATTTTCTTGCATGACTGTTTTTGACTAAAAAAATAATTTAAAAAATTGTAATTTATTTTATATACGTGTATAAATTCAAATGATTTAAAAAACAATATTGGCTTACGTTGGAAGGTTTAATTTTTTGTCAAAGAAGTCTTATTTTAGTTACTTAAATTAGATTATTTGAACAAAGTATATTTGTATCTTGATTCAAATGGTGCGGTAAATGTGAAAATATTTTGTATCACACATTAAATAAAAATCAATCATTGTACCAAAAAAAAAAAATCAATCAATATATTTTTGGAATTTTTTGTGGTCAAACCAATCCCTACAATTATGAAAATTTCAAAAATCAAATCAAGTTTATAAGTTTGTGCTACAACCAACACAACTTCTATATAAACAATAGATGGATGGAGATGAAAATCATGATCAGAGGTAAGCAAAATCTCAATTTTCATTTTTATTATTATTATAATTATGATAATTCCATATATTATGGTTTGTTCACGGAGTTGTAGATTTTGATCTATTCGTGGCATGCTATGTGGGACTTGCGTTTTGATAATATGTGTTCTTGAAGAAATTATTTTTATTCACTTTAGCTTTTGTGTTTTAGTTTTGTGGGATGTATTTTGCTCTTTGTTTGTTATTGCAAAAGTATTTTTTTCTATTTCAGGAACATTTTTAAAGCGTGTTTGTTCTAATGTCAGGGTTGTCAATGTTATAGTCGAAGAATGGTTACAAGAAGATAAACTCATCCGAGTCTCACTTTTTCCCTTTATCTTTATCTTTTACTATTGTCAGTTTTTTTTTTCCCTCTAGATTTTGAATGTAATTGTAAAGAAAGTTAAGATAGATGACTTATCATAGCCTTTTCAATCTCAAAAAACACTAGAGTGATGATTTTGTATTCGGGGTTTCACATTCTTTATGTAGATATTGATTGGAGAATGGTTATCAGATGATAGACTCTCCAACTCTTTCTCTATTTATATTGGACACAATGCAGTTTAAATTAGACAACATTAATCGTGAATTATTAGTAATATTATTATTTATATGTACACTGTAAAACAACTCATATTGTATGTGAATTTGAGATATTTACCAAAACAACTATTTATAGACTTTTGTTTTGTGAAGTGGTACATTTGTGCTTATATAATTGGTCTTTAATTACCCGCAAAATAACTATTTTTGGAATTTTTTTTGTAATTTATACAAGAACCTTATACTCATATATTACTATTAACTATTAATATGGGATTTTATATGGAGACTATATTTATACTCATATTAATAAGGACCCTATTTTAATTTTTTAATTTATACAAGACATATTTGTACTAATATATTAATATGAGACCTATAATTTTAGTCATATATGAATATGTGATCTTTTTTTTTTTTGGTACAAAATATGTGATCTTATTTATACTCATATATTAATACAAGGTCTATGCTTTTTGTAATTTTTTTGATAATCTATATTTATATTCATGTATTAATAAAGGGGCATTTTTTTTAATAATTTATACGAGATCTATATTATATTCATATTAATACGGGGCCTATTTTTCATATATGTTGTACTCTATCATGCGAAAAAATAAAAATAACACAAAAAATGTGTGATGTGTTTTTGATCCATATTTCAGTTATACACATCATCATATTACACATTGAACTAAACTTTGAAAATTATAATCCACGTGATACTCATAAAACCACTGTTTATTAAGTTTAGTCACTCTATTGATACGGGTAACTATTGTTTTTTAAACTTTATGCAAGAATTTATTTCTACTCATATTAATTAATTACGAAATTATTTGTTTTTTGTAATTTTTACATGTCTTATATTTCTATTTATATATTAGTACGGATGACTATATTTAATCGCAATATGAGGACTATATTTTTTAACTACTACATAAAATTATTTTTTTTATATATATTAATACGGGATCCATTTTACTTTTGTATTTTATACTGTTGTTTATATTTCTACTCATATAACAATACGAAAGCTTTTTTAAAAAAAAAAAATTCTATGCAGTCTATATTTCAATTCATACATTAATACGGGGTCCTATTTTTTATTGTAAAATTTCTACATGAACATATATTTCAACTTATATACGGATGACTTTTTATATATAATTTCTACTTAGATCTATATTTTTACTCATATATTAATACGAATACCAATTTATTTTTTAATTTTTATGTGATCTATAGTTGTAGCCATATGTTAATAGGTGATTTTAAAAATAAAAAAAATCAACGGTAACCTATATATATTTCTGCTTAAATATTAATACGGGAATCAATTTTTGTTTTTTGTTAATTATATTGTAGTCTATATTTTTACTCATATTTTGGTACACAAACATTTTTTTTTGTAAGTATCCACTTCAAAGTCTTTTTACGAAATCCCGAAGTCTCTACCATATATCTCATAGAAAAATTATTTTCCATCGATCAACTTTATAATTCTTTTAGTGGAGAATAATAGAAACAACAAGCATGATGCATTTTTAATTTGATAAAAAAAAAAAAAAAAGAACCATATGAATCTTCCTTAAGAAAATCTAGGACACTATTCATAAATTTCACATTTAGATTTTACCACATAGGGTTATTTTAATTATTAAATTATATAAGATTATAAATATTTGGCTTAAATATGATTCCGGTCCCTGCAAATATGCCCAGTTTTGAAAACAGCCCCTGTAAAAAAAAAAGTCTCATTTTAGCCCCTGTAAAATCTGAAAGTTTTGAAAATAGCCCTGAGCAGGATTCCCTGATGCCATGTCACCATTTTCCTGACGTGGCAGTTATTGACTGGGGTTTTAGAGAACACGTGTCAAAATTGAATGACGTGGCATTACACACTCATTTTCCTTTTAATTTTAATTTTTTTTTTTACCTTTTTCCTTTTTTTATTTTCAGAAACAATTTAAAAATGAAAATTAAAATAAAAAAGAAAGAAAGAAAAACGATAACTTCCACCACCCAACTCCATCTTCCATGCCTTTCAATCTTCCTTTATTCTCAACCATCATAAAAATTGAAAAATCCAGACACAGACCAATTGTATTGGATTGGTAGATTTACTCAAATCTTCTCCGAACCAACCCTTCCTCTTGTTTTCTAATTTTTCGCCCCACCTCTTTCTCATTCAAATCAAACCCATAAATCTCAGTTCTTTCTCCTGCCCAAATCCAACTCAGAAAACCTAATTTTGAATCAAAGAAAAATGGAAACGGGAATACTGAAAACAATTAAGAGAAAATATTGGTTGTTAGATCTGTTTGTTTTGAAGAATAGGATTTCTGTGATTCTTAGAGCTTGAAGGAGAGTCGGCGATTGTGGTTTTGATCAAAATCGTAATAGATTTGTCATCATCTTTTTCCATTCTGAGAGAGGAACGAGCGGCGACGATGGTGGCAAGCGCCGAAGCCGCCGCCGCCGGTAAGAGTGAGAACGAGGGAGAAAGGGTTAGAGAGAAATTGTTCTTTTGGTTTGTTTTGGTTCTGCTGTTTTGGATTATTTTGAGTTTTTTGGTTTGATTTTTCATTTTGAGTTTGTGGGTTTGGGTTTGATTTTGAGTTTTTGTTTGTTGTTTCTAAAGGTTGTGGGTTATGGTGATTGGAGAAGATGATTTGAAGGAACGAAAATGGTGAGGGTGAAGCAGAGCTGCTGTTGTTTTGTTTTTACTTTCTTTTTTATTTTTATTTTAATTTGTTTATTTGTTTTTCTAAAAATATGAAAAAGTAATTTTAATTTTATAAATTTAAATAAAAATGATTGTATTAATCCACGTAAGCAAAAATTGGACACGTCAACACTAAAACCCAGTCAGCATGTGCCACGTCAAAAAAATGGTGACATAGCATCAGGAAATCCTGCTCAGGTGTTATTTTAAAAGTTTTCAGATTTTGCAGGGGCTAAAATGAGACTTTTTTTTACAGGGGCTGTTTTCAAAACTGGGCATATTTGCAGGGACCGGAATCATATTTAAGCCTAAATATTTTATATAGTTGTCATTTATTATCTTTCATTAACAATTAAAATTTTAATTTTTCAGTTCAATATAAAATATATTATAAGTTAATAAATCTACAAACGTATTTCTACCCGTGCTTGGCACGGGTCTGGATACTAGTTTTAATAATATGTGTTTGGTTGACGAGGGGAGGGGAGAGATTATAAAATTAATTTACATTTTTATCCTTATCACATTAAAAGAGTCTGATGATTTTATAATTATCCGGTACAACAAATCTAACTATATATTCACAACAATTTCAATTTTTATGATCTATCTAACCCAAAAAAGTATTTAGAAGTTTAAATTATCTATGAATATATCAACAAAATTGTTGACAATTTATTAACATACAACAAATAACATATAACATATAACATATAGCGAGTGTATATACATAACTAAAAAACTATATAAATTTCTGCAAAAATAAAACTATGTAGTATTTTCTTAAAAAAACTATATAAAATGGAAAACGTAGTAATAATAGGTTCTCCAAAAAAATGTTGCAGCAAACCTCATCATAAAAAAAGGCTTCAACAATGCATATAAAAAAAAAGGAAGCAAATAGACAAATGTTATAATAAAAAATTATTGAGGCAACGTAGATAAAAAGAATAATTCAGATGAAGCAAGATATATATAGGATAGGATGAATGAAAACAATGATGTATGATAAAAAACAATAATTAAATGGATAGTTTTGGATTTTAACATAAAATTAGGGATAATTTTGTCAATTTAATTATTATTGTAATAATCTACCTCCCCTCCCCTCCAAATCCCCCAAATTTGGGGGAAAGCAAAAAGTAGGTTTATGAGGGATTTTGCTCACCTCCCCTCCCCTTCTCACCTCTCATGAAATTTGAACCAAACACAAAAATTTAAAATATTATCTCACCTCCCCTTCCCTCTACAAATCCCGAACTAAAAAAAGGAAATAGTTAATGAGAAATTTTTTTATGGAAAATGTGAAGTAAGAGTTATTGAGAAAATGCTGGGTTAATCGACAAATTATAACTTTAAACTATCAAAATGACAAATAAATAAGAACACAAAATTTCTTTTAAAATGATTCTTAAAAACAAACAAAGGGATTATTTAATTTCTTTAAGGGTAAATAGGCCTTTACCCCCTCAATATAGACGAGATTTGCAATACCCCCTAGAAAAAATTTCTTAAGGATTCCCAACTTGCAATTTTTTTATTTATTTGCGTTATCCTCCTGATTGGCCAACTAGACATGAAATATTCTGTTTTGCTGACGTGACAAGCATATGTGGAATTTTTTTAAATTTTTATTTATTTTTTTCACTGATGACTAGGTAATGTCTATTTTTTTTAAAAAGAAAAAAGAAAATTATTTAAAAAATATATGAAAAATTTTATTTAAAAAAAAACTCAGAAAACGTAAATTATTAATTTTTTTCAAAAAAATCAGAAATATTAATTTTTTCAAAAATCTGAAAAAACGAAAAACATATTGGTTTTTCTAAATAATCTGTAATATTAATTTTTAAAAGAAAAAACCAAAAAAACTTAATTTTTAAATAAAATAGGAAAAAAAGATTTTTAAACATTCGAATTATTAATTTAAAAAAGAAAAAAAAAACATAATTGTTTTAAAAAAAATAGAAAAAAAAGATTTTTAACCATCTGTAATATAAATAGGAAAATATTTTAAAAAAACAAAAAAAATTAATTTTTAAAAAAAAATCTGTAATAGTAATATTTTAATACTAAGTTAATTCTATTTTAATAGTCTCATTACTAAAAATTATGTGTAAAATGAGAATGAATCCTCTCAATTTCTTTTCTCTCAATTTTTCTCAATTTTTACATATCAACCATTAACTAACTTTTTCCCCTTTTTTTCAAATCCCAATTCTATCCCTCATTTATAATCTTAATGGTTTAACATTCCACATTATTTCCTCAATTGTTTTTTACAATTGAGAGGATCCTCTCTCGTGTAAAATCTTCTTTGTTTTTTACAAATACTAATTTTCAAACTTTTACATAAAACAAGCTATATATAGTCTATAAAGTCTATGTTACTAATTAAAGATTGTAAAAATTATGTGTAGCTATTTTTCACATAAAAAATAAGCTATGTAAATTATTAAAATAAAATATTAATATTTTAGATTTTTATAAAAGTTTAATATACATCATTTTCTATTTTTTTTAAAAAATTAACATTTTATGTTAAATATTATTCTTTTAGAGATGGTAACAAAAAATTTTTTCCTATTTTTTTTATAAAAAATTATTTTTATGTTTTTTCACTTTTAAAAATAATATTTCTGAGTTTTTTTTTTAAAAAATTAACATTTTATGTTTTTTTTATTTTTTTTAAAATTAATAATTCAGATGTTTAAAAATCTTTATTTCCTATTTTCTGAATAAATTTTTTTTTCTTTTAAAAATTAATATTACATATTTTTTTTAAAAAAATAATATTTTTGATTTTTTTTAAAAAATTAATAAATTTACGTTTTTTCAGTTTTTTTTTAAATTAATATTTCAGATTTTAAAAAAAATAATTTTTTTTTAGTTTTTTAAAAAAATTAATATTACAGATTTTTTTAAAAATATTTTTTATTTTGATTTATATTTTTCAAAACATTAATATTTCAATTTTTTTATATATTTTTTAAATAATTTTATTTTTTATTTTATTTTTTTTAAAAATAGACATTACCCAGTCATCAGTGAAAAAAATAAATAAAAATTTAAAAAAATTCGACATATGCATGTCATGTCAGCAAAATAGAATATTTCATGTCTAGTTGGCCACCTAGGGGTAACGCAAATAAAACAAATTTTGCAAGGTGGGAATCCTTAAGAAATTTTTTCTAGGGATATTATAAATCTCGCTTATATTGCAGGGTAAAGGCCTATTTACCCTTTCTTTAATTAGTATCCCGAATATACTACTAAACATTTTTCTTAAACTATTTATTTATGTCAAAATAATAATATAATAATAATAATAATACCAACAAGTCAACAACAACAAAAATAAAAATAATTTACCAAACCACACAGTACACACTTCCAAATCCCATAATAATTATCCTTAAAAAATGTTTTTACAATGCTTCGATGTCCTACTTGTTGGCTTGATTCAATCGAACGTGGCTGATTCTAATATGACCAAACCTTGAAAATGGTATCTATCCAAAAGATTCCAACTGAGAAGCTGACACAAACTCATTTCTATTTATCTCTTTCTCAATTGGTTGTTACTTTTTTGTAACACCAATTTTGTGTGTTATCTAATTTCAATGGCTTCTCATCTTCATCTTCTTCATGCTCCACCTCTTTCAATTCCCACTAAAACCTTTCATTCCAAACATATTACCATAAAACCACTCAAACCAACCTCAATTTTCCCTTCATCTTCTTCTTTCTCTCAATGTTCCTCAAAAACAACACATAGAGGATCTTATTCATCATTCACTGCTTGTTCATCATCAAATGGTAGAAGCTCTAATGATTCAGTGGATGATGGTGGTGTTAAGAGTGTGGACCAACTTGTTGAAGAGAAAAGACGAGCTGAATTGTCTGCTAGAATTGCCTCAGGTGAATTCACTGTCAAACAGGAATCTGGGTATGTATTAATAACGTTAAAGTTTGCAAATTTTCATTCTTTCATAGATTTTTTGTCTTAATTCAATAATGGGTTAGTAATGTATTAGTAAAAAGGTGATTTTGATTTATTTATTTGTGTGGGTTTGATATAGTTTACCTTCAATATTAAAGAAGAGCTTGTCAAATTTTGGAGTGCCCAATGAGATTCTGGAATTTTTATTTGGGTTGTATCCTAAAATTCCTGAGGCAAAAGGGTCAATTAGTGCCATTCGAAGTGAGGCCTTTTTTATTCCATTGTATGAACTTTACATCACATATGGTGGCATTTTCAGATTGAATTTTGGACCAAAGGTTAGTTAAGTCTTCTTTCTAGCTCAATTTTAGTTAATTTCTCTGTGAAAACAAAGACACTTTGTATAAAGTGCTTAATTTAGCGCCTAATGCTTATATGATATTTATATAACAAATGATAAAATAAAGTCAAATTATTTTAGTATACATAAGCTATAAGTCGTTTTCATAAACTATCCGAAGAGCTTATGAAAATAAGCTGAAAACAACTTATGAACCTGTCATAAATTATTTCCATAAACTCTCACAAATAGTCTTACAAGTGCTTATATAGGATAGCAAATGGGGTTTGACTCGTATGCTCTACCTTATGTCTATGAAAATTGCATAACTTAGGGTTTGTTTGAATCAAGGGGGTCTTCATTGGGTAGGCGTGATACGTTATCACACTGATTATTTGCCATGGCATTGGATGGGGAGAGACTCCCCTCTCCTTGAACTTTACTGCGTCAATAATAAAAGGCTTCTTATATGGGATAACTGAGTTTCTTTATTGGTTATATTTGCAGTCATTTTTGATAGTATCGGATCCAGCTATTGCAAAACACATATTGAAAGACAATGCAAAGGGTTATTCTAAGGTACACAAATTAACAGTCATTGGCACTTTAAATAATTTTTCTGCTCCGGCACTTTTTCCTTATTTTTGTTATTTTTCAATGCGCAGGGCATCTTGGCTGAGATCCTTGATTTTGTAATGGGGAAAGGACTTATCCCAGCTGATGGGGAAATATGGAAAATTAGACGGCGTACTATAGTCCCAGCATTGCATCTGAAGGTTTTCTACTGTTCTTGGACTGATTTATTGAAAGTCTCCGTTTAATCATATCCTAGATAGATTTTTCGGCTGCTAATGTCATGAATCAAAGGGTTCCTTTTCTTAGGTTAGAAAAATTGTTTCTAATTTATGTAGGTCAGAATGGCTCTCCTATCTACACAAGGAAGACATACTGAACTGGATTTAATCGAGTTATTTGAGAAATACATGAAACTTTTAAAATCTAGGTAGCATTGTTACCTAATGAAGGAACATAGATCCACCAATCAATATTGTTACAATATTTGGATTTATTCATTTTATGGTGTTGAGAGATGCTTGCAACTACTTCATTTATTTTATTAAATCACTCCTGCAACTTCTCTGTCGCGCTCTTGATTTTTGTTTCTTGATTCTGTTTATAGTTTGTAGCAGCTATGATTGGCCTTTTTGGACAAGCTACTGATAGGCTCTGCAAGAAGCTAGATGCGGCTGCATCTGATGGAGAAGATGTTGAGATGGAGTCACTTTTCTCTCGATTGACGTTGGACATCATTGGCAAAGCAGTGTTCAATTATGATTTTGATAGTTTATCAAATGACACTGGTATAATTGAGGTAAACATTTTGGACTATTACTTTACCTAGGCATATGTAGGTTATAGCCGGCAATTATACTCACAAGAATTTTTTTTAAACTTAAAAATACATGAGACTATTGAGATGAACCATTGTGATGGAGTGAAGATGATGCATTTTTTGAAATAAAAAATTCTTTTGGCATTTTCATTGTTTCCACAAACTGCACACAATAAAAAAAAAAAAAAAAAAGCACACAATCATTCACTTCAAGAGTTTTTCCAGTCATGTAAAATTAACAGAAATTTTTAAAAATGAAAATCGAAAATGTTTTCCGAAAGTAAACAGAACCTTAGGTATTTTGAGTTTCTTTTTCTCATGAAAATATTTATAACATCTGTCTTCCGTGATAATATTATAGACTATTTTCTTGCCAATGTTGATAAAAATTTCTGGATCTAACACTTCTTACCCTTCTATCTTTTTTTTTTTTGTCTTTTTTGTTGTTGTTTTGGTTTACAATTTATTTTACTCATTCCAAGTGAAGTTACTATGTACAAGTTTCAAATTGTTGCACTTTATCTAATTAGTCAGGCTGTTTATACCGTACTGAGAGAAGCAGAAGATCGAAGTGTTTCTCCAATTCCAGTCTGGGATCTCCCAATATGGAAAGACATATCCCCGCGTCAAAGGAAGGTTACCGCAGCTCTGAAACTTGTCAACGATACACTTAACAATCTCATAGCAATATGCAAGGTAATTTTGTCGTTACGGTGACACAAGAAACTAGCTTATGTTCTCAAAATAGCTTCAAGTAAGATATGTATGCAATATGTGATACCAGTGCAGCAAGGAACTTCTAAATATTGATATGGCGTTTACATTCTTGAACATGCTACAATTATAAATTTGTATTCATCGCCATGAACTTGCAACTTTTGTGCTTTCTTTGGCACCGTCTTCTAAACTTCAGTACACACATTGATATAAATATCGATTCAATGAATTTAATGTGATCATATTAGCCATCTCTTCATTAAAACACTTCAGTGATTCATCTTATAACTATTGTGGACCTTTAATACTACAGCTCTATAAACTTTAAATTGTGAATTCATGTATTTTTTCAATTATCATTCACAGAGAATGGTGGATGAAGAAGAGCTACAGTTTCATGAGGAGTACATGAATGAACAAGATCCAAGTATTCTGCACTTCTTGTTGGCGTCAGGAGATGATGTATGTTAGCTACTTGTCAAATTATTTTAGTTTTAATAGAGAAACTTGTTGCGAATGGAAACTATGAAAGTAATGACTCCTTGTAGGTGACAAGTAAACAACTTCGTGATGACTTAATGACAATGCTAATTGCTGGACATGAAACATCAGCCGCTGTTTTAACTTGGACCTTTTATCTTCTTTCAAAGGTAATATGCGGTTAAGGTTAAATGAAAATGGGATTAGTGTTCTTTGTTGTCAAATATAAAAGTGAAGAATTAATTTATAATGCAGTTGTGGCGAATACTATAATATTTTTTCTTCTTTATATTGGCTGCAGGATCCTAGTGTCATGTCCAAGCTCCAAGAAGAGGTTTCATGAGATCCTTAGCTTTTCATATTAGTATCAAAGTATCATATTAGATTTCCAAATCACGAGAATAGGATAATAATATATACATTTTCACAGGTGGACTTTGTACTCGGTGATCGGTTTCCAACTATTGAAGACATGAAGAAACTCAAATATACAACTCGAGTGATCAATGAGGTATATAAAGAAAAGATGACATACCTCCCTCCCATCATGCTTAAGTTGATTATTTTACAGCTAGCTAGTGATGGACTTTGCTTAATATATTAAATTTTCAGTCATTGAGGCTTTACCCTCAACCACCTGTGTTAATTCGTCGCTCTCTTGACGATGATGTTCTTGGAGAGTATCCTATAAAAAGGTAATTACAAAAAATGTTATCTTAGTTAGTTCAGAACAGTTTCGCCAATGTTTCTTGTCTTATTTTATAGTCTTTTTAGTTGTGTTTCGTCTTCAACTTTCTCTTTGTATTGACCAAAAGTGTGAGTTCAAAGCTCTTGATTATATAGTATATTACACTAACCTACCTAAGGTTTGATAAACTTAGTTCAAAGAAAACATTATTCTCTCTATTTTCTATTTTTATATAAAAAACCCTGTTAAATTTTATCGACGCACAATACGCGATATAATATCAATTTTTATAGGTGATATACTGTTGAGTCTTTCTTTCTGATATATGGCAACTTTATCTCATTAACTATTTGCAGAGGAGAAGATATCTTTATATCTGTCTGGAACCTGCATCGCAGTCCAACACTGTGGGATGGTGCTGATAAGTTTGATCCTGAAAGATGGCCGTTAGATGGACCTAACCCTAATGAGACGAATCAAAACTTCAAGTATATTACCTCTATTTAGTATTTAGTCAATTTGCATGGTTTATACTTTATAATATGCCTGAAATTAATTGTGATCTTATTTCTTTTAGATATCTTCCATTTGGTGGGGGACCACGAAAATGTATAGGGGATATGTTTGCTTCATATGAGGTATGCCCATATTAACTTCTGCGTTGTTAAATCTTTTGGTTACTTGCTAATCCGACGAGCAAGTTGGAGAACGATATAACTATATGAATGGCAAATGCTGTGCTCATATACTAACGATAGTTTTTTATTTGAATGCTTCTATGATGCTTATTGTAAAGACTATTGTAGCCCTTGCAATGCTTGTTAGACGGTTCAACTTTCAAATGGCAATTGGAGCTCCACCGGTAAGTTTGTTACTTTGTTGTGATATTTTCAAGGTTTTATGAAGTCTCTGGATATTATTGTAGATATTGTTTTTTGTATGATTATGTTCTTTTTGTATATTATATTTTTTTGTATAATTATGTTTTTAGTCCCACAACTTTTGCTAATATTCGGTTTTAGTCCCCAATGTCCTGAAATGCGCTAGAAATTGCAACTGGTCGTCGTCATTTTGTTTTAGTCCATGTAATATAATTTGTTTCTCATTTTAGTCCTTGTCATATCTTTTTTCTTCGTTTTGTTTTACTCCCTATCATACTGCAACTAATTGAACATAAATCAAATATTATGTGGATTATAAAGAAAATTATATGGACTAAAATAAACCAACATGGACCAATTATAGCATACATTAGCCGTCCATAAGTCCTAGCTCAATTGGCAATGCCAATATTGCTAGGTTGGACACCTTCACCTGGGTTTGAACCGGGACCTCGCAGTGTGTGTAAGTTTTAGTGGTATTTGTAACTTCGTCTACAAAACCAAAAAAAAACACCATACATTAACCTAAACAGGGAGACTTAAAACATAATTTAAATCTTTTTCCAAAAGATGGTGATTGCCTTAAAGTTGATTGCTTGAACTCCTCTTAATTGCAGTTTAAGGTTAACCATGTTGAAACGAAAAACTAAATTGAAGAATAACTGTGATTACTACAATGCCGCTGCAAACACACTTTATTACTACAATGTCGCCGCAAACACACTTTATTACTACAATGTACTAAACAGCTGAGATTATCTGGTACTCTGACAAGTTCAGCCAGCTTGTTAGTCGTCATGATTTGGCTAAAGTCCAACCGATATACCTAACTCGTTTTCTGTTTACAGGTTGTGATGACCACCGGAGCCACAATTCATACAACACAAGGGTTGAACATGACCGTAACACGCAGAACAAAACCTCCTATTGTGCCCTCGTTACAGATGTCAACATTGGAAGTGGATCCATCCATAAGCATTTCTGATAAAGAGGAAATTGGTCAGAAAGGCCAAGTTTATCTGGCTCAAAACTCCTGATTTCTGATAAATAAAAGGGTAAAAAGAAAAAATAGGTGTATGTAGAGTTATTTTCTATCTTCCAAGTGAATTCATTATTTAGTAAAGGTTAGGGAGCTATATGCCCCAAATTCCTTTCTCAAGAGGAAGAAAGTAAAATTTCAAATCCTTCACATCTTCACAATTCTTAGTAAATAGAGTACAATTCACAAATTATAGATAAGTTCATGATTATTAAATCAAGCATATAGAAGGCTACATTAAAAATGTAATGCTCTGTCTGCAAATAATTTCTTATTGAAAATATAGTATGTGTTAATGTGTCTTGAAGTTCATAATTTATAATAGAATTGAAACACATAGTAATTGATTAAGAGAAATAAAGTTTCACAACATTATTTATAGTGTGTTTGCATGCTACCACCACGACCCAGCACCCGTTATTAATCACAATATAGAAACATACTAATTTCGTCGTAAAATATAGATTTTTTAACAATTTTTGCATTAAATTTCGTCCTAAAAATTCATCAAAAATTATTAAATGATGAACTTTTATTTCTTTTCATTTAATTAGAAGTATTTTTGTGAAAATTTCTTAAATGCACCTTAAACTTCTTTTTAACTGCTAAATTTTTATTAAAAATGGAACTGAGCGCAAGACGAGCACAGTCCGCAAAATTAAGTCATACAAAATTCTTCAAAAAGGAAGAATTTCAACGCCAATAGCATCTAAAACAACAACCTAGAACAATAACAAAAAATGCCCCAAAAGTCACACTAAGGCAATTACACCAAATAACATCACCCATTCATCCTACTTTAATTCCATTTGAAACAAAATGGCAGCCTCAAAACTAAGGAGTATCCACTCACAATCAGTTATCAAACCACATCTATTCAAAAAGAACCTCCATCCGACGGCGACACGAAGCCGCATAAACAGCCAAAACCTCTGAGAACAAGCAAATTCAAAACTAACAACACAAAAGCGGCGACGTAAAGGGCTAAAATCCCAACTGCAAAAAACTTTGGAGAGAGGTATTGACGCTCCACGGAGGTTCCATTGAGAAGGAAAATGGAGATACGCCCAACACAAACAACTCAGACACTTCGCTCATCACCATCACATCTATTACAGATCTGTCGCGGCCACCACACCCCAGAAGTTTTCTCTTCCCACCCACCACATATCTCTTTCACCCCTCGAATTTCCGATTTTGCCCTTGGTCAAAAAGTTCGGAACGTATTTTCCGAACTTTTTTTTGCCTTGAATGTGAATTTCGGAATGTGTTTTCCAAAATTTTTGTCGAATTTATACTAGGAAAAGTTCGGAAAATACGTTCCGAACTTTTTTACAAGGGCAAAATCGAAATATTAGGGGATGAAAAAGATATAGGGGGTGGGAAGAGAAAGCATCCACACCCCAACTCAAATCTGCTGTAACCAACACAGACTACCAAAACCATCACCCTTGTTTTAGAACACACAAGTACAACACAAAGTACACTTGTTCTAAAATCCCACCTAAACAACCGACTACCAAGCCGACTACCAATGGTGAAACACTCGAACCTTCACCCCTCACAAATCACCCTACTTAACAAACTCACAAACAGGGAACACCATAACAGAGTATCTGTTGCATGCCATCCAGCAAACACACATCCAAAACCACCACTCCTACTGCAAACAACACCACAAGCCAACACCACATACCCCCACACAACGCCACCGCAACAACGCATCACCACTCCACACCCTCAACCTTGTGAAACCAAAATCCGCCGACCACCAAAACCAACCTGCACCAACTCCACGAGTAGGAGCAGAACAACACCAAAACATCACGACGCGAACCCAGAACAAAACATAAAGGACAACGGCAAATGGACAAGATCTGAACCAAAGCACCATAACAGAGTACCTGTTGCATGCCATCCAGCAAACACACATCCAAAACCACCACTCCTACTGCAAACAACCCCACAAGCCACCACCACGTACCCCCACACAAAGCTACCACCACGACGCATCACCACTCCACACCCTCAACCTTGTGAAACCAAAATCCGCCGACCACCAAAATCAACTTGCAGCAACTCCACGAGCAGGAGCAGAACAACACTAAAACACCACGGCGCGAACCAAGAACAAAACAGAAAGGACGACGACATGTGGACAAGATCTGAACCAAAACACCATAACAGAGTACCTGTTGCGCGCCATCCAGCAAACACACATCCAAAACCACAACTCCTACTGCAAACAACACCACCAGCCACCACCACGTATCCCCACACAAAGCCACCACCACGACGCATCACCACTCTCAACCTTGTGAAACCACAATCCGACGACCACCAAAACCAACCTGCAGCAACTCCACGAGCAGGAGCAGAACAACACCAAAACACCACGACGCGAACTCAGGACAACACAGAAATGATGAACTTTTTTTTTTGGTCTTAGAAGAAGTGGTAATCCACTGAAATTAAACTCACACACAACTGTGAGGTCCCGGGTTCGAACCCGGGTCATAACGTCAGGCCTAGCAATTTCGGCATATGCCAGTTGAGCTAGGACTTCTAGACAAATGATGAACTTTTATTTCTCTTCATTTAATGTGAAGTATTTTTATGAAAATTTCTTAAATGCACCTTAAACTCTTTTTTTTGGCTTACAAATTACCTTAAACTTTGAATATGGTCGTATAAAGTAGAACAACAAAATTTTTTTAAAAAATATTTTATACTATATTGTAGTATTACACAAATTTTTCTTTTTTTTGATATCAATGAGGGCATAAGCCCGAAAAAAGAAAACTACAAGCGAATCATTCTAGGGGTAGTAATCCCTAAACCATCAGAAGCTAATAAACTACTTATTTGAGACGGACATGTCTCATAGACTATCATATTGTAATCTAAAGTACAACCAATGTTAGCTAAGGCATCGGCACACTTGTTTGCCTCCCGATACGAATGAGAGATTTTAACATGCCAATCTATCTCTAATAATGTTCGAATCGCCGTCACCAATGACCTCCCCATGATGCTATCTGTCACACCTTTAGTAAGCACATGTGCAACAGAACTTGAATCTACATCCAACATAATTTGTGTAAAACCCAACCGGCGAACATAACTCAACCCTTCATACACTCCCCACAACTCGGCTACAAATGCACTACAACGACCAAGATTCTTTGCAAAACAACCTAACCATTCCCCATTACTACCACGAATGATGCCACCACAACCGGCTCGTCCTTCTTCTTTGCTTGCTCCATCCGTGTTTAACTTAACCCAACCATACATAGGAGGTTGCCACCCAATATTACGAACCTCATAAGATCTCTGGAGAGCAATATTATTCTTTGAAACTGCGTCTAAGTAATCTTGTGTGCACTTCAACACATGTTGGATTGGTCTAAATGGCCGTTGAAATTCGTTGTCATGATGTTCCTTATTCCTCCACTTCCACAAGCAATGACACGCCGTCGCCCAAAAATCTCTCCACTTAACACCACCTGTCCACCCATTCTCATGTGTAAGATTATACTTGATCCACTGTTGCAAATTTCCTTGAAAAAATTCATCTCTTGCCTTGATGTCAACACTATTGAACCATAATGGTATAACAAGCAAGCAATCTCTCAATGTATGCAAGTTAGTCTCTTCAACATTTCCACAAAAAGAGCACATAGAACATCCCAATCCCATCCTACTTTTATTATAATTAGTAAGTAATCTCTCATGCTTGACTAACCATATAAAATGTCGAACTCGCTCCGGAACATTTAATTTCCAAATCTTACTCCAATACACATCTTCTGCTATATCCTGGAAACCACAAAGAACATTGTATATGCTTGCCACTGAGAAGCCTTTCGTACCTGAAGCCCAACAAAGCAGTGTATCACTACCATTCCCTTCTGCTGGCGGCATTATAGCTGCAATTTTCTGTTGATATATTTCTGGAAGCCAATCATGCAATAAATTCCAATTCCACACACCATTAGCATCCACCAAGTCACATACTTTTGCACCAACAAGATTTTGTGGAATATTAATATTAAGTGCACCTACACGTAATCCTGGTGCAATCCATGAATCCTCCCATGCTGATGTCATAATTCCATCTCCTATGCTCCAAATACACCCTTCATTTAAATAAGCACCATACTTCACAATAATTTTCCATAAACTAGAATCAGTACCTTTACTCACAATATTGTTACTCAACTGATCATAATTATACTTGCCTCTCATCACAGAACACCAAAATTCATTTGCTCCGGAGAAAATTTTCCAGCTTAATTTCATCAAACAAGCTTTATTCATAGTGTCAAGATTTCTCAAACCAAGACCACCGAGATACTTTGGTGTAGTAACAACGTCCCACCGTACCGCATGGTATCGACGAACATTTTCTGTCTCACCCCAAATAAAGTTCCTTTGCAATCTTTGAATCTCTTCCAAACACGTTTTTGGAATTTTAGAAGACACCATAGTATATGTTGGGATGGCCTCCAACACACTCTTCGCCAAAGTCACCCTACCGGCAAAGGATAATTGATTCGCCTTCCACGCCATTAGCTTGTCGCTAACTTGATCAATAAGATACTGATAATCCTCTTTCTTTGGTGCTCTTCCAATTAGTGGCACCCCTAGGTATTTTCCAAGATCATTGGTTTCTCGAAAACCAGAAATTTGCACAAGCTTATGCCGCATGCTGCTGATAACATTGTTTGAAAACAAAATACTAGATTTTTCATTACTCACTTCTTGTCCGGACATCCTACAGAACTGAGCAAGGATGCTCATCACACAATTCATTTGTTCCTCTGATGCCTCACCAAACAACAAAAGGTCATCTGCGAACATTAAATGAGAAACCATTGGGCCAGTTCTCCCAGCTCTAAGCGTTTTCCACCTTCCAGTCTCCACCTCGTGCATAATAAGATGAGAGAGCTTGTCAATGCACAACACAAACAAATACGGAGATATGGGATCACCTTGACGAATTCCTCGTTGAGGATGAAAGTACTCAGCTCTAGCGCCATTCCATTTGACATTCGTTTCAACACTAGTCACAGCATGCATAATAACATTCACTAACGCCTCTGGCATTTTAATCTCTGTCAGAATCCTCCATATAAATTCCCAACTAAGCTTATCATATGCCTTAGATAAATCTACTTTAATAACAAAGTAGCCCTTTTTCCCTTTCAAGCGATTCATCCCATGCACCATTTCTTTGGCAACAATAATATTCTCATGTATATTTCTCCCTGGAACAAATCCAGTTTGAAAAGGGGAGACCAATTTAGCGATACAAGTCTTCAACCTTTCAACAATAACCTTAGTAACAATTTTATAGCTAGTGTTACATAAAGAGATAGGTCGAAATTGATTCACGAACTCAGGTTGCGGAACCTTCGGTATCAAACATATATCGGTTTTGTTGACATTCACAATTCCCGTCGGATCAATCCACACACTTCGAACAAAATCACAGACAGTTTCCCCAACAATATCCCATGATTTTTGGTAAAAACCAGCTGGGAAACCATCTGGGCCAGGTGCCTTCCACGGATTCATCTTAAAAAGTGCATGCTTCACCTCTGCATTATCAATGGGAGCAGCTAACTTTGCCATATCATCAACCTCCAACTCAGGGAAAGAAATCACAGACTGCTGCCACTCACACATGTAGCTCGTGTTAGTGAATAGCTTTTTGTAGAACAGATTAACATGCTCCTGTAATTGATCAACATCATCCATCCATTTCCCTTCCTCGTCACGCAACATAAGAATGTTATTTTTCCTTCTCCTACTAATAGTTTTAAGATGATAGTACCGAGTATTACGGTCACCGTCCTTTAACCATTTAGCACGCGACCTTTGAAACCACATTAACTCTTCCTTCTTTAGAATATCATCTAGTTCAGAATGCAGCTTCTTCTCAAGTCTCCAAAGTCTTCTACTACAATTCCCACCTTGAATACAACGTTGGATGCCATTGATTCTAGCTATCAGCTCATGCTTCTTATGTTTCACTTGATCCATACTTTGTAGCTTCCATCTCCCAATATTACATTGAACATTATTCAAATTTTGAGTAATGGATGCTTCTCTACTCCAGCTATTCTCCATCATTACTTTATAAGAATTGTCCATGTGCCATGCACTCTCAAATTTGAATTGCCTTGGTGCAACTGGATGAGGCGCTTCCAACGGTGAGATTAACAAAGGGTGATGATCGGAAAATTCTAGCCGTGCTAAAACTTTTACAAAACCATCTGGGAAACTCAACCTCCATTTCTCATTACATAAAGCTCTATCTAGCCTTTCGAAAATACGTTGACCACCACGATACAAAGGACCTCTCCATGTAAATTTAGAACCAACTGCACCCAAATCCATCAACTTACACAAATTAATTCTCTCTTTAAAGATATTACACTTCCTTAGAGAGACAGGTGCCCCACCCTTCTTTTCAGATGCACTCATGATATCATTGAAGTCACCTGCTAACAACCATGGTTCCTACATACTCTCAGCAATAATCTTTAGATCAGCCCATAATGCTCTCCTATTATCTTCATTCGGGCTTGCATAAGTGGGAGTGAAGTACCAACATCTACCATTAGAATAATGCACTTTTAGATGCATGAACTGGAATTTTTTTAAACACAAGTCCACACTTATATGCTCCTTCTTCCAGGCTACTATAATACCTCCTGCATATCCCATTACATCTGTGGCTAAGAAACCATCAAATCCTAACAAGTTAAAAGTATGCTTTAACTTATTTGAATCACATCTAGTTTCAACAATCACCAACATAATAGGCTTGTGCATCATCACATATTGTTTGCAATAACGATAAAAAGCTGTGCTGGCTGCACCTCTGCAGTTCCACACAAAAATTTTATTTTGTGTAACCATCATAAACATAAGTACGTACATCGAAAGAAACACAAACATCTGATCATGGTTAGAGACTGGGTGTCTCTCCCACAATTTCCATGTCTGACTCGGATGACAAATTGGAACCTTGGTCATTGGCATCTATAAAAACTTCACCCTCCACATCCCCTTCTTCTATCTGACTTGTTGAAGAATGAATGTGGGGTGTACTATGCAAATTGGGTGGTCTTGGAATATTTGGTTCCGTTATTCCTTGTTGGCCCAACACCAGTTGAGCTTTAATTCCTTCATTTTCTGCTGCTACACTACCTTCTTTGTCAAACATGTGTAACCTCGTGTGCCTTGTTTCTTCATTACTCTTAACATGCTGACAATGCGCTGAAATAAATTCTTTAATGCTACTTTGGTCCACTACATCAATTCTCTTGTCCACTCCTTTTTTGTTGCTACCACTAGACTTCCCTTTAAATGTAAATGGTGCGCGTGTTGCCAAAAAAGAATCAGTCATTGTTTTCTCCTGATTTCCTAGCCCTTTTTTTGCAACCCCTCCGTTATTTCCGCGCCTTCCCTTTACAACTTGCACATTCTTCTCCCCCTCATATTCATTATGAATCATGTTTCGTCCAACTGTGTTATTTTGTGTGATTCTCTCCTGATTTTTATCCAGCTGCCTTTCCGTATTCGGAACTTCAACGTTGACTTCCAGCAATTCTTCACTCAGCGTAATAAATCTAGATCCCATAATTTTAGGATCATCATTAATTTCCTTCAGTCCATTGTTTTCTTTCCGATCAGCCGCCGTTGAGCCCCACTCCTTTCCCTTTCGCGGTCTTCTTTGTTTTTGAACTACCATCCACGGGCCATCCATCGTATTTCCCATCACAGTTGCCTTCCCTCTTTCAGTACCTAGCCCATAAGGGCCACCATCATCAGACACTGTATTGTTATTCTCTGGTACCTTCCTTCGCTCTGGACAACCATCTTTGTAATGGCCAAATTTGCCACAAGTGAGACAAAGCAAATGCAACCCTTCATACTCCACATTATATTTCCTCTTTTTGATAGTGAACATTCCCAAAAGAGGTTTTGTCAGATCCACTTCAACACATAACCTTGCATACTTTCCACGTTCTTGTGTTAACATGTTCTTATCAACCTTCACTGTCGAACCGATTCTATTGCCCACAAAATTCAAGATCTTGGCATCATAGTATTCAATAGGCAAACCTGATATTCTCACCCAAACAGCAACCTTCTCAATGGTGTCACTCTCCGGATGAAAATTTGGGCTCCATGCTTTCACCGTCAAATAATGATCATATATAAACCACGGACCTTCCATAAGAGCAGTGTATTGATCTTCTTCATGTGAGAAAGCTACCAAGTAGTAATCATTACCGAGGTCAATAATGCTAATGACACCCTTCCGCACCCACATCTGCTTCAACCTGGTTTCTAGCGCCTTGAAACCAATTCTGCGTCCCAACAGTTTTACTATTACTCCACGCTGCCAAGGACGATAAATTCTTTTTTCCTTAAGTTTAGAAAAGACAAATTCAGGACAGTCATAGTTCCCAACTTTATTTTCTTCAACTTTCATCCCTTCACCTTCCGTCTCCATCACTTCATTTGCTTCATCTTCATCGCTCACTGCATCTTCTCTTCCATCCCTTGTTTGCCCTAATACCGTATCTCGATAAGATCTTCCGTTTTCAATATTCATATTCTGCATATCCACCACATCATTATAATCTTTTGGTAATGATGAGTGGTTCAAAAATCCTTGATCTCCTTCTTTCATCTTCTTTGTACTGCGCTCCTGCAAATCCTGTTCAGCCTTAGATTTTTCATGCTCAGTATTACACAAATTTTTACTTGTAGGCTATTGAGTATTGTCACAATACAAAGGCTCGCCTTTGTTTATGTCTTAAATAACAATTTTTTAGTTTCAACTCGTATATAGACAATTTGTCAAGGAAAAAGAAAACACTAATAGATCATAGATTAATGAATGTTTTTTAGAAGAAACGTTTCATTATGTGCGTGTGTGCGCCGCATGTGCAAGTGTATGTTATTTTGTATTTTGTTTTGTTTTTTGAGTGTTTGATGTTGAGAAAAAAATTGTTGAACAAAATACAATAATACATTTTCTTTTTTATTAGAAGCTACCGTTAACGTATATCGTTAATTGGTTCAGTGGTGTTTGGCGTTGAACTTGATATCACCGAATCAGATTAAACTAGTGATGAAAACAAAAAAAATACTACCGTATATCTTATAAAAAGATAATTTGGTGGGTTTTATGCTGTTTTTTGTTTCTATTATAAAATGATGACTACATGACTCGTGAGATATCAAAGTATATGAAATGGGCATACGTTGTTTTCCATTGGTAGAGGAAAAAACTAAAAAAACATGTCAATGGTTGTCATGTTTGTTTGGATGAATATTTTTTGAAAACTTTTAAAAATAAACTAAAATTATTAGGAAGAAATTGCGAAAAAATAAATATTGAAACATATTTATTTGTTGAAGAATGAAAAATATTTTCTTGAAAATTTATAATCTAAAATTATGGTAATAGGATAAAATTTTGTTAATAAATGAAGGTCATCCACCTTTGATTGAAATTGTATGATTCCATTATTTAAAAAAAGAAAAAAAAGAGTTGTATGATTCTATTGAAACCAAACAGCGTGAAATAAATGACTCTTCACAAAAAAATTAAATTCACTCATCTTCACAATAATTTAAATTAAAAAGCATAAAAATAAAAATTAGAATACTAGAATTTTACTGTACATGTTATAGGCTAAACAAACTAGGTAGTGTAAAATTTGTTCTTTTGACCTCAAAAGCAATCTTACATTGTGGTAGTTATCATTTAAGCTAAACACGGCAGAACAGAACTCATTGCCTTGACCCAAAAACTAACCCCCACCCCTGCTTGTTGTTCCAAAGCCAATCAATTTTACTTCACAAACAGTTATAATTAAGTATCCTATATATACCCTACTAAAAGCTCCATCATAGCATCAAACACAAAGAAGAAGAAGAACCAAGAGAAGAAACATAGAATTGCTTTGACAAAATGAAGACCTTTAGCCGCAAAGTTTCTTTCCTTTTGCTCATTACTATTGTTTTAACAAGTTTTGTATATTCTGAAGCTCAAAAGTGTCGTCCAAACGGTAGAATCAGAGGAAAGAAAGCTCCATCAGGACAATGCAACACAGAGAATGACTCTCTTTGTTGTGTTCAAGGAAAATTCTATACAACTTATGAATGTTCACCATCAGTATCTACTCATACTAAAGCATATCTCACACTTAATAGTTTTCAGAAAGGTGGAGATGGAGGTGGCCCTTCAGCATGTGATAATCAGTATCATTCTGATGACACTCCGGTCGTTGCACTTTCTACTGGATGGTTCAACCACAAAAGTAGGTGCCTTAAAAACATTAAAATCAGTGCGAATGGGAGAAGTGTGGTGGCCAAGGTTGTTGATGAGTGTGACTCCAGAAAGGGGTGTGATGAAGATCATGATTATCAACCTCCTTGTCCAAATAACATTGTTGATGCTTCCAAGGCTGTGTGGGAAGCTTTAGGTGTGCCTCTAAGTCAATGGGGTGGTCTTGACATTACATGGTCAGATGCTTGATTGTAGAAGATGAAATGCATGTTTGTGTTCATATGTTGTTATAATCATGTAGTAATAATTACTTTTATTTATCATTTTATAAAAAGTACTCTGTAAATGTTGTTACCCGTGATCATTCTGTTGTAAATTCAGAAAATTCAATACATATTAGTCCGAGGTTTTAAAATGTGAACTATATCAACTTATGATGATATGACTGCAATACTTCACCTTATGATATGACTGCAATATGAACTGCATCGACTATTGCATAGCACCAGAAAATTTGCATCATAATCTATGTTATAAAATTCTCATAAAACCAAAAAATAAGTTATTGCCCTTTCGTTCAAACAAAGCAGTACCATCACAATTCAAGATCACAACACTAGTATTTTCTGGTTTTCCTCTTCACTTGGTAAATTTAGATTGAAATTCAGCGAAAGCCGAGTTATAACCATAATTCATATACTATTATAGCCGTTGTGCCAAGTTCCATTTCAGTTGAATGAAGCCGGTGATTACAAAATTAATTTAATTAATGCATGAAGCATGCATGTTTCTTGCCATGAAAGATTCAAAAGAAGAATATCATCGGTTGTATTCAACGTACTGGTACTGGATCAAGTTGAGGGGTATATGTTATCAATCCTACAAATGTAAGCTAGAAGAAGAAAGTAAACATTAGGAGTATTGACAGTAAATTAGATAATACCGGACCGATTGAACTATATCTGGAGAAGCTCAACAAAACCACCAGGACAATTTACATTTCACAATCTCTGATATACCAGTACTAGAGTGAAGAATAAACATTATTACACAGATGGTGTTGTATGGACATGCAGCTATTTATCCAGAAGATTTCTAGTGACCAAAGCATCCTCTTATGGAGAACTTTTTATGTCCTGGGGCTACTAGCATGGGCTCGGCCTCAGTATCAGTGTTTTGGTGTGGAAAATGTTTATAGAAGGCATTAACTGCTCCTACCACCCCGTCTTCATTTTTCATGGCGTTAGCAAGTTCAACAGCACGCCTTTTCACCTGTATACAAGCACATAACGATATATTAGCTGTGCTAGCTAACTCATGAGCTACTACATTAGTTTGGCATACTTATTAGGTATTATCTAATAGGATCCATGGAAGACCATAAGACGTGAAATTCGTAAAAATTACGTTCATTTGTTCAATACTCTTTTGAAAGAGAGGGCAGCTCTAAATTAGATCATTGTCTCTGAAATGTAATTAGTCACTTTCCAATAGCACTATATAAATCATTATATTTCAGCTAATAAATGATACCAGATAAGCATAAGCTATTTTATAATGCCAGATATTTGTGGATCATGAACAAGGAGGGAACACATTGTACATGCTAATGCTGCATTCACAACACTAACTGCTCTCATCACACATTACCTCTGGATTCAGCATAAAGCGTATGGCATCAACCAGCCTTTCCAACGTAAACTCGCCTACTGGGATGGGCGCAGGACCTACTCCTCTGGCATGCACTCTCTCTCCCCAAAATGGCTGGTCACCAAAGAATGGTACAATAGTAGTTGGGCACTACAAAATAGCGAAAACATATAACTCAGTTGTAAGATACATGGATAACATAACAATACTGTTATAATATTTCACATTGCTCTAATTACTTCAGCTCTAAGACCGGCAGCAGTTGTTCCAGCGCCCCCATGATGTACCTGAAAGTGAAACAATCGCAACTATCAACAAGATTCATTTATAATTTAAAACAACTTTAATTTCCACCAAGAACAATTTAGTAGGTACCACAGCAGTGCATCGTGGAAATAGCCAATCATGCGGACAGTTGTCCAATAAGTACACAGATTTGGAGTCATTTAGTTCTGCCACTGAGAAAGAGAAATCACTACATGCTTCACAATCAGAGCAGCAAAAAAAATGTATACTGATTGCATGCTCGAAGTAGAAATCAAGACTCACAATTCCCAAGACCACCCCACCCTTTGTTGATGATACCTCTCTGCCCTGTTTGTTTCAGAGCTTCAACTATAATTCTTGTCATTTTATCCGGTTCCTGTAGAGGCTGTTTCAAAATTCAAACCAAAAATCACATTAGAATGTGGATGTAAGTTTGTAAGGAGTTTAATAATAGCATAGGCGTACTTTGATAATCAAGATGATTAAGTTCAGAGTAATGAGGTTTATATAAATTTAGGGTTATAGCCCCTTTGTGAATATTGCTGATCTGGCATATGCCTATTGAATTGATCTTTTCAGAACTGGAAGAGTTCTTCTTTTTGCTTTTAAGGGGCACCCTTTGCTATTGTTGTTTCTAAATGTAAATACATTTCTATACTGATACAAATTTCATTCAAGACAGATCTCTTGTATTCGGTGGAGTTTGGAAAAACTCATCTTTAAGTTATGGGCACTTCCTAAAACACTTGAGAAAAAATTATCTTTTAACTTTCCTTTTCACAGACAATTTTCCAGCATACTGATATCAAAATAAGTTAAGGAACATTTGATTCAATGCCAGAGTATGGACTATACCACTATAAATCTGATACATATATCTATTACTGATTAATGATTTTAGGTGGAATGGTTTATTGCAAATTATGCATGGAAAAGATATACTTAAACAAACAGTGAATTCCCTAGATTCATCAGTGTGACCAGATGGCTTAAATATGTAGTTAAAGAAACTCACAAGGCTACCAAATCCAACATAGATAGGGTTTTCTCCTTCTTCAAGCCAATCTACTAGTGATTTTGGCGGTTCATAATTTGAAGCAAGGTCAAGGAAACAAAATCCAACAATGTCAATGTTATGTCCCCAATCTGCAGATGAAGAAGTAAAACAGAATCGGACTATCACAACATTGTTCGAAAAGCAGCTCGAGTCCATGAAAAACTTTGCCAGAGAAAGTGTGTGCATAGTCTCAAAAGAAATAAATACTAATGATGTGACAGTAGGCATCAAGTATCTACCCTATATTAGAATGACAACTTAGAACTACAATGGCACATCAAGAGGACAACACTGTGGACTACAATGATATGAGAGGACACTATTGATACACATCTAACCTTTTGGTTTAGGGACCAAGTTGGGGCTCCAAATATAACCATAGGGCATATCAGGAGGGGATGTGTAAGAACCACGTAGATAAGTAATAGCTCTTAGCTTCAGCTTCTTCTTCCTAAATTCATTTATCAAATCTCGTATTCCAAGCCAGATTAAAGCATCAACTATTTGATATGAAAGCTGAAAGGTTCAAAACACAAAAAGAAAAAGAAAAAACTTAGACATGCCATGTGGTAATTAATAGATTAGTTAAATTCAGATTAACAGAAGGATCACTAGACTCACTCTGTATCCAATTGGTTGCCTAACACGGGAAAGAGGATGAGGGAATTCACTAGTAGGCCTGAAATATAGTCAAAAATCATTTTAATAAAAAAGTATATAAAAATATCTCCAACAAATGAGCAAAATTGAGAACCATAATATATCTAAAGTGAATGAGTGATTCACTAAACTGAAATAACTCATGCTATAGTCAACCCCACAAAGCCGGTTTGTAAGGTGAGAGACATCTCCCACTTATAAATACATAATACATTTTATGGTCATATCATATCCAATGTGAGACTCTCAATACAACATCTCACGCCCAAGACTAGACATCTTAAGTGTGACCTAGGTGGCCCAACGGATCTAGGATATGCTCAGATAACATCTCAGATTTTGGAATTGACCTAACTCAATCCTACAAAACCAACTTATAAGATGAACAATGCCGCCAACTTATAAATGCTTTTTCAGAGCATATCATTTCCAGTGTGAGACTCAACAAAAATATAACTCGGCAAAAAAAGAGATAATTAAGTGCAGGATTAGCCCATGTCAGCAAACAAGACTTACGTCCACGGCATTGTGAAGAATATGTGCAGCGGAACATTTAGATACTCAGCAACATGAGTATGCCCTGCATAAATCATATACATTAAAATAACAATATTTTTAGTCATATAATTATAACAGAAAAAAATTCTCTGATTATCAGCAAGTTGCAGTCATTTCTATCTGTCAATGAACTTCCTTTCAACTTGTTATTAGCAGTTTGCATATTTGGGAATCCCATCCTCAGTAGCAAAAAGGAGGAAACTCTTGATTAGTCTAAAAATATGTTTCACCATGCTTGAGAAAACTAAGATTTTCAAACTTTAATTTGTATGAGTAAGAGAAGTTTGCCTATTTTACTTTCCATCTCTTTCTGCCATGAGTTACTTATCACAGTTACTAAAGCAGACCTATTAGTCCTATTAATTTATTTCCCCTTCTTTTATATGGAGTACCTTGTTATGTTATTGTTATGGAATATAATCAGAGGGACAAAATAAAAGGAGAAAGAACAAGAAGACACTTGTATTGATTATCACTAAAACACCTCTGCCTTAGCAGGGTAGTGAAAATACAACTTCAAGTCCCTAAATAGAGTGACATCTCACGCTTCTACTTGTAAGACAAGAAAAATAAACTACACCAGCCCCCTTCCTAAAAAAACCCCATTGTCACATCCTACGTAACTTTTGGGCTAATACACCTCTAATGACTAATAGTGACCTTTTTTCTTATCGTAATGAAATGATGCAAGCCTTAAAACCATAGTTCCTCTAGTTGTTAGCCATCAAATCAAATATCCCAACAAATCAATGTATCCTGAAAATTACTGCTGCCAACAAAACACTTGCATTCTATGCCTTGGACCAGGTCCACTTTGAAGTCAATTCCCAACTCAATTAACATCAAACTCCAGGAATCTTGCTAAAGTCACTGCAGAGAGTTTTCTTGTAAGGCCTCCATCAGTTCCACAAGAGGCCAAACTACATGGGAAAATGTAGAAGAAAAAAATTCCAGCAATGTTTTTTATTTATTTCTTCTTAGGGCTTACTATATTAGAATTACTGAATATAGTTTAGATTTTAGCTTGAGATATTCTAAAATTTACTGTGTAATATGCTTATAAAATGCCTAATTGGTAATGGTTGATGGTATAAGAGTTATAAAACAAAACAATTATAAAGACCAATAAGATTATGCACTTTTGAAAATTGTACCAATTACTGAACACTTTATAGAGCATCCAAATCCTTAAATTTTATGAAACTAATTTTGTTGTTGAACAGACTTTTGGTCACTCTACAATCACTTATCATTTGATAAAATGTTTGACATTTTCTCAGGAATGCGGAAAAATACTTAACTTCTCGAAGTTATTTAGTTTATTGCAAGGCCAATCCTGATGACAATGAAAAAAAAACTGAATTTATGTAAATCTTACCATATGCTGGAGGGTTTGCAATTATTGCTTCTGCTTTAAATGGTTCATTAGAGTCTGGATACCGGCTGTTGCATGCAGGAAGCAAAGAGTGAATAATAGACTTGATTTGACTTCTTTGTAAATGTATTTCTGAAGGTCCTGATGGCAAGAAGCCTTTATTCTTAACCATATCTGAAGAAAATTATGTATGGAAATGATTATATAAATCATTTGAAAGCATGCAAAGAGAAGAAATATCCTTCATCATTTGATGATTATATATACTTATATTTGAAAACAGTATTATAAACATCCCCTCTCCTAAAAAATGGCATATATGACAAACTTTATCTTCTAAACTAACAACCCAATGCGTCCGCAATGAAGTCGGCTAGGGTTTCCAACAATATATATTATTCATCTATGTTATGTTTGACTTTATTCATAAGAAAGAGAACTACATGAGAAATCCTTCTATTGGTAATTGTAGTTAAGTAGACATTCCCAGCTACTAATAAAAGACAGTTCCAGGGGAAAATACTTAGCCTTTAAAGCATCAAAACAAGTTGAATTAGCAAGATCAAGTATTTGATAATATAAGAAATACTTGCACCCGTTTCAAAAAAAAAGAAAAAGAAATACTTACACTCAGCAAGAACTTTGGGATCTCCTCCTAAAGGGTAAAATTCCAAACCTGCCTTCAAAACAAAATCTTCAAAATTCTTATGAGTAGCAAGCCTAACCCTGTGGCCGTCTGCCTGCAAAAAAACTTCCCCCTCAATTAGGTTGAATTACATTGGATTAACATCGAATTATGAAGCAAAAACTAAGCTTTTCAAGAAAGAGAATGAAAAATAAAAACCTTAAGATTTTAGAAAGTATCATAAGTTTGTAAAGTACTATATCGGTGGTTAAAAAACGAAATTCGAAATCCACCGTGAAACACAAGAGGTTTACATCATACATCATAGAAAAATTAGATGAGTGTAGCTCTATGATCAGCTATGGTTCATATGGGATGGATGGGTGGGAAGTCAACTGAAAGGATTACTTCTGGGAGACCAGTAATGTTTTTAGGCTTTTATTTTTGAAAATAAAATAAGCAAGCTAAAGCAGGGTCATAACTCGAAACATTAAAAGTACCACACCAGAAAGTATTTGCTAGTGCCAAAAATATTTTGCAAACAATCAACTTCCAAGGTGGCAGCTGCAACCATGGCCATAACCACAATTTAAAACATTTCATTAATATAACCAAGGTTTTATGTTGCAGACTGCATTACTCTGCGGCCGGACCTACACAATTGCAAACTGCATCAGCTTGAAAGTGGCAGCCACAACCATGACCATAACCACAATTTAAAACCTTTGATATATAACTTTAGCAAAAAGTAATAAGTCATTTCTACTATCCTGAACAATACCAGAGTATAATCAAATACTTCAATTCAAATTCCTATGTTTTCATGACCTTGATGCCTTTCCTCCAAAGAAAGTCATTACTTATCTCAAGCATGGAGAAAATTGAGGACGTACAACACATATTTTTCAAGTAAATAATCACTATGTAAAAAGTACTACCGAAGAAACCAAGAACAAATAAGACCTGCAAACGCTTTCCAATGGCAACAAATGGCTGGACATCTCCCCGTGTGCCAACTATAAGCATTGCAATTTGTTGCGGTCGAATAGGTTGAATATCCTCAATGATCGTTTCGTTACAAGATTCATCACTAGGATCAAGAACCCTGGTTCCATTTTCTGGAGAGCGAGGTTTAATATTTCCTGGAACATCAATTTCTACAGTACCATCATCCTTAACCATGGAAGCTTTTTTTAGCCATCTCAGCTGCAACATTGCAAAAAAAATTTAATCATTAAAAAATCATTCAAGTATAGAATTCCACCATTCGTCGGTCTTAACAACCCAACACTGTCTGTCTCATACAACATCATCGGTCTTACAATTTTGCGATCAAATTTTCATAACATTTCTACTGAAAAAAAAAATAATAAAAAAAAAAAAAAGAGCAATAGTACGAAATTTTAAGAATACAATCCGAACCCTTTTCTTGAAGGGAAGATTCTCATCAAAGAACCTATTCAATAATCCACTGTTCTTTACAACTTTATCAGCATCTTTCTTACTGTAACCCTGATTTTCCGGTTCAGCTTCTGCTACAAAACTATCAGTTCCAGATTCTTCCACATTCTGCGACACACTTGATGAATCCCTATCAATACGTCCTGCAAGACCAATACACTCCTTAACTACACTACTATTATTCCATTTTCCATTTATAATTTCAGCACTATGATTATCATAATTATAATCATAAACACAATTAGTTGTAATAGTAATATTATAGTTGTCCAATTCGCATTGCATGAGAAAATGCGATTTCGAGAAATTAAGCAATACCTGAAGAAGAAGCGCTATTAATGGAACGATCATTTGCGTCCAAATAAACTGAAACATCACTGGAAAAAGAGTTCGAACGGTGATGATTATTATTATTATTCGCCATTTTTGGAGAACGATGAAGGAATGAAAAGTGTTTGGTGAATCTATGAATGGAGTAGTTTTGAAGGAAGTGAAATGGTTTTGATGATGATGAAAAGGAATGAAAAATTAGTTGGAAAGAGTGTGATGATGGTGATAGGGAAGGAATAATAGTTTTCTTTTTTCTGATTTTTTTTCTTTGGTTTTCTTTCGCTTTCTCTTTCGCTTTTCTCAGGAAAAAACAACAGAGAAGGAGAGAAAGCGTGAGAAAATATACAAGGTAGACACGTGGAAAGAGGTGAAGACGTTTCAAAAGGCCGTTACATTGCACGTCTTCTTCATTCTTCTTCTACTACCTTTCTACCTTAACAATGCAATAACAACTCAAATACTAAATTAATTTTTTTAATTAAAAAAGCTCAAATAAACTGCTCTTTTTGTTTTTTATTTACTTTTGACAAATGCTAACTAGTGTTCCTGTGGTACTGGTTAAGATAACAAAAGTAGAAAATTGTTATTGGAGAATGTGCATTTAACTTTTTTAAAGTCAAAAATTTGATAATTACAATGCAAAATTACTTATTTTAGTATCCTTAACTAGTGCCCGAGCGACACTAATTAGCAATACCCTTTACTTTTTAATTACTCACCAGCCACCACCGCACCGCAAATTGTCGCCTTCATAACGTCATGGTCATGCATGGTTATTAGGTCTTTCTCACTACTCAAAATCCATCCGTCCAAAATCTACCTTATGCATGCCATCGTCTTTGTACAACTTTAATTATTTTCAATTATTTATTTATTATGTGTCAAAAAAAAATTTATTTATTTATTATAAAATATAAAAATTATATATTTTAAAAATATTTTTCGAAACAAATAAAAAAAGTTAAATTAACTCATTTATTTTAGAATAAAGATAGTATCATTTTTTTTCCTTTGCTAACATGTCTCTTTAGGGTAAGCACGTCTTCTCTTGTAGGCATGTTAAGAATTTTAAAAATAAAAATGTTCTATAGAAAATAATAAAATTTTGACTTAAAAAATTAAAGGGTTAAATATATTTTTAGTCCCTACATTTTACCATATAGTCAATAATAGTACCTGCAATTTTTTTATGGTGAAAAAAAATCCTAAAAATTTTTCCGTTATCAAAATTAGTCCTCCCGTTAGTTTGTCAAAACGGAAAGATGACATGGCAGAGTGGTGCCCATTTTTTTAATGAAGTAACAAATCATGGAGTGACACTTGTCATCAACGTTACAAGGGGCGAGTCACAAAAAAAATTACAGAGAAAAAACAAAACATGCCTACATTACAGGGGTATAAGTCTATTTACCCATTTTTAAATTATTATTTTTTTAATTTTGACATGTGTCTTAGCTTTCAATTTTTTTAATTTTGACATGTGACTTAAAAAACTTTGACATGTGTCTTAGCTTTCAATTTTTTTCTTCTTCATGAGCAAACCTATTGTCATTTTTATTTTATGGTGTTCACCTCTTATTTTTAAAAGAAATTTTCTATGAGGTCCTGATACTTCAAAAATGGTGAAGTATCATATCCGATACGTGTCCGATACCGATATTCGTTTGACACTTCCCGATATTCGTATCATATCGGAGAGTATCAGACAATTAAAATAATTTTAAAAATAAATAAATTACCGATATGTGTCGGATACTTATCTGATACACGTATCAGAGAAGAATCGGGAAAATAATTTTTTTTATGATAGAAATGGAGGAGATGAGACTGATATAATTTGTGTTTCCTCTTAAATAGTGAATGTTAGAGTATGATGTTCTTTATGAATGGACAACCATGTGTTTTTTTGAATGGTACCAATGATGTTTTGTTTTTTAGATAGTAATAATTATCTTTTTTGGGTAGTACTTAATTAACTTGAGATATGAAATTGTCACTTGTTTACTCGGTTTGAGTAATTTGAATGTTAATTTATTATCTTTCTCGATTTTTGTTATGTTTATATATTGTGTATTTGTATATTTGATTTTAAATTTATTTTTAAACAACGTATCGCTATCATATCGTATCGAGAATTTTAAAAAATTTCACGTATCGCCATATCGGTATCGTATCGGTATTGTGTCACGTATCCGGGCTTCATAGAAAAATTTCTAATGGATAAATTTAAATCCGGGTAAGTGATAAATAAAATAGTATGTAGTATGATAAATAGAGAAATCCGCCTCATTTTAGTCTTTAATTAAGATTTTTGAGTTTTCTAAAATCTCTATTCTCTCTCCTCTATTTGTTTCTAAAATGTCCCTTCATCGGTTTAAAGTGGTTGTCGTGATTGCAATAGCCATATATGTATGTTGGTATGTATGGCGCAATACTTTCTCTAGAAGGAGGGTGATAGAGAACCTCGAGTATGTATGCGTGGCGGAAACTTTTTCGAAAATTTTATGAGTTGGAACGACTATCTGTGCTCACGTAAACATGAAAGAAAAAGAAGTACAACCAAAGGAACACAAAAGAAATGGATAAAATGTACTTTTTTTAAAATTAATATAAGCAATATTATTTGAATATAACTACACTTTTTCATTGCATCAAAACAAAATTCCTACAATTTTGCAAGTCAAAAATCGAATATTTAATGTGCAAAAAATGTTTATACAATTTTTCTAAGTGTTTCGAACCAATTTCTCAATCAATCTAAATTCATATATTATACACAATTAATTTCTAAGCCTAAAATTTGATTAACAATTTTACCCGTCCTTCAATTTGTAAAATTAATGAATGAATCACTTTAACACAATTTTGAAAATCAAAATTGTTATTTTAAAACTAGTTCAAAGAAAATTTATGTTTCACTCAAATTCAATTTACCAATTGCAAAAGATTAACAAAATATAATCAAAATTTAAGCTAAATTTAAGAGAGATAAGATAAAAAGAACGACACACAAGATTTATAGAGTTTTCCCTTTCGTCCTCCTCGCTTCAAGGTACGTCCTCTTTCACCACTAGTGTCAAGATGTCAGTGGATATTCATGGACGCGAATAGTGTAATATTCGTGTCCGCCTCGTTGAATAAATATGATATTCGTGTCTGCTCTATATTCGTGTGGATATCTGCTAAGCGGGTAATCTAAGGATATTGAGGTATACGTGGATATTAACAGATATCCATGGACAAATTTTTTTATAAAAAAATGAATTATTAAAAAAAAAAGTTTGTTAATTTTTTTAAGACAAAATATCAACACACATTTTGCTCTTATTTTAACTGCAAAAGAAAATTTTATTAAAAATAATAGGAGGGATATGTAGGAAGGTGAAAAGTTTTCCTTCAAAAATGCAAAAAGAAATATGAAAAGTTTTCTCTATACGAAAAGAAAACATAAAATATAAAACAAAGAAGCTATTTTTTTTATACAAGAAAAATACTAGAATTTAGGCTTAATTGGTATTTTAGTCCCTTAAAGATATTTATGGTTTCACAATGATTCCTTAAAGATAAAAAGTTTCGTTTTGGTCTCTTAAAGATACATTCGTCAGTCATAATGGTCCTTTCCATCAATTTTTCTAAAAAAACTATTAGTTTTGCACAAGTCCACTGTTACTTATGGTGCACCACCAACATTCAAAAATTTTGTTTTCCTTCCTTCATCTTCTCCCTTCAGTTGTTCTTCATATTCATCAATATTTTCATAAACTTCAACAACAAAATTCCACATATTCAAACAACACAAAATACACACTTCAACCCACCATTTTCAATGGTTACAACTTCCAAAAGCTTGTTAAGTTTTTCATCATTCTTCACTGCAAGCTGAACGTGCCTTATACTACTTCTAGGGTTTTGCTCCTTCCATATATGTGTCTTCCTCTACTCATGAAAGGTCAATTTTTTTGGATCTTAATCTTACACTCTTTCACTATCTTCCTTCAATTTATATTGTTCTTCAGAATTTTCACTTCTTAATTCAATTCCCCTTCTCTCCTCCCTCTCTTTTAAATCAGTCTATTTACTTTTAAAAAATCAAAACTTTTTCTGTTAATTGCAAGGTTTGTTGACCCAATTATATGAAATTCATTACCCATATCTCAATTCCTTTGATTTTTGTGTTTTTTATGTTTGAATTTGTCTGGTTATTTGCTAGATTGATCATGTTTGAGGTGATTAAAGTAATTGACTTTAGTCTTCTTGCAAATTGCAATCTATTCTATCATTATCTGTTTGTGTTGTAACGTTCGTATTTATTTATTTTATTTTATTAGACTTATTTTGCTTGATTAGAAGTTAATTAGTCTTTTAGGGTAATTTAGTGTAGTGTAGTAATTAATTATACTATTAGCTATAAGAGGAAAGAGTAGAGGATAAGAAGAAGGAAGTTATGAGTGGAGACATTTTGAGGAAATGTTTGGAGTTTAGTGAATTTGGCTTAAGTGAGTGAGGGAGGGCATTAGTGTCTTTAACTAAGCTAGGTTTTGAATTGTATGAGGGGAATGAGAGATAGAGTTCTCATAAAACTTAGAAGAGAAAAGAGGTAGAGAGAGAAACTTGGAGAAGAAGGAGGTAGAGGGGAAGAGAAGGAAAGTTCAAGGAGAGCTAGGAATTCATCAATTCTTTAAGGTAAGAGTGTAGTTGCTAATTCATAGAGATGATCAAAGAGAGGGGAGATGACTATTCTCCACACCCAAACTCTCTCATCTCATTTTGGTGGGGATTGGGTTATGGGAAGGTGTTTTAAATTCTGCAAATGTGTTGTTGTTTATGAATATGTGTCTATGCATGATTATAACACGAATTTCCATTATCAATAACATGTTAAGTGTATAATTGTTGTTGTTTTACTTGAAGAATGAGTTTTTAAGAAAAGTAGGAAATTCTTATACCTTTAGCTTGAAATGATGCTTGATGATGATAAAGATTGTACTTTTAAGCTTGTATGAGTTATAAATGCTTAAAGTTGATAGCTTTAGGGATTCACATGTTGAAAAATGAGATTTTTAATGATTTTGAACTTAAACCCGAAAGCAGAGTTTTCCTTCCTGTGTTGGCTCGCTAGGGCGAGTATATTGCTCGCTATGGTTCTTGGCGTTGCCTAGAAACTATGAGCTCGCCATGGCGAATAGTAGCGAGTAGGATGGCGAGTTGAGCTCGCCATGGCGAAGTGGTGGCGAGCTGCATTGCTGCTCTCTGACTTAGCTCGCCATGAGCTCACAGTGAGCTCGTCTAGGCGTGTATATTATGATTGAGTAATGATCTTATAGTGTATTGTAAGATTAGATTAATTAAATATTGAAGATACATGCTTGAGATTGCATGATTGTTTGGTGATTAATTGACATGGAGTATGAAATGAACTTATATATGTATATATATGATGTGTGTGTATGTATTGTGTGTATGACCTAGTGATGATATGTTTGAGGTGAATTGAAATGAATATAGGTTGTGTAGTACTATATTTCATTAGGGGATTTGTGGTGATTATCATCAAGGTATATGTACATACATGCATCATAAGTCTATTTGTGGTGAGTCCTTCATGACTTAAAAATGAAAATGAGGTGAATGGGATATAAGTTTATCCTAAATGAGGTGAATGGTACCGCATGCATCTAGTGATGTCTAGGGTGACATGACATGAAATTGTGACATTAGTTGCATTAGGAATTACGTGATTACGTGGTAATTGACATTAGGCCCATAATGGTTGTGATTGATTTAATTCGAATGTGAATATGATTATGTGTTTAACTAAATGGCGATGAGTATGAGTTATCATTATTAAATGAGTATGAAATGCATGTTACTAGACAATTTAGTTGTTTAGTCATATTATTGTTATTTCCATAATATAAGTGTACCCTATGCTTATGATTATGAACTTGAATTGTAACTAACTCTCTACTTTGTGTATTTGTATGGTTTGGGTCCAGATTCTTCGCTTGAGGAGTCTACTTGAGACTTAGGAGATCGCTTTGGTGGCCAAGTTAGTCTAGCTTGGTAAGGAGTTGGTGTAGAGTTATCATAGGTTCCCTAGAGTTTAGGATTGCTCTGATATTGTAACACTGTTGGGATTTAGTGTTATGGTTTCGCTTGTTTGAACTTATGTATTAAGACCTTGCTATTTCATACTTTATTATCTTAAGACTTATTGATGTTATGAGTAGGTCTTCTTGTATGAAGAACCTTATGGAGTTGTAATATGTCTTATGACTATGCATGCTTGGATCTGACCTCTATGAATCTATGTTATATTCATATGAATTATTAAATGCTTCCGTTGCGATACAAATGAATATATATGCATGCTTTGAATGATTTTTGATTCTTGTAATGCCTTAATTGCTTGTATTATATTTATTTTAAGTTAAGTAAATAGTATAAGTGGGTTATGGTGTTACAATTTGGTATCAGAGCAAGGTCGGTCCATTTCGGATCAATTAGGATTAGAATACCCGTGTACAACAAGTGTAGGTAGACACTTTTAGTACCTTAGTCTAACGTAACGTAAGGTTGGGTTTTTCTTTGGTTGATTGTTCAGGTAATGGCGGCTAATAGAGCAATGGCAGATGCGGTAACATATATGGCAGATGTTATGGCACAAGAGACGGCGGCAAGAACGACCGAGAGAGTGGCGCAAGAGAACCTAAGGGGGAATGAAGATGAATTGAGGTTGGAGAGGTTCTTGAAGAACAATCCACAATCGTTCAAAGGAGGTTACAACCCCGAGGGAGCTCAAAAGTGGCTTGAGGGCATGGAGAAGATCTTTGGAGCTATGAGGTGCTCGGAGGTCCAAAAGGTGACTTTGGGAACCTACATGCTTCAAGATGATGCTAATTATTGGTGGAAGAATGCTTCTCAAAGACTTGGTCATGGTGGAGTCGTGATCACTTGGGCTATCTTTAAGAGGGAGTTCTTGGTTAAGTACTTCCCGGCCGATGTGAGGAATCAGAAAGTGGTTGAGTTCATGGAATTGAAGCAAGGGAACTTGTCGGTTGCGGAGTATGCGGTGAAGTTTGAAGATTTGTGTCGGTATAGTCCACATTACAATACCGTGGAAGCGGAAGAGGATAAGTGTGTGAAGTTTGAGAGTGGGTTGCGTCCCGACATCAAGCAACTCATCGGATTTTCGGAAATCCGCAACTTTGCTACCTTGGTGAATAAGAGCAATATTTGTGATTTGGATGGGAAAGCCAAAGCTAGTTACTACAAAGCGGCAAATGACAAGAGAGCAAAAGGTCAAGATCGCGGTAAGCCTTATGATGGAAAGGGGGGCAAGATGGGAAATGGTGATAAGGGAAGGAGTAGCAATGAGAAATGTTTTAAGTGTGGAGCCTTTGGACATCGCTCTTATGAATGTTCAAAAGGGGATAAGTGCTATAATTGTGGAAATTTTGGTCACAAATCTGATGTGTGCAAAGAGAAGCCAACTTGTTTCAATTGTGGTGAAGTCCGACATGCAAGAAGCCTAAGAAGATCGAAGGGAAAGTATTTGCTTTGAGTGGAGAAGGAGCGGACAAAGTGGATAATCTCATTAGAGGTACGTGTTTTATCTATGACACCCCTTTAATTGCGATTATTGATACCGGAGCGACACACTCCTTTATATCTTTTGAATGCATGAAGCGTCTTAGTATACTCGTGTCTGAAATGTCTGGTTGTATGGAAATAGAAACTCCTGCTATTGGTTCGATGTCTACTAGTATTGTATGTGCTAAGTGTCCGGTGACTATTTTTTATAGACATTTTAGTATGGATTTGGTGTGTATTCCTCTTAGTGGTATAGATGTAATCTTTGGTATGAATTGGTTAATCTTTAATCAAGTTCATATTAATTATTGTGAGAAGACTGTTTTATTTCCTAAGATAGAAGAAAGTCCTAAGATGTTGAATGAGGAAGAGGTGAAAGGATTTTTGAAAGAACATGGAGAGTTGTTTGCTATGTTCGCATCTTTGAAGGTTGAAGGTGAAGTTAGAATTAAGGATTTATCGATAGTGCAAGAGTTTTCCGATGTGTTTCCGGAAGATGTGTCGGATGTGCCTCCCGAAAGAGAAGTAGAGTTTACTATTGACTTGGTACCCGGTACGAGTCCAATATCGATGGCATCGTATCGAATGTCAGCGTCTGAATTGGATGAATTGAAGAAACAACTGGAAGAATTGCTTGAGAAGAAGTTCATTCGACCTAGTGTATCACCTTGGGGAGCACCCGTTTTGTTGGTCAAGAAGAAGGAAGGGAGTATGAGGTTGTGTATTGACTATCGTCAATTGAACAAGGTAACGATCAAGAACAAGTACCCACTTCCGAGAATTGATGACTTGATGGACCAATTGGTTGGTGCTTGTGTGTTTAGTAAGATTGATTTGAGGTCGGGTTATCATCAAATTAGAGTTAAGGCTGAAGATATTCCGAAGACGGCTTTTCGTACAAGGTATGCTCATTATGAGTACTCGGTTATGCCATTTGGTGTGACCAACGCACCCGGAGTTTTCATGGAATACATGAACCGGATTTTTCATCCATACTTGGATAAATTCGTGGTAGTTTTCATTGACGACATTCTAGTGTATTCCAAGACCGACAAAGAACATGCGGATCATTTGAGAATTGTGTTGGAAACGTTGCGAGAAAAGAAACTCTATGCCAAGTTGTCTAAGTGTGAGTTTTGGTTGAAAGAAGTATGTTTTCTTGGTCATGTTATATCAATCGGAGGTATAGCGGTGGATCCCACTAAGGTTGATGCCGTGTTACAATGGGGAACACCAGAGTCGGTTTCGGAGACAAGAAGTTTTCTTGGTTTGGCCGGTTACTATAGAAGGTTCATTGAAGGATTTTCGAAGTTAGCGTTGCCTTTGACAAAATTAACTAGAAAGGACCAAGCTTTTGTGTGGAATGTTGAATGTGAGAAAAGTTTTCAAGAACTTAAGAAGAGGTTGACTACCGCACCCGTGTTAATTTTGCCCGATGCAAAGGAATCTTTTGTTGTGTATTGTGATGCATCAAAGATGGGATTAGGAGGTGTACTTATGCAAAAAGGCCAAGTTGTGGCTTATGCATCAAGACAATTGAAGGTACATGAGAAGAATTATCCTACCCATGATCTTGAATTAACGGCGGTTGTGTTTGCTTTGAAAGTGTGGCGACACTATTTGTATGGTTCAAGATTTGAAGTTTTTAGTGATCACAAGAGTTTGAAGTATTTATTTGATCAAAAAGAGTTGAATATGAGACAGAGAAGATGGTTAGAATTCTTAAAGGATTATGATTTTGAGTTAAGTTATCATCCCGGAAAGGCTAATGCGGTAGCCGATGCTTTGAGTAGGAAATCATTGCATATGTCTTCACTATTAAAGAGTTGGATTTAATTGAAGAATTTAGAGACTTGAGTTTGATTTGTGAAGTGACTCCTAAAAGTATCAAATTGGGAATGTTGAAATTGACTAATGATTTTCTTGAGGATGTGAAGAGAGGTCAAAAAGAAGATTTGAGTTTGGTTGATCGGTTGACATCAAAGAACCAAGAAGAGCAAGTGGACTTTAAGATTGATGACTTTGGAGTGATAAGATTCCACGATAGAGTTTGTGTACCCGATGTTCCGAAATTGAAGAAGAGGATTCTGGAAGAAGGACATAGAAGTGGTTTGAGTATTCATCCCGGAGCCACCAAAATGTATCAAGATCTTAAGAAGTTGTTTTGGTGGCCAAGTATGAAAAAGGAAGTTGCGGAATTTATGTATTCTTGTTTGGTTTGTCAAAAGTCGAAAGTTGAACATCAAAAGCCATCCGGTTTGTTGCAACCTATGTTTGTACCCGAGTGGAAATGGGATAGCATTGCTATGGATTTTGTGAGTGGTTTACCGAAGACTAGGAAAGGAAATGATTCAATTTGGGTAATTGTGGATAGATTGACTAAATCCGCACACTTTATTGCATTTAAGACGGGAACCTTGGTACCTAAGTTAGCGGAGATTTATGTTGAACAAATTGTGAAGCTTTATGGTATTCCTTCAAGTATCGTTTCGGATAGAGATCCAAGATTCACTTCAAGGTTTTGGGAAAGTTTACAAGAAGCGGTTGGTACTAAGTTGAGAATGAGTTCCGCTTACCATCCTCAAACGGACGGTCAATCGGAAAGGACTATTCAATCTTTGGAAGATTTGTTGAGAGCACGTGTGTTGGAAAAAGGAGGTAATTGGGATGAATGGTTATCTTTGATTGAATTTACCTACAACAATAGTTTTCATTCGAGTATTGGTATGGCACCATTTGAAGCTTTGTATGGAAGGAGATGTCAAACACCCTTGTGTTGGTATGAAACGGGAGAGAGTGTAGTTCTTGGACCGGAAATTATACAAGAGACAACCGAAAAGATTAAGATGATTCAAGAGAAAATGAAAGCGACTCAAAGTAGGCAAAAGAGCTATCATGATAAAAAGAGGAAGGATGTGGAATTTCAAGAGGGAGAACATGTATTTCTAAGGGTTACTTCAACTACGGGAATTGGTCGTGCTTTGAAATCAAAGAAGTTGACATCGAAGTTTATTGGACAGTATCAAATTTTGAAAACGATAGGGAGTGTTGCGTACAAGATTGCTTTACCACCATCATTATCGAATCTTCATGATGTGTTCCATGTGTCGCAATTGAGGAAATATATTTTGGATCCTTCACATGTGATTGTGTCGGATGATGTTCAAGTGAGGGATAACTTGACGGTTGAAGCGATACCTTTGAGGATTGAAGGTAGAGAAGTCAAGAAGTTGAGGAATAAAAAGATAGCATCCGTGAAAGTTGTTTGGGGAGGACCCGCGGGAGAGAACGCGACTTGGGAGTTAGAGAGGAAGATGAGGAGTTCATATCCGGAGATATTTCAAGGTAAATTTTCGAGGACGAAAATTCTTTTAAGGGGGGTAGAGTTGTAACGCCCGTATTTATTTATTTTATTTTATTAGACTTATTTTGCTTGATTAGAAGTTAATTAGTCTTTTAGGGTAATTTAGTGTAGTGTAGTAATTAATTATAGTATTAGCTATAAGAGGAAAGAGTAGAGGATAAGAAGAAGGAAGCTATGAGTGGAGGCATTTTGAGGAAATGTTTGGAGTTTAGTGAATTTGGCTTAAGTGAGTGAGGGAGGGCATTAGTGTCTTTAACTAAGCTAGGTTTTGAATTGTATGAGGGGAATGAGAGATAGAGTTCTCATAAAACTTAGAAGAGAAAAGAGGTAGAGAGAGAAACTTGGGGAAGAAGGAGGTAGAGGGGAAGAGAAGGAAAGTTCAAGGAGAGCTAGGAATTCATCAATTCTTTAAGGTAAGAGTGTAGTTGCTAATTCATAGAGATGATCAAAGAGAGGGGAGATGACTATTCTCCACACCCAAACTCTCTCATCTCATTTTGGTGGGGATTGGGCTATGGGAAGATGTTTTAAATTCTGCAAATGTGTTGTTGTTTATGAATATGTGTCTATACATGATTATAACACGAATTTCCATGATCAATAACATGTTAAGTGTATAATTGTTGTTGTTTTACTTGAAGAATGAGTTTTTAAGAAAAGTAGGAAATTCTTATACCTTTAGCTTGAAATGATGCTTGATGATGATACATATTGTACTTTTAAGCTTGTATGAGTTATAAATGCTTAAAGTTGATAGCTTTAGGGATTCACATGTTGAAAAATGGGATTTTTTAATGATTTTGAACTTAAACCCGAAAACAGAGTTTTCCTTCCAGTGTTGGCTCGCTAGGGCGAGTATATTGCTCGCTATGCCGAGTATTCATGGTTCTTGGCATTGCCTAGAAACTATGAGCTCGCCATGGCGAGTAGTAGCGAGTAGGATGGCGAGTTGAGCTCGCCATGGCGAAGTGGTGGCGAGTTGGGGGCGAGCTGCACTGCTGCTCTCTGACTTAGCTCGCCACGAGCTCACTGTGAGCTCGTCTAGGCGTGTATATTATGATTGAGTAATGATCTTATAGTGTATTGTAAGATTAGATTAATTAAATATTGAAGATACATGCTTGAGATTGCATGATTGTTTGGTGATTAATTGACATGGAGTATGAAATGAACTTATATATGTATATATATGATGTGTGTGTATGTATTGTGTGTATGACCTAGTGATGATATGTTTGAGGTGAATTGAAATGAATATAGGTTGTGTAGTACTATATTTCATTAGGGGATTTGTGGTGATTATCATCAAGGTATATGTACATACATGCATCATAAGTCTATTTGTGGTGAGTCCTTCATGAGTTAAAAATGAAAATGAGGTGAATGAGATATAAGTTTATCCTAAATGAGGTGAATGGTACCGCATGCATCTAGTGATGTCTAGGGTGACATGACATGAAATTGTGACATTAGTTGCATTAGGAATTACGTGATTATGTGGTAATTGACATTAGGCCCATAATGATTGTGCTTGATTTAATTCGAATGTGAATATGATTATGTGTTTAACTAAATGGCGATGAGTATGAGTTATCATTATTAAATGAGTATGAAATGCATGTTACTAGACAATTTAGTTGTTTAGTCATATTATTGTTATTTCCATCATATAAGTGTACCCTATGCTTATGATTATGAACTTGAATTGTAACTAACTCTCTACTTTGTGTATTTGTATGGTTTGGGTCCAGATTCTTGTAAACTTAGGAGATCTACTTGAGACTTAGGAGATCGCTTTGGTGGCCAAGTTAGTCTAGCTTGGTAAGGAGTTGGTGTAGAGTTATCATAGGTTCCCTAGAGTTTAGGATTGCTCTGATATTGTAACACTGTTGGGATTTAGTGTTATGGTTTCGCTTGTTTGAACTTATGTATTAAGACCTTGCTATTTCATACTTTATTATCTTAAGACTTGTTGATGTTATGAGTAGGTCTTCTTGTATGAAGAACCTTATGGAGTTGTAATATGTCTTATGACTATGCATGCTTGGATCTGACCTCTATGAATCTATGTTATATTCATATGAATTATTAAATGCTTCCGTTGCGATACAAATGAATATATATGCATGCTTTGAATGATTTTTGATTCTTGTAATGTCTTAATTGCATGTATTATATTTATTTTAAGTTAAGTAAATAGTATAAGTGGGTTATGGTGTTACAATTTGGTATCAGAGCAATGTCGGTCCATTTCGGATTAATTAGGATTAGAATACCCGTGTACAACAAGTGTAGGTAGACACTTTTAGTACCTTAGTCTAACGTAAGGTTAGGTTTTTTTTTGGTTGATTGTTCAGGTAATGGCGGCTAATAGAGCAATGGCAGATGCGGTAACATATATGGCAAATGTTATGGCACAAGAGACGGCGGCAAGAACGGCCAAGAGAGTGGTCCTCGAATATGTTTTAAGTAGTCAATTTAGTCCTCGAATGTGTTTCTTGTTGGTCAATTTAGTCCAAAAAATTACTATAAAATAAGATACTAGGGACCTATTTGTAATTTCGATACATTCAATGACCAATATGACAACGATTTACACTTTCAGGAACCAAAATGGTGATTTCCCCTTTTCTTTTCTAGGTTTGTTATTTGAAGATATGGGGTTGTTTGATTAAGATAATGAAGGAGAGTGAAGAAGATGAAGAAAAGTTAAATAGTATTAAATGTTGCTAGTTCACGGTTTAAATACAATGCACTGGAAAGATCCAATGGTGTTTATTTTTTTAAAATATCAATTGGTTAAAATATAAAAAATTAATGAGGTCTATGGTGGACCATCTATAATATTTGTGCATCTTAGACATTTATGGTTAAAAATTGACGGAAAGGACCATTATGACTGATGAATGTATCTTTAACGGACCAAAACGAATTTTTTTCTTCTTTAAGGGATCAATGTGAAACCAAAAATATCTTTAAGGGACCAAAAGACTAATTAAGTCTAGAATTTATATTTAAGTAGGAATAATTAAGTGATTTTTCTAATTATTTAGTTGGTATGGATATCCGCTGGTGTTGATAATATTAAACTCGCATCCGTATCCATTAAATATAAATAATTGAAATATCAACTTATTTTATCCGCGGATATTCGTTAAATTATCCGTCTCGTGTCCATGACATATTTTATTTGCAGATATTCGTGGGTAAGAATTTTTTTACCGTCCTTAGCATTGTTTAATAGATATGAAAGTTTTCTAAGTTAATCCTTTTCAACTTCTATCTTATCTTGCCATCGGGCAAGACCCAACAACAATTAGAAAAATAATGTCAACTATAATAGAAACATTTTCTTCATATTTTTCCAATTTTTCCATCATTAATTTGAGCTTCAACAATTTGTTTGAACCATGCCTTGCAAATTTTGGTTTCTGCTATCACTGGTATTATGTCCAAAATATCATTTAATACCAAAGTTAAAATTGACGATAACTTTGTTCTAGAAGTGTTTGGGTATAGAATAGGGGAACAATGAAGAAAAAAACCACAATTAAAATAAAGATTTGTAAACTTTCGTATCCAATTTCTTAAAAATATGTCTTGAAAAAAGGTAACTGACAATAATGAGTTAATTACAAGAGAACCACATGTAAACCTTAAAATTGAGAACCATATTAGAGGCCTCCTAAGACCTTATAATTCTCAAAAGATTTCATATGAATATTTATATCAGATCTTTTGAAAATCGAAAGATCCGATATGAATATTCATACAAAATCTTTTGTATCTTTAATTTGTTAGAATGAAGGATATTTTAGGAAGTTCAAATAATTGAGGTAGTGGAAGTATAATTATAGGGGGTGTAAGCTATAACTTTCTTCATGTGGTTGGTGTAATTAAAAGTTTAAAGTAATGGGGCAAAAGCATTGTTAGGCCCATACTACAATATCTGAGGTAGTGACGTGTACATTATTATTGGAGTGAAAACGCAACCAAAAAGAAACGTTTCTGTCAGAGTGTGGCACCTGTTTTTGTTCATGTTGTGTTGTTCTTATTTCTATTAAAGTGCAATTTGCAAAAAAAATAAAAATAAAAAAACATCAACCAAGTACACTGTACTATGATGTTTCCTACTCCTCAGTAGAACTTTCAACTTTGGTGTTGTTTGTAAGTTCTGTAAGTTCTTTTATTTTCTGTAAGCTTTTTCTCACTCTTATAATTTTCATTCTTTTTTCTGTTCAGTTTTTTTTTTTGTTTTTTGTTTTTTTAATTAACTGCATGAAATTAAATTCTGTGAATTTGTTGGGTGTTGTAGAAAATGCTTAAACTCTGATTGTAAAATAAACTAATTATTCTTTAGTTTAAATGGAGTCATTATCTTGTTAGGTTTATCTGCAAGGAATCTATCTTTTTTATCGTTTTTTTTTTTTTTGTTTAAAGTAAAAATAAATATTGGGGTTTGTGTCTAGAATGTTTCTAGCTTCAATTTCTGAGTAAAGTTTGTTTCTTTTTTTTGTTTCTGTTTCAAATGGAGCATTTTCTTGCTTGTGCTTTGAGGTGACTTTGGTAGTGACCAGGTTAGTGTAGTTTGTTTGGTTCTTATGGAAAATTGGAATCAATTGCTTATGTTTAATGCTAAATACGGTCAATGTAGAAAAAATTGTTTTGAAATTGCAACTTAAATGTTTCTCTTGTTAGGGATTGTCTCTTTAAGGAGTTTTATGTTAGAGAATCTCATAATTAGTGTCCTTAATAGTGCATTTACTGCTACTGTCGATTAAGGTCTTTAGGAATTTGTTTGTGATTGTAGATTTTGTAAGAATCACTTATAGAGTTTGTAGATGTTGTACTTTATTCAGAAACTTGATCTTATCTATGAGTAGATTGACATTTATTTTAGCTTCTTGGATCCACTTCTTTATCTCGGTAACAATGATATTCAATGTCTATGTAATTATTCTTATTATATAGATTTTATATAGATTATAAGTGCAAGCTTCCATTTTTGCTTTTGTATATATTAAAAGTAAAATCTGTTGTTAATGAAACTGTTTTAAGAGTTTAAAATCAGGACATTAGGCTCTTGTAACTTTCACATGAAGATTTAATTATTGAAATTTAAAAATGTGTATGGTGAGATTTGTTTACTCTTCTTGCATGTGTTCATATTTGATTTGATGATGCCACTTGCAATTCTTAAGAAGCCTTTTGATCCAGCTTACCAGTCAAATTAGAAGAGAAATACAAGAAAGTAGTTGTGAGCTATCTTTTATTCTATTATTACTTTTAACCGTCTAATTTTTTTGTGTTGATTTTTACATCCACAGGCCCAGGGTAGCTGACACTAATGCACATTGTGACTTATTTATGTTTGGCGCAGCATTCGCTTTTTAATCTTTCAATATTGTTTGAAGCATAGCGTCAAATAGTGAGGGATTTGTTTTTTCAAGATAAGTATAAATGTCGGGCAATAAGGTAGTAATAACTTACAAAAGAAAACGGCATTCTCAAATTAGAAGTTTCATCAGTGGAAATCGTTGCCAAAACACGGTTGGTGAAGATGCCCGTAATTGTTCTTTATCAAAACGAGTTAAACATGACAACCAAATTGCTGAGACGACATCAGAAAAACATGAAGAAAAATCAACGGTGAGATTCTAATGCAACTTATGATTTCTTTGCATCATCAAGCATGTCCCCTTCCTTCAACTTGTTACTCGGGGTATAAACTGACTAATGCATTTTTACCACCTTTTTTGTTAACATAATACTATGTGCAAGTGCATTAGTGTATTTTGGAAGTGCCCTATAATACATAGGTACGGGTACGAGATACGACTAGTACCCATGCTTTAGAAGAGTTGACTAGTATAATACTCCTATGACCTTCTAAGCTTCGACTACTATTATGTAGTATTTATTCAATTGACTAGATTGAATTATTGGCTTGTTATATAATTTATAAAGCTCGTGTGAATATATGATAAAGACACTTATTCATTCGTCTGTTTGTATATTTCATAGGATACTAGTGATGGGAAAAAGCTGTGCTCTGGAAGCATCAAACAGCCAGATCCTTCATCGCCACTTCCCGTTCAAAAGCCAGGTGGGCTCGAAGAAGGGGAGCTTGGAAATTGTGATGAAACTGAGTTGATAATTACTACGAAGGAATCATTTTTAACAAGTCATCATCCATGCGAGGATGATTCTAAGAAGGATGTTGATGACTTAGCCCCAACAAAAGAGGCTTCACAGAATGGTTTGGAATTACCCTCAATAAAAGAGGCTTCACAGAATGGTTGCGGCACACAGAAAAATTCTTGTGTTGGTGAAAACTCTGGTAATGAATGTGACAATGGTTCTAATAAAAACAATACTTCCGCCTCAGTTGAAATGGATGCTGCTGAGAATGATATCAATTTAATCAATTCAGAAACATCAATTACAAGAGAATCCACTGCAGCATGTGGCGATGAACCTCTTGTTTTGAGCAAGTCAACAGATGGATTTACCAAGTCACCCTCCAATGATAATTTTGGAAACCAATCTGAACATAAGGTAACACAGACCAGCTTGACCAGTCCGTTAACAACCTATCGATGTTATAAAAGAAGAAAGTGTATGGATGGGACTGATAAGAAAAGCAATTTGTTGCACGAAAAGGAAAACATTCCAGTGCTAACCAAGTGGAGCATGCTTGCAAATGCTAATGATGATCCCTCTTCTAGTGACGACGAATCATCTTGTGACGAGTGTCCTGCACATAATGTACCAGATCTTAATCAATCAGTGGAGCTTTTGGAAAGAGAGAAGCCACTGGATAAAACTCAAGATGATGCATCTTGTAGAAGCAGTTCTAGGGTTCTTCTAACTGACCTTAATCAATCAGCAGAGCTTTCTGAAAGAGGAGAGGTTGATCAGACTCGAGAAAAAGTATGGCTTCTTGGCGATTCTCTTAAACCTTATGGTTTGTTAGTCAAAATTTCAATTGATCCATTAATTATGATATGTTAAATGTTTTAAAGAGGATTCCATGATAAATTTTGTGTTTTTATTTTGAAAACATATAAATCTTGTTCCTCATTGTCAATTTTGATATGTGTTGGTTGGTAATAAATGCAATGAAGCATGATTGTATTTCTTTCCTCTTAAAGTTTCAAATTTAGTGTCTATGATTAATTTGATTACATACCGCATGTGAATCACAGTAGTTTTTGACTTTATGACAGGCGATAATTGCTGACACTTCGTGTACTAGTGGAGTTGTTTCTGAAACCTGGTAAATACCGTCAAACTCAATAAACCAAAGTTTTTACATATTATTATTATAAATCTAATAGAAAATGATATTAGTTGATAGTGAAAATATTTGCATATGAATGTATTATTCCGACAGCGAGACACATGTGGGAGAGCAACTGCATCAAGAGGAAGACATAATGAAAAATGACACTCAAATGGATGGAACAGAAGTTCCAAGCCAGAGTTCTCTGATACATAGGGAAGCCGAACATCTTGATAAAGATTGCAAAGGAATCTCTATCAATGTTGATTCTAGAAATCTCTGTCCTGCTTCCACAACTGCTGACCAAGAAGTAGAAGAGTTCCAACCCTCTGCGAAAGAAGCCATTGAAAATGATCTTTGCAATGACATGAAGAAAAGTGAAGGGCACCAACCTCCATTTGATCAGTCTGCTAAATCTGCAGGTATTACTGGTCATATTAGTTTATTTGAGTTTAGTTACTGACATAAACATTTGAGATAACTTATTGAAAAAGTATTAACATGTCCATAAACTGTTTTCAGTTTATTTCACATGCTCTCCAAAATAGCTTATGAAACCAGCTTATAGTTTATATGAAAAAAATTTGCCTTTATTTTATTTTGTTATAAAAATAGCTTATACATAGGTACTTGTATGATGAGTGCTTATGCTGAAAGTGGTTAATTAAGTTGTTTATTGAAACGGGGTCTTAATCTTTAACGTGCAAATGATGAATCTGATGTTTTGTTATGAAGTTGTGATTGGTGATAAATAATTTTCTTTAAAGCTTCCCCATTTATTTTTTGCATTTCTTTATTGAGTTCATTTAGCATTTTCATGTGGTACAGAAGAGCAAACTATCGAATTGAACCTTGGTGCTGACAAGCAGTCCCTTCACTTGGGGACGAGAAGTCTTGTAGCCAAATCTGACTCTACAAGCAGTAGATCTGCCACTGCTGAGAATCAAGTTACTCCACTGGAATTTTTAAACTCCAGCAATACAAAGGTACAAAAGAGGCTTTTACATCTCTCACTTCAAGGATGATAGTTATCATATTTTAGAAAGAGCAAATTACCATGTAGGGAATCCTGGTAAACATTTCCAGATTAGGGGTAATAAACAGTAGTTGGAAAAAATGGTCGATCATTAACCGAAGACCAACTGGATAAGACATTTTTCTCCCTAGTTGGAAATATGTTTTACTAAGACTTCCTAAATTGGGTTTTTTTTTCTTTCCTTTTTTTTCTTTTTCTTTTCATAAGGGTATTTGTGAATATCAACTATGAATTCATGTTATATGTTGCATCTTCAAGATGACGGCATTGTCCATTTTTATATGTTGTTCTCTGTGACTCTGTCCCTCAGGTGATTTCAGAAGGAAAGACTATCGACGATGTCTGCTCAAGCATCACTCAATCTCAGTCAGGCGGTTGCATGATGTTAGATGAAAGAATGAAAGTTCAACAAACTAAAACGAATCAACCGAAGCGCATGCCAACCGTTTCTCTTTCTTTGGGTTTGTCTCTACCTGTGGAGCATGAGACTGGAGGTGATTCCAGTAATTGTTTGTCTACATTGCCTTTGTTCAATTTAACTGCTGGAACTAAAGATGTTGTCCAAGATGGATTATGTCAGTCTTCGACGAAGCGAAAACCATCGCGTCTTCGGCACAAAGCAGTTCTCGACAACATTTTAAGCAAAGCAAGAGCTTTAAATGAAAGAGGCAAGTTTCAAGAAAATTTCATGCCACACCCTATAATGTGGTCTGAAGAGGAGTTGGACTATCTCTGGATTGGTGTGAGGAGACATGGTAGGGGCAACTGGGATGCTATGCTTAGGGATCCAAGATTACGGTTTTCACCATTAAGGGCACCATGGGACCTTGCTGAGAGGTGGGAGGAGGAACAATTAAAACTTCTGAAAGATATTAGTGCTCCACAATTCATGCATCCAATTGCAGAAAGGGCCGCAGCGTTGCAAGGAAAATATTGCTTCTTAGATCCCAAATTAGGTCTTTGGAGACAAAACACAATGGAGGAGACTAATCTATCCCCTGAAGATGTATTTTCTTATAGGGAGAATAACCCCTTGAAGAAATCTCTTGCTAAGTCATTTCTTCTAAGTAACACCGCTGCATGCGGTCCCGTGCCAACTATTCATTCCTGGAGAACTTCTTACAACAACATCGATAAGTATGAATTAGGATTTTTCAATTCTCCAGGAAACTTGAGTATTTCGAAGGAAAACTCTTATTCAAATAATCATCCATTTAACTGTTCCGCCGGGAAGAATAATCTGCCACACTGGCTCAGAGAAGCAATCAGTACTCCTCCGATGTCTATAGAACCAAATATGTCGGCAGATCATGGCTTTGATGCTGCTGGTAAGTCATCCCTTCTGCCTCAAAATCAGTTAAGTGGGTTGAAGACAAATGATTTATATATGTCAAATTCTTCTCACTATTCAACTTATTCAAGAAGAAAATATGGGACTCTGAAAATGAATACGTCACTGCAACATCATGTCAGCAAACAGGACGACTTGATTGTTATCGATAGTGACACCTCTTCCGAAGGGACTATATCGGACGATCACGGTGCCAGCTTGAAAAATTGAAGAATGTATTTTCTGTTAGATGATTCAAAACATGTAGTGAGATGTAGAAAATGTTGTAGGTGAATTTGCATGGTTTTGTAGGTTATTTATTTGCAAACGTAGGAGCTGTTGTGACTTTATGCCAAATGTATGTTTATTTTATATTTAACTGAATCTTTTAGGAATCTTAAATGGTTGGTATTTATTTGACTAATGCTAAATGAATGTTGATTTTATACTTGGCTGAATCTTTAGGGATCTTAAATGGTTAATACTTAATACACACAAATTAAGATGTATTTTCTTATAGGGAGAATAACCCCTTGAAGAAATCTCTTGTAGAAAAAAATGCACTGTTCCATTTGTGTGTTTGGTAGGTTTTGGCCTTAATTCCCTCTTCCAAAATTTGGTTAATACACTTTCTCACGCCGACGGCTATTACTATTGGTGTGTATGGTTTGAGACAACGAATTAGGAAAGAGAGAAAAACATGAAAACTAATTAATGAATTTGAACAAAAGTTAGTTCAAATTCATTCATTAGTTTCCGTATAGACTTTTGATACCATAATAGATTTTGAATTTAACTTGATAATACAATCGAGTTATAGGGTAAGGATTGTACAAGTTTTATAATCTCTATCTCGGTCGTACTTACTTTGGTGAGGAATTTTGTTGCTTTTTCTAATGCTTTTAACTCACTCTTTTATTGTTGATATTTTCTTTGTTAAATAAACTTTATAGAACAAGAAATAGTTATAGAATCTTACAAAAATGATGTTTTTTAAGTAATAGTTCATCTTATACAAAACTTGTACCTATACAAAACTTGCTCGTGGATGGTGGACTTAAGCTCAAAAGATTGTCCATCACTTGCTGATGCATCATGATCATGAATTTTATTTGTGTCTTTCTCAGTACTTTTAATTCTGTTGAAATCTCTTTATTTGTCGACCTTTTTTTTTTATCAAGTTCTCTTTCAATTATCTTTGTTAAATGACTTAGATTTCATCCATATTAATGAGTACGGGGTCCTGTTAGGGTAATCCAAGATAAGAGGAAGAAGATAACAAGTAAGAACTAGAGAGAAAACTAGGAGGAAAGTGTTAAGATTTATTGATAAGAAAAATAGAGAATAAGTTGTGTTTCCAATGCATGAGGCACATGCTTATTTATAAGGAAAACTCCTAACACATCCATTACTTGTAACACAAGTAACCATAACTAACTAACTCAAGGTAGTTATGTAACCACCTCCTAACTACCTAACCAAGTCTAATAGGATTGAAGTTATAAAACAGCATGCTCCCTTAACTTCAAGCCTAAGCAAACTTGTCTGTCCTTCAGAACTGCAACCTTGTCTGTCCTTCAGAAATCCTTCAGAACTGCAAACTTGTCTGTCCTTCAGAAATCCTTGTCTGTCCTTCAGAAATCCTTCAGAACTGCAAACTTGTCTGTCCTTCAGAAATCATTGTCTGTCCTTCAGAAATCCTTCAGAACTGCAAACTTGTCTGTCCTTCAGAAATCCTTGTCTGTCCTTCAGAAATCCTTGTCTGTCCTTCAGAAATCCTTCAGAACTGCTTCAGAACTTGCCATGCTGGGCGCGCGCGCCTGACACACACCAAGTTCACTTCTGAGCTTCAAAAACCTGTCTGTTTTCAAACTCTTAGTTAGAGCATCTGCAACCTGAGTATCTGTTGCACAATGCCTGACATCTAAGCTACCTTGATTCACCTGCTCCCTCAAGAAATGAAACCTAGCCTCTATGTGTTTGCTTCTACCATGCAAAACTGGATTCTTGGCTAAGTTTATAGCAGACTTGTTATCAATCTGCAGAACTACAGGTTTCTCTGCTTCAATTCCTAGCTCCTTCAACACAGTCACAATCCACAAAGCTTGGCATGCTGCATATGCACCTGCTATGTACTCAGCTTCACACGAAGACAATGCAACAACTGGTTGTTTCTTAGAACACCAAGCAACAGGAGCCTCCATAAATCTGAAGAAATACCCAGTAGTACTCCTTCTATCTACTTTGTCACCACACCAATCGGCATCAGAGTAGCACACAATCTCAAATTTCTCCTTCAGAACTGACTTTGGAAAAAGAATTCCAAACTCCATTGTGCCTGCTATATACCTAAGTATTCTTCTAGCTGCATTCATGTGTGACCTTCTAGGTTTATCCATGAATCTACTTACAAGCCCAACTGCAAAGCATATATCTGGCCTGCTGTTGCAAAGATATCTCAATGATCCTACAATTTGCTTGAAAATTGTAGTATCCACAGTCTCTTCTGTCTCATTCTTCTCTAACTTCAAGTTCACCTCCATAGGAGTTGCAGCATATGTACACTCAGTCATGTTGAACCTCTTCAGAATTTCTCCTGCATATCTCCTCTGATGCAACAATAGACCTTTACCATTCTTCAGAAGTTCAAATCCTAAGAAGTAAGACACTTCTCCCAAATCTGTCATCTCAAATTCAGTTTTCATTACTTCTTTGAATCTCTCTATCTCAGCTGTGACACTTCCAGTTACTAGCAGATCATCAACATACAAACATATCAGAATGATGCTTGAAGCTGCTTCCTGCACATATACTCCATATTCTGACTTGCATTTCCTGAAACCTTGTTTCACAAGAAATCCATCTATCCTTTTATTCCAAGCTCTTGGAGCTTGTTTCAAACCATATAGAGCTTTGTTCAATCTGTAGACCATGTCTTTCTTCTCTTCAATCATGAATCCAGGTGGCTGAGTTACAAAAACAAGTTCTTCTAATGGACCATTAAGAAAGGCTGACTTAACATCCATGTGGAACATAGGCCATTTCCTTGCATTAGCTACAGCTATGACAAGTCTCACAGTCTCAATTCTTGCCACAGGTGAGTAGATTTCTGAGTAATCTATTCCTTCCCTCTGCAGAAAACCTCTTGCCACCAGCCTTGCCTTATATTTTGCTATAGAATTGTCAGGATTTAGCTTCAGCTTGAACACCCATTTTACTTCAATTGCCTTCTTATCTGATGGAAGTTTAACTAACTCCCAAGTTTGATTTCTATCAATTGAAGCCAACTCCTCCTCCATAGCTTTCTTCCATTTCTTGTGTTTCAAGGCTTCTGTGTAATTGATAGGCTCAGAACCAGCCATCAATGCAATATGAACTAAGTCACCATCTGCATTTACCTCATTATCATTAATAATTTCACAATCCTGCAATCTAGCAGGAATGTTCCTTGTTCTGGCAGGCCTGTCTCTAGTCACAGCTGCAGGTGCTTCATTCTCATCACTAGAATCACTATCTTCTTCATTCATGATTGGATTCAATTGAGCTCTGCTCGAACTGCAACCAGCAATCCAATCCCAGGATTTCTCTTCATCAATTACAACATCTCTACTGTAGATCATTTTCTTTGTGACAGGATCATACAGCTTGTAAGCACCTGTGACATGGTATCCTACCAAGATCATGACTTCACTTCTGTCATCAAGCTTCTTGCTTTTTGCTTCAGGCACATGCTTGTGACATAAAGCACCAAAAATTCTGAAGTGACTTACACTAGGTTTTCTACCACTCCACACTTCCTCAGGTACTTTGTCTTTCAGCTTCTTGGTTGGACACCTGTTCAACACATACACAGCAGTGTGAACTGCTTCACCCCAGAAAGCTTTAGGCAGGTTCCTATGCTTCACCATACACCTTGCCATATCAAGAATAGTCATGTTCCTTCTTTCAGCTAAGCCATTGTGTTGAGGTGTATAGGGAGCTGTGACTTCATGTTCTATACCTTGTTCAACACAAAATGACTCAAACTTCTTGGAAGTATACTCACCTCCACCATCTGTTCTGAGAGCTATGATCTTCTTTCCACTTTGATTTTCAACTAATGCCTTAAAATTTCTGAAGACATCAAATACTGCATCCTTGGTTTGAATCAAGTATATCCACATCTTCCTGCTATACTCATCAACAAAGGTAACAAAATATCTATTACCACCAAGTGAATTCACATCAAAGGGACCACACACATCAGAATGCACAACACCTAGTACACTTGATGATCTCATAGGCAAACTCTTGCTGAAAGCATTTCTAGGTTGTTTACCAACTAAGCAACCTTCACATACTCTTTCTGAAGCTTCAATCTTAGGCAGGCCAAGTACCATTCCTTTGCTCCCTAGCTGATTCAGATATTTGAAATTCAAATGTCCAAATCTCAGGTGCCATAGCCAATTCAACTTCTCATCTGTTATTACCTTCATACACTGAACAGTGTTTGTGTGAATCAAAGTTCTGAAAGTTCTATTCTTGGCCAAAGGAGTCCTCAGAATTAGGTTATTTGCAGGATCATAAAGTTCAAATTTCTCTTTCTTAATGATAACTGAAAAACCTTTTTCTGCTAGCTGTCCAACACTCAGAAGATTACAATCCATACCTAGTACAAACATCACATCTTCAATTACTGCAGTGCTTCCATTGCTCCTCTTGATAACCATGTTACCAATGCCTTCTGACTGCAATGAACTGCTATTGGCCAGCTTCACTTTACTTTTCTTTCCAGAATCGAACTTCACTAACCAGTTTTTGTGACCAGTCATGTGGTTGGAACACCCTGTGTCTAAGAACCAAGTCTCAGCATCAACTTTATCTTGTGATTCTACCTCTGATAATGTAGCCATGAAAGTCACAGCTTTGTCTTCAACCTTTTCTTGCACAAGTTTTGCTTCATCATCAGAGTCTTGGCCCTTTTCTTTGCCTTTCTTGAACCAACAATCTGAAGCATAGTGTCCCCATTTCTCACAGTTATAGCACTGAATGTGACTCTTGTCCTTGCCTTTCCCTTTCTTTGAATTTGATGTTCCTCCTCCTTTCTTGAAGGATTCAGATTTTCCATCAAATTTTTTCTGAGAGCCATTCTTTCCCTTATCTTGATTTTTCTCTTTGTGACTGTTAGCTTTCTTGTAAGCCTGAACTTGTAAGGCTTGTACAGATTCTTGAACCCCTTTCCTTTCATTTATCATCAACTCATGTGCTTCTAAAGATCCGACAAGATCCTCCAACTGTAATGTAGCTACATTCCCAGTTTCTTGGATGGCAACAATGACATGATCAAAATTTGGAGTTAGAGTTCTCATTACCTTCTCTACAATCATCCTATCTGTCATCACCTCACCACAGCTCTTCATTGTATGGACAATGCCTTGAACCTTCGACACATAGGCTCCAATGGATTCACTCTTATCCATCTGCAGAAGCTCATATTGCCTTCGCAGAGACTGCAACTTTACTCCCTTCACCTTTTCTCCTCCTTCATAATATTTCACCAAAATATCCCAGGCTACCTTAGAGGATTCAGCACTAGATATCTTGTCAAAATTTGCAGAATCTACTGCAGCTTGAATTGCATACATTGCCTTGCAATCCTTCTTCTTTAAGTCTTTGTGTGCTGATCTCTGAGCTTCAGTGGCATTCCCCACCAAGTCTTGCACACCATTAACCACCACTTCCCATGTATCTTGAAAACCAAAGAGAGACTTCATCTGTTTGCTCCATCTTTCCCAATTCTTGCCCTCAAGAATTGGAAGATTGTTTGGTAAACCATTCCCTGACATTGTTTCTGAAGGGAAGAAAATGTAAACACCAAACAAGACTGAATCTTTGTGCTTTCTACACTAAGAACCAAAGGGCTCTGGATACCAATTTGTTAGGGTAATCCAAGATAAGAGGAAGAAGATAACAAGTAAGAACTAGAGAGAAAACTAGGAGGAAAGTGTTAAGATTTATTGATAAGAAAAATAGAGAATAAGTTGTGTTTCCAATGCATGAGGCACATGCTTATTTATAAGGAAAACTCCTAACACATCCATTACTTGTAACACAAGTAACCATAACTAACTAACTCAAGGTAGTTATGTAACCACCTCCTAACTACCTAACCAAGTCTAATAGGATTGAAGTTATAAAACAGCAGGTCCAACATTTATATTTTATCATAAGTATTATTTTTTTGTCTAAATCATAAGTACGTGAGAATAAATTTTGACCAGTTCAGTTGGATTATTAACGGTTCATTATGGTTATTGAATTATGTGCAAAATATAGATTAGGTTTATCAATTGTCAAAATAAATTTGATAATTTTTGGTGCGGTTCAGTTCGGTACTTTGGTTCGACAATTTTTATGTACGGTCTTAATCATAAATAACCACATGACGGGACAAAATTATTTGATTCTTATAAAACAAAAAGGCAACTTTGTTTATCATATTATTATAAGACATGTATACAAAAATATGATATGATAGTTACCATTTTTGTTATCCTATGTGCATATCCTTATCTATTTTTTAACCAAAAAAAATAAAGGGAAGTAGTTCTTTGTCCGATATAGTTGATATGCTCAAATCTCAATTGGGGGCCAAAACCTTTTAAATTCAATAATTGTTGGTTGGATCATGTTAAGTTCAAACCTTATGTTGAAAATGCATGGGAGAGAAATTGAAAGGGTGAAATAGAGAGGTGTTTGGAGTGTTAGAGTTGAATATTGAGAAGACCGTGAAAGAGTTTAATGAGGTGGAGAGTATGCTTATTTTAGATGATGTGGTGACGGATTTTGTGAATAGAAGTGGAATTCAACAAAAGACCTTTTGGGATCAACTTAAATACAAAGAAAGCTTGTTATAAAAGAAATCTCACATTTATTCTAATGAAAAACAAAGCCAAAATGACTTTGTCTAACATCATAGTTATTAAAATTAGCTTTGTTTCATTCTTAGTGAGCCTTAACTATAATAGTTGACTTACATGCGGGGTGTTTATGGGTACGGGTCAATCCGCGAACCCGCCAATTTAATTCAACCTAACTCATTGTTTACCCGAACCCATTTTATTTGCGGGTAGAATCTGATTCAACCCGCCAAACTCTCAAGTAATCGGTTCGGGTATTGAATTTGAGTTTTTGGATCCGTCCACCCGCGAACCCAACCCGATCATTGAATGCATATTTGAAATATATTGTCGTACAATACTATACACTTTGCTTGTTGAATTTATGTAATTTACTACTTGAACTTATTTTGTTTGTTGCTACTTATTGAAACTTATATGTATTTCACATTTTGTTTTTGTTGCTAAATATCATTTTCAAATTATGGATCTAATGGAAATGATGTGTTTTGTGGGATTATGTGTGTTTTATTCGATTTAAGTGCTATAAATGTATCATAATTGTGTGAAATTGTATTATAGATTTTTTTTAAAATTTTTAAAAAATGTATTTTTAAGTTTATAAACAACCTGTGAACCCAATCCAACCCAACCCGTTCATAATCGGGTTGGTTCGGATTTAATAATGAAAGTGCAGATTTATTGATGAACACAATCCAATGAATATTGAATGGGTTGGGTAACGGATTAGACCAAATCCGGCCCAACCCAACCCAACTCAAGTACACCCCTACTTACATGGTTCATAACAAAAGTCGGTGATATCAAGACAACAATGTCTTGCTTTGTCTTTATAACTTGCTCCCTCCGTCCCATTTTGATTGAGCCAATTTGACTATATATATTATTCACATATCTTACTTTGACTCTATTTTTCTACTATTATATAAAAATAAATATTAGCATATGAGATGTTGTTGAATTTATCTCAATAAATATTTTTAAAATGTCAAATTTTTATAATTTTTACTATTGCAAAATTAAAAATATTAATCGTCAAAATTATGCATCAGCATTCATAAAAAATAAGTTATGTATTGACATGTCTGACGCAGTCAACTAAGTCAATCATTTTGGAGGACATCTGTGTCACCATCTTGCACAAAAATACAAATTTAGTGTTGTCACAGTTTGCTATACATTAATGACGAGGATAATCTTCTGAGATATTTCATATCATTTACTTTTCTTATTCTTCATTCCATTAATAATTAAGTCACCCACGTGCATAATATTAAGATTTTTTTTGACAAATATTATAAAGAGTAATACTAAGACCACCCACAATGAGTGTTGAATGGGTGTGTTGAATGAGCAATTTAACAGTTGAAACCATTGGAGGAATGAAGATTAATGTCAGTTGGATGAGAGAGGAGATGAATACATTCAACACCAATTAATCCTGCAACCGGGGACACGTGTCACGGTTTTGTTTGGCCACAGCAGGCGTGTGTAGAACACGCGGGAACAGAGCGCGTGAAGAGCTGGGGGAGCAGGAGAGAGAAGCTGCACGGGACAGGTGGTGCATCCTGATTGGCTGGCTGAATTTTTATCTCATTCTTATCTTTGAACTCAATTATTTCAATGCAAATTAATTTTTTTATTTTTTTACAAAAATTCGTAATTTTTTTTCCTCTATAAATAGAGACTTGGTTCATTTGATTTGGACACAAAAAAAAAAAGCAAGTTTTTCACTATCTTAATCTTATTTATCTTTCTATTAGTGTTTAATTTGAAGTTTTAGTCTTTTTTTTTTTAGTGAAATCGATCCCACTAATAATTTCAACACCTAAAATTCTTCTAATTTTTCATATGGCTACCAAAATCCCAACAATTATCAAAATCCTAACAGTTATCAAAAGTTTGATTTGTTTCGTACTATACGTTATTTGTGTGTTGTTTTGTATTTTAAGTTAATTTCCATCGTATTAATTACGATACTTGTGTGTTGTATTGCATTTTAAGTTAATTTGTATCGTACTAATTACGTTATTTGTGTTATGTATTGAATTTTAAATTAAGAAAATAAAAAAATAATTTTAAATTTTTTTTGTTAAGTGTTTATTATTTTAATTTAATTTTAAACAATAATTATAATTATAATTTTATTTAATCATAAAAATAAAAATTTAAATAAGAATATGAAATAAAAAGTGGTGGGATAGAGAAGGTGGTGGGGTAGAGTGTTGAATGAAAAAACTATTGGAGAGGGTAAAAGTTGAATGATGTGTTAAATTATTAGGTGGAAGAGAGAGAAGATGATGTGAAGTGTAAAAAGTAAGAAAATGGAGTGTTGAATGGTTGAATCATTGTGCATAGTCTAAGGACACACCTTTAAAAACACTCTTTTAAACACACCCTATGATGTGAAGCCACATCATCTCATTTTTTTAATAATTTTGTTTGGTTACCGGATACAGATGTAACTCTTTGTCTTTGTTAAACTCCCTTACACCTTTTGATTCAATGTTCTCCGTTTCTGGATATTTTGATTTTGGATTTGAAGATAGAAGAAATTTTCTCCACACCTAGCAGGTTTCATAATTTTATCATCCTGGGTCCTACAATTCTCATAAATAAATAAAAATAATTTATTTGTTAAGTGGGGATGTTTGATTACATTTATACCCTTGTATTCAACTGTGTAAATCCAAACCATCTATATCGCTAGAACGCATCAAATTATCTTCACCTTCACAGCTGTGCCGTCGATCCCGATACCGGCAATCCATTATTTTCTTCATGTTCTCTTCAATCTTTTCTATGGGGAGTGTCTAGTTCGCAAAAAAAGAAGATGAGAAGATTTGTTTCTTTTCAATCTGTTTGAATCCTAATCATGATTCCTTTCGATCTGTTTCTTTCAATTTGTTTCAATCGTGATATGGGGAAGATAAAAAATATCACTATCCTTCCCCATATCACGATTCCTTTTTTCACATCCCTCTTCGTTGGTGACGAACCCAACGATTTGGAAGATTTTCCAAGGCGTCTCCAATGGTGAGTGATTCTTTATTTTTATTTTTCTGTCCTAAATTATTGTCTTTTAGTAGAAACTTCAATACATATGTTGAGTTTGCGCAAAAAAAAAATTGTGTTTTTTATGATACTGCTACTTATTATTTATACAGATCAATGTTGTTCTAATATTACTATTTGTAATATTTTTTAATAATATTAGCCCATTAATTATACAGATTTTGGCTATTTGAACCTAGTTGTGGCTTTCATGATATAAGGGGTTGGTATGTGAAAACATATAGCAAAGATAAGAAGGGTGTACTATGCCATCACAAGGTTCGGGAATGGCTTGGATTATAGCCAGCAAACTGAAAGGTAAATACTTAAGAATTTTATTAAAAACTACTTAATGTAACCAACATAAATAATACTATGGACTTTGCATAATATGTAACTTCGATTGATTAATATAGCATGATGTATAAATAATACTATGGACTTTGGGTAACTTTGTAACTTTCTAAGAAATGAAAATTTGCATTTAGTCAGTATTTAATTTGATTTTCTTCAAAATATTGAAGTTTTTTTAAATGCATTTTGGCTTGGTGAAACTATCCTACCCATAGCTGCATTTCAATATCTCTTAATAAAATTATTTGACTGGTTCTTTGATTTGTTTTCTAAATTATGAAGCTTATTTGACTAATTGGTCCTTGGGCCTTGGGAACCAAATGTCTCATCTTCTAACTACTATTTATTTCATCATAGACATTTACAAGTGGCAGTAGCCAATCAATATTTTTTAAATTATGTCGCAACGACCTGACTGATGTACTTGTAGATGGAGTTTACCGATAGTCTCGGTTTTACAATCCGCAGAAGACTTCATCTAGCAACTCTAGAATGTCTAGAATGTTCTCTTTCATATTTTGTTGTGTCCTTATATGACTTCCCGAAATCAAGAATTTCTTAGTTTGGCTTTAGTTTCGATGAATTTGAGATAATAAGAAACTTCCATTTTATATTGTTGTTAATTGAATATAACTTATGTCTTCGGTTCTTATTACATTATTAATGTATTCATATCAATTTTCGATGCCATTTTAGGGAAGTTTGAAAGGAAAGTTAATACTCAATAACCTTAGGCAAGGGGACCCTTGAAAATTAGATCTCAAATCACAATGCATTTAGTCACTTTCTCACATTTGTTTTGGATTCTTAGCAGTCACAAGATCACACATTCATGCATTTAATTAATTTACGGTCATTTACTTGCATTTTTTGTCTCTTGAAACCAAAGATTTGTGTGATTACCAATAATCTTTTTGTGCACTCCCTTGACTTTTGCTTCATTTTTATGGCAGGCTGTTCAACTGAACAAGTTTGACTATATGTAAAGTGATTTAAAATGCTCTAAGATTTACTGATTCAATACTAGAAATGTATGGAAAATTGGTCCGGCGGATGAGGATGAGAAAGAAGCATTACATTGTATTGCATTTGAGGTAGTTTGTTTGATTTTCCCTAGTTTTATGTTTGTCTGTCCTGTTTAAATCATTTACCCATGTAATCTCACCATTCAAATTCATGAATTTTCTAACCACTAAAACTATAAGGTAGTAGTTAAGTAGTATCCTTATATGTTGATCAATGTCCTTGGTAAAAATTTGCTTGTGTCAATATAAACAGGATAATCATATCAAGTTAGATTACAACTGCAAGTTAAATTAGAGTCTCTAGCCTCCTCTCTAACATAAGAGAGATAGAGAGTGTTGACTGTCATGTAAAGAGTAAAAATGTCACATTTGCTTGATTTAAAACCAAATTTCAGTGGTTGATAATCATTTTGAAGTATTACTTTCAACCAATATATAACTAGATATTAGAATTGATCACCATGGAATAGGACATAGGATATTGTTTGTTACATTTGACTTCATAAATCACAAAATAGGGTACATCTCAACCTCAAAATTGACCACTATAAAACCAGGCCTAATAGTGATACTTCATAAAAAGGTTGACTAAACATAAGTTACATCCCAGTACCCCCAAAACTAGATAATTATACTTAAAAATAGATAAATAGACAGCAAAGACAGAACAAACAATAGATGACAACTTTAGATTTAATAGACAGCTTGAACTAGGCAAATCGTTTTGTGACCCAAGCCTTGGTAGAATCTTCTTTGAGCTGATTTTTCAATTCATTGTGATCACCCAATAAAAGGCTCAATGTTAACCGCATCCTCAACACTTCTTCCTCCGGCTGAAATTGAGAGTTTTAAGAATTAGTAATTATTTCTAATTATGAGAGTTAAATTTTGATTTGTAGGAAACTCACCACACTAAAGTCACTGCTTCTTAATGGGAAATCTTTGTCCAACCAGTTCATAACATAAACAGCTGAATGCTGGCTGTAATTAAAAGAATAGAATGTGTTCAGTTTAACCTCCATTTATATTGGGATATATAGAAGAATATTTGTGGTTGAAAATATAAAAAATGCATACCAAAATCCAGTCCCCAAATGACCAATTGGCTCAGATACAGTCCACATGTTGTCATTGAGTGTGTTAGCAATGAAGTTTGCTGGGAAGAGTGGAGACTCAAACATTTTAGTGATTGTCTTCCACTGCATTTATTAAATTATAAAGTTATATAATGTACATATCAAACCTAATATGTAGTTGTACAACCTAAAGATTACCATATTTTCAATGTTCTCTTGTCGTGTGATGATATCTTGTTTTTCAAAGTATGGATCAACTTGGTATAACACCTTTTCATCAATAGAAGCGACCATAAGGTACCACAGTCCACAGTTGTCTTCAATGGGAATATATATCTACATTTGTCATTATATAAAGTTAACTTAAAATACAGTTTATATAGTGTTCCTATAAAGTCAGTTACAATAAGTACTTCAATGAAATATGAGTGTCATACATGTGTGAGATTTTCAAAAGGAGGCATCCAATAAAATGCAAATTCCGAAACAAGATCTTCAATTGAGTTGCCCATCTTGACAGCACTCTAACAATAGATTTACAGTTATGTATAGTATCATATTAATACATTATATATCTATAAAGTACACATGTTAGTCATTAAAGAAATGTATGAGCAAAGAAGATAAATATTACCATAAAGGCTGGTGGGAGTGCCCATTTAGTTGGGGATGTCATGTGCTTTTGTGTCCAATTAATTTTCAATGTCATCATATGCACTAACTATATATAAATCATAAAGTTAACCAAAAATAATTGATAATAGATTTAAGAAACAAAGTGTTTGATGCAGTAAATCGTATGAAATAATGTTTACATAAGGACACATTGTATGAAATTCTCTCCTATAGCCTCGGTAATCATCAACTTTGAACAACAGTTCCCTGTGTAGATCAATAATTTGTCATATATCTTGTTATTAAAAGAGTAGACTGTATAATGGTTAAAGTTGAATAGACATTTACTCTTGATTGTTGTAGGGATGAAATATATATGCAGCAATTTGTGATTCTTCAGCTGTTAAATTCATTTGTGGAGATAGGGGAAATTTGGTCTTTATGAACTGAAAAATAGTAGTTTAGTATTATAGGTTTCAATATGAACATGAACATAATAGTGTATGTTTTTACGATTAAACCTTTGACAAAATATGGCCAGTAGACTTGTTGTCGTGGAGGTTTGACCGCATAGTAGGAACTTTATGCACTTGATTTAAAAAAGTAGCTTGTGCTCCGATATCAGACATTGGCTCTATTTTAGGAACCCTCAATGTGCCACTAGTAGATGAAGGCACAAATGATAGTTTACTCCCAATCATGCATTTTCCCTTAAGCTGTCAATATATATATATATATATATATATATATATGCATGATTGTGTTAATTACTCTTAGCAACAATGACTAAAAAAATTGTTAATGTTAATATAAATTACATATTACACCTTAGATGCACTTCTTTCATAAGTGTTTGACTTGTGATCCTTGTTTGCATCGGTAGCTTGTGCTACGATATCAGACATTGGCTCTATTTTAGGAACCCTCAATGTGCCACTAGTAGATGAAGGCACAAATGATAGTTTACTCCCAATCATGCATTTTCCCTTAAGCTGTCAATATTTATATATATATATATATGCATGATTGTGTTAATTACTCTTAGCAACAATGACTAAAAAAATTGTTAATGTTAATATAAATTACATATTACACCTTAGATGCACTTCTTTCATAAGTGTTTGACTTGTGATCCTTGTTTGCATCGGTAGCTTGTGCTACGATATCAGACATTGGCTCTATTTTAGGAACCCTCAATGTGCCACTAGTAGGTGATGGCACAAATGATAGTTTCCTCCCAATCATGCATGTTCCCTTAAGCTGTCAATATATATATGCATGATTGTGTTAATTACTCTTGGCAACAATGGCTAAAAAATTTGTTAATATTAATATAAATTACATATTACACCTTAGATGCACTTCCTTCATAAGTGTTTGACTTGTGATCCTTGTTTGCAGCAGTAGCTGATCTCATATTAGCAACACATGATTTCCTGCTGGGGTTACCATGGGCATACAATTTACGAGCCTGCCTAGGTGTGTTGTCAATATCCTCTTCATCAGAAGAAATCATTAGTACAATATTTGAGTTGTTTTCTTTTTTTGCAAATTTTGAATAAGAGTAATGCATTGGTGGGGAGACTGTGTTTGGAGACAACATAGTTTTGATTTTGTTAGGTGGTGTAGACTTTTGCACCATGTTCTCTATCTTGTCTAACTTTGCCAACAATACATTGCATATGCCATGTAACTCGTTTGTCCGTGCTACATTGTCCTTCATCGTAAAAAATAAAACGATTTAATCACCAATAGTGTCAAACAAATAAAAAAGTGTTGTGTCTAATTCAAAAAGTATTTAGATGGAAGTTTACTTGTATATGATCAATTGATCCATCAACAGTTGTGCGAATCCTTTGGACATTAAATTCATGTTCATCCATTCTCTGTCCTTGTTTCTGTATATGGGAAATGGTCAATGTATTCTTTAAATAAACAAATATATGTATTTTTCTAAATCAAGGTCAAATAGAAGAGATCAATCAGTGCACCTGAACAAGGTCAACAACTTCATGAAGGGTGGAACAAATCATGAGCATTTTAGATGCCAATTCATCCAGTGTTGCTTTAGTATGGTCCTTTGTTAAAAGAAGTCAAGTGTATTAGTAGGAAGCAATATAAAAGTATATTGACATTTTTAATATTCAATAATAGAAGTTTTGATTTTTACATTTTCAGGTCCAGCTTCATGACTTTGAAATGTGTCATCATGTAGAGCAACTTCATTGGTGTTATGACTGCATAACAAAAGAAATTATGAGTGTACAATTCAAACATTTATAGATTCAATGAAACTATTAAACATGAAGTAGTTTTTACCTGTTCAAATGACCTTCAGAAGAAGCAACATCAGAAGAAATTTTTTCATTACCACCTCCCATTGTAAACAATGTGTTTGTTATGATAGTACTATTAATTATCAAATGTGTGGAAATGACAATGAAACATGTGCTGGTTAAATAGGTGAAAAAGTGTTAATTAATTAATTAATATACATTAGTTACATGGAAAGTTAAGTCATTGTGTATTATATTTATCTGATGTTGCATTGCAACATTTAACCATTGGTTATATGGAAAACAAATCTCTCCTTTTCTGTTCTGGCAGTTGCTGCTGCGTTTTAAATTTCCCCAATGTTTTGGTTCATTTTTTTGTTGGGTATTTTTTCTCTCACACTTTAAATTGGGTGATTTCTAAAGTTTTTAGTTATTTCTTTAGGTTACTATTATAATTTTTTAATAATAGTATTTAATAAGCATTTAACTCAATACCTTCAACCCAATATTTTTTTAAAATTTTTAAATGGGTCTAACCAATAACAAGTTTCACCAGTAACTTTACATAATTATAAATAGATCTCACAAAAATAATATAGGTACCATTTTTTATTATAGCATCAATACCTATATTAGTTGTTTATGGGAACACTTAACCATTCATGTCATGGATGTAATGTGACACACTTAGTTAGACCATAAAGTTATAATTTGAAGTGTAGTGTCTTTTAGCATTAGACCATAAAGTTATATCTTGAGAATGACATAGATGTAATTTCCTCTCATTGGTTATATCTTGAGAGTGACATACTTCCTCTTGACTTTTTTTTAAGCAAATATTCTTTTTTCACACTTATTAAGGAGTTGACTTTTTATTCTAGTTTTATGTGTAATTTTCGGTGCAATTTCTAAAATGTCTTTTTGTCTATTATGAAGTTTACTTCTACTTAGATGTAATTATTATTAGTACTACTCTAACATAGATTACTTATAGTAATGAATAAATGCATGTGTAGAGGTATCGTTGGAAAAAAATATTAATTAGAGTTGAATTTAATGACTTTTGTTTATATTTAGGGTCAACATTTTTTGTTGATTTTTGCTTATAAGTAAGGCCGAAGGGAGTAGTTGTTTATGGGAACATATAACCATTCATATCATACTAGATGTAATATGCCACCCTTAGACCATACATGCTACTCCCTCCGGACTTTTTTATAAGTAAAAATTCTCTTTTGCACACTTATTAAGGAGCTTACTTTTTATTCTAGTTTTATGTGTAATTTAAGTGCAATTCCTAAAATGCCCTTTTGTCTTTTATGAAGTCTACTCCTATTTAGATGTAATCATCATCAGTACTACTCCAACATAGATTACTTGTAGAAATGAATAAATGCATGTGTAGGGGTATTGTTGGAAAAAAATATTAATTAGAGTTGAATTTAATGACTTTTGCTTATATTTAGGGCCAAAATTTATTGTTAACTTTTGCTTATAAATAAGGCCGGAGAGAGTATATTCAATTTGAAGTCTGGTGTCTTTCAGAATTAGACCATAAAGGTATAATTTGAAGTCTAGTGTCTAGCATTAGACCATAAAGTTATACTTTGATGGCTACTGTCTTTCAACAATAACAATTAATAAAATACTGACTTTTCCAATGTGACCAAATCCATTTGCGATTTCCTTGGCAATGTGACCAATTTATGTTTGCCTCAGGGTGCGGGTAAACCCAAGATCATAAGTTCAATTTTTTTTTTATTTTATTTTTTTATTTCTCTTAGTTTATATGGAATTCCTAGTTTATATTCATACATATTCACTTTATTGATGTTTTTTCCAACTACAATGCAGAGGCAAATGGTTATGTGGGCTATCTATTTATTAATGCTTCTTTAGCATTATCTTGTATACAAATAAATATGCTTTGAACTATGAAGTCGACTAAATGGTACTCCTTCGGTTTTGAATATAAGCAAAAAACAACTTTTTAGATACATTGAAAAAAATATGTATCTAGACAATAAATGGTCCAGATACATACTTTATTCAATGTATTTAAAAAGTTGTTTTTTACTTATATTCAAAACCAAAGGGAGTAAACAAAAGAGAAATGAATACGGAAAAACCAAAAAATGAAAGTATAAATTAATGCACCAAAAAATGAAAGTATAAATTAATGCATCTAAGACATACATTCGTTGATACTACGAATCAATTTTGGACTTCTGTCTACATAACAACATACATAGATGTCTAAATATTTTAATTTTATAAATACATTAATAATATTATTCATATTAACACAGCAATAAATTAAGAAATATATTAGCAAACCATTACCACTAATAAGGGATGAAGTTGAAGATTGTTGTGTATCCACTTTCACACCATTGCCTTTGTTAGGATCTCGACATTTCTTCTCACAAAATTTGGACTAAGTTTGATAACCTTGCTCATATAAATTGTGCATTTTATAGTGAAATATGCATTAAATGAGAATATGGAGGTTTGGTAGAGTTTCATAATGCATACATTAATTTATACGTGAGTATTAAATGGATGTAGTTAATGGGTTTAATTTTTTGGAAAATGCTAACTAGCGGGGTATTAGTTAGGCGCGACCCTAATTTTTTACTATTTACTTAACTAGCGTGGGTAAAAATTTGTTATTTTTGTATCCTTAACTGGTGCCCCGAGAGTACTAGTTAGCACGACCCTAATTTTTTTACTGTTTACTTTTTATGATTTAATTTATATATATCGACAATGTCAAATTAAAAATCCGACTTCTTATAAGTGGTTTTTAAGACAAATAATTGATCTTAATTAAGATTCTAAACTATGACTTTTACTTTTTATAAGTTGTTTCCGAGATTGTTTTTAACATGAGGATTCTAAATTAAGACATCGACGTCTTAATTAGAAGTGGTTTTCAAGACTCATTTTTAACCTAAAGTTTCCAAATTTTGATTTCAACTTCTTATAAGCTATTTCTAAGATTTATATTGGATTATAAGGTTTTTAATTAGAATTCAACTTCTTAGCATTGGTTTTCTAGACTTATAGTGAATCTTAGGGTTTCAAATTTAGAATCCGACTTCTTATAAGCGGTTTTTGAGACATATAATTGCTCTTAATTAAGATTCTAAACTATGACTTTTACTTTCTAGAAGTTGTTTCCGAGATTGTTTTTAACATGAGGATTCTAAATTAAGACATCGACGTCTTAATTAGAAGTGGTTTTCAAAACTCATTTTTAACCTAAAGTTTCCAAATTTTGATTTCAACTTCTTATAAGGTGTTTCTAAGATTTATATTTGATTATAAGGTTTTTAATTAGAATTCAACTTCTTAGCATTGGTTTCCTAGACTTATAGTGAATCTTAGGGTTTCAAATTTAGAATCCGACTTCTTATAAGCGGTTTTTGAGACATATAATTGCTCTTAATTAAGATTCTAAACTATGACTTTTACTTTCTAGAAGTTGTTTCTGAGATTGTTTTTAACATGAGGATTCTAAATTAAGACATCGACGTCTTAATTACAAGTGGTTTTCAAAACTCATTTTTAACCTAAAGTTTCCAAATTTTGATTTCAACTTCTTATAAGGTGTTTCTAAGATTTATATTTGATTATAAGGTTTTTAATTAGAATTCAACTTCTTAGCATTGGTTTCCTAGACTTATAGTGAATCTTAGGGTTTCAAATTTAGAATCCGACTTCTTATAAGCGGTTTTTGAGACATATAATTGATCTTAATTAAGATTCTAAACTATGATTTTTACTTTCTAGAAGTTGTTTCCGAGATTGTTTTTAACATGAGGATTCTAAATTAAGACATCGACGTCTTAATTAGAAGTGGTTTTCAAGACTCATTTTTAACCTAAAGTTTCCAAATTTTGATTTCAACTTCTTATAAGGTGTTTCTAAGATTTATATTGGATTATAAGGTTTTTGATTAGAATTCAACTTCTTAGCATTGGTTTCCTAGACTTTTAGTGAATCTTAGGGTTTCAAATTTAGAATCCGACTTCTTATAAGTGGTTTTTGAGACAAATAATTGATCTTAATTAAGATTCTAAACTATGACTTTTACTTTCTAGAAGTTGTTTCCGAGATTGTTTTTAACATGAGGATTCTAAATTAAGACATCGACGTCTTAATTAGAAGTGGTTTTCAAGACTCATTTTTAACCTAAAGTTTCCAAATTTTGATTTCAACTTCTTATAAGGTGTTTCTAAGATTTATATTGGATTATAAGGTTTTTGATTAGAATTCAACTTCTTAGCATTGGTTTCTTAGACTTATAGTGAATCATAGGGTTTCAAATTAAAATCCGACTTCTTATAAGTGGTTTTGAGACATATAATTGATCTTAATTAAGATTCTAAATTATGACTTTTACTCTCTAGAAGTTGTTTCCGAGATTTTTTTCCCAAGTATATAATGAATAAATGCGTACAAAATTCAAACTAGCATAAACCAATATAAGCAAAGGAAAAATCAACAAAATTTCACAATTATTCTCAAACGAGTCGAATTATTATAGTTTATGTTCAACTTTAACGAACTTAATATTTAACTCAAGTTCAGCTCATTTAGTTCATGAACTTATTTTTGGACGGAGGGAATAATTCATCCTAAATGATTTTTATTAACCAATTATACCTCCTATTTTGGTTACAGCTATTTTGATTACAACTAGAGCTGTCAAAACGGACGGCCCGAATGGGCTTCGGGCTTTATCGGGCCGGGCTAAAAAGCCCGGATTAAATATGGGCTTAAAATATGAGCCCAGCCCAGAACGGGCCGTCGGACTTTCAGGACGGCCCGTTTTATTTAAGATTTTACATTTTTTTTAGCTATTAGTTCTTATTAAAATAGATGTTACTAATATTAGTTTTCTTTAATTCCATAAACTCAACTTATTTAAGTTACAAAAAATAAACATAGAAAATTAAAGAAATAGAGTTATTTATATTTAAGTTCACATATAAATTCAACACAAGAGAATGTCGAAATACTAATTCACATACAAAAACAAGTCAACAACATATTAGATTTAAATTCACATATTAAATTGCTTAAAAAAAACATATTAGATTGAGTTGACCCAAATAAAAAAAAATTAACACTTAAAATGTAACATAATAACTAATATTTATTTTTATACATATTTTTTTTATTATAATTTATGCGGGCTTCGGGCTACCCGCGGCCCATTCGGGCTAGCCCATATTTTAAGCGGGCTTAAACGGGCCGGGCTAAAAAACCTGAAAAAAATTCGAGCTCAAATTTTAAGGCCCAAACCCGAAAAAATCCAAGTTTTTGGGGCCGATCCATTCGGGCTAGCCCTTTTTGAGAGCTCTAATTACAACAATAGTTACTTTATCTCACGAAGTAGTAATGTATTGAATTAAAGTAGTACTGTAGCGTGTTGTCTTGTTATTAGACTAATGACAATATAGATTGTTGCGTGTTGGCCCATTAAAGTGAAAGGTTGTTGCGTGTTTTTGTTAATTAACTGGTAACTTAATGTAAACTAGTAGTACTATGAAAGGATATAAAGCTGGTTTCTATGAAGTAGTACTATTCACCAAAAAAAAAATTAGCTGGTAACTTTATTGTGTATTTTTTTTTTGTCTTAGATTAAGTGGATGCGGTAATCCGCTGAAATTAAATTCACATACAACTGTGAGGTTTCGGATCACGACGTCCGACCTATCAATTTTGGCATTTGTTATTTGAGCTAGGACTTCTAAACAACTTTATTGTGTGTTATTATAAAGCGATATATTACTCCGGTTTTATATATAAATAAAAAATTGAAGGTAATTTACAATTTCGTTATCGTGTAATTTTAGCAAGAAGACATATATGTAATATTATTAAATTAAAGGTATGTTGATATAGTATTCATGTAAATTAAATTACAAATTTAACTAACCACATTTTGATAAGGCATTCAAACATAAGAGTGTTGTTGAGTCAAAATCACAATGACCACACTTCAACATAAACGCCAAAGGATGGAGCATGATCATCAAAACAATGTATCATTGAGTGAAGTTACTAGGTGTGTTGAAGCAGCTTTCATAAAGATACAGGTAAGTGCTTATCCAGTGTTCATTTTAAGATTTTGAATAATAGTGTTATAACTGCTTTGAACAATGTATGTATTCAGGTATCAGTGATACAAATTATTCTTCAAGTAAATTACAAGGTGTGGATTTTATAGATTAGAGAGTTGGTACAAACATTTACAATCTGACTATGATTGCCAACTATAAGTAAATTGCATTTTGATTATTTGAAGGAATTAACCTCAAGTGTGAAAGAACTTCATACTATGTTTAATGACATTCATGAAAGCTTAGAATCATTACAAAAATCTACAGCCACTACTGAGAGTATTGAAAAGCAGCGTAGTACAGGTCTTTCAGCGCCAACAAATAGAAAGACAACTACTAAAGTTGTTTGCAATGAATATGACCCACATGGTGTGGATGTTTCCAACATTATGCTAGTCTTTTCTGACGAGGATGTAGAAGAAACTGTTGATACGAATGATCAAATCCACTCACAAAAGAATACAACTCATTTGAATCCATTTCCAGAAATACCACCCTACAATGATTTGAACAAAGAGGTCATCAACTATAATGCATGCTATAAAAAAATTGGAACGACTGGTATTGCACATGACACAAGACGCAAAAGTAGACGTGGGGTTTGTAGCACATCCCTCATACTATTAATTCACTCAATACTTTTACAATTTTGTGCTACTATATATTTCTAACAATTGCTTATCATTATTTTCTTGCAATTAGAATAAAATTGCAATGCAAACTTTACGGACTCCAAAAAATATGTCTAGTACCCCATCATCTAGTGGTAAAACTACAACAAAGAAATCTTCTGAAACACACACAAAGGCAGTCCTAGATGAACAATCACTCATGCTTTCGGTAAGTTTACAAATATAGTTGAAGATTATATTATAAATATGAGAGTAGCAATTTTAATAAATAATCCAAGTAGTATATTTCAGGGAGTTAACTGCACTTTTCTACCCACGAAACAAATGCAACTACAAAATTATGAGTTGCAATTGTGTGCATATGTTTTCAACTCAGACCAAGATGCGAGGTATCTGTTACAAACCATTGTCATTTGAATATGCATAATTACAATTAAACTGTCTAAATACTATGTTTTACATACTCTCATTATATATCACAGTGAAGTCATTCTCCAAATTGGGAGTGTATCAATGTCTAGGATGCAACTTCAATGTTTGTGTCCGGGTAAAACTATTCATGATGAGGTAACAAATATGTGATCTCATTATATTTCACTTAAAAATTAAAACAAATGATTGGTTCATTCTTATTTTTGCGGACACTATTTACAGGTATTTACTTTGATGGCCATGAAGATAACATGGTCACAACATCGTGCTGTTAACAAGACTTTATGGTCTTTGCCTCCAACATTTGCGGTATGATACTTCAATTAACCATACGAGAGAATATTACACTTGGTATTTAATTGTACCATATTGCTGATATAGGCTGATGTAAACCAAGGGCAAAGTATAGAAGTTATAGCAGAAAATTATAGTTCAGATTGGATGATGCCATTTTCCACATTGAAATATGTGAGAATTACATAACCAATGAAGGATTTTGTTTTTTTCGGTTCATGCTATATTTTTCCATCATATACTAACATAAATTTGGTCTTTGGTTTATCAAGATTTACGTTCCCATCAAGGATGATCATGAACATTGGTTTCTTATGGTAATATCAATTAAGGACCAAATTGTCTATCAACTAGACCCATGTTTACAATCAGAAAATATAATACAAAAGAGAGAGATGATTTCAAAAATGGTAACGATTTTCAAATTATACTCTACATATTGAGTGTGATTTCAAAATGAATAATACAAGTGCTTAATACTAAATTTTTAAAATAGTGCAAGGTCATTGCTGAAATAATATCAACGGATAACTATCCGACCAATTTCCTAAGTGGTTCAAATGATTTTACAACTTGGAAAATTAAAGAAGCAATGGGAATGCCTAACAACGTTAAAAGGTAGGTACAAATGACTTTCACATATTCATTAACTAGCAGCAAAATTTGTATTAGTTTTGATTGGTAAAATGTCTTATTTTAAATTGTAGTGAAACTTCGGCTGTATGGGTTCTGGATTGGTTAGAGATGGAACACGGATTTCACGCAAATCTTTGTGCAAAGGTAATTATGATGTTTGTAATTTTATCACTACTCATGTATAAATTACAATACATATGCATATTTTCACTTACTTGTCTTGTAATATTTTAAATGTTGTGTAGCTTGACGAAGACGTCGTTCGAATGTGGACAGCCATTACTCTACTTCGTGGACCACACAATGAATTACGACATTATTTAGAACTAAAAGCTGAGGCTTATTGGAGCACAATCCACCCCATTTAAATTCTCATTTATATTCAACTTTGTCCTCTTTTGATGATAAATTGTAACGAAGGATACCAATTTCTTCAACATGATATCCCTATTGTTTCTCTTCTTTCTATTTTGCATTGTAAGAACTTAAATGCTATTTGTTGGTTGAGAGGAAGATCATGTTGTTCCTATACAGTTTTTTGTTTAAATCATTTCCGTTTTGGGCCTGGGAGTTAGTGTTTGTAATATTTACAAGCAGTACTTGAGCTGGAATGCAAAATATACAACCAGTCCTCTCATCAAACACTAGATGAAGGTCTAATTAAGTGACCATAGCACTAAAATGCCTAAAAAACAAAGCACTGTTGCACCAGCCCATACAATAAATATTATAAACACTAAACCTGCTGTACCATCCCCAGTTTGCTTCGCGTTTGACTATACAATGATAAACAGATTTTGTTGATCCAGGCATAACAATAGAAACACAGCACGACCACCGAATTCATATTACAATGTCAAAATCATTGTTCAAATACCAGAAAATTTAATTCAAATTACAATGTCAAAATGAAACATGAAAACTACAATAATCAACCAACATTACAAATAATGCTGAAAAAGTCATTCACCATCACCAAACTGCATCATGTTCCACATGTCATCCTTATACAAAATTAAGAAATCACCACCAGCAAACTTTCATGTCCCTCCCAAGTCATCAATACACTTCAGCAACAACTCTAAAATGAGGGGAATTCATTACTAACCAAACGAAAACTAATTCAAGATTTAAAGAACACATGCATAATTAATGAAAAAAAATTATTACCTTGCCAATTATTTTATATCATATTCATCCTTCATATTCAAAATCTTCTTCATCGTCATCTTCACAATCAGATGTATCACATTCTTCATCGTCATCGTCACAATCGGTTGTACCGTAATCTCCATCTTTTTGCTAGAGATTTGTCAATCCAGGACAAGTTTGTCTATTATGGCCCACAAGATTGCACAAACCGCAATGCCCAGGACGTCTTCTACGAGTACGTTTATTCTTAGCCCCAACACCCCGTCCCTTCGTTCTAGCAGTTACTGGATTTCGCAGATAGTGATCGCTGCGTTCTTCCAAGTTTACAGATTCATCGGGTAGAAATCCATACTTAGTTTTGACACGGTCATAATGATCATTTAGTAACTCTAATGTTTCTGCATAAGCCTCTGGACACTTGCATGCAATACTATCGACATCTCTAGATCTCTGATTTAATGATTTGTAGCGGCATACTGTCATGGAATCCCACCCCCCTGATTGTCGTTGGTTTTCACAACCGATGACATCCTTTGCATTCTTTGTCCATCTATCCAACACCAAACATGAAGGAAGTTCAACCATATTCAAATAAACCATAACAACAACTATATGATCACAAGGGATTCCAATAGATTCCATCCTAAGGCAAGAACATTTTATTTCCATACATGAAGGCCAGTAAGAGACATGCCACTCAATACCAGATCTACAGTATTTAGTCACAATATATATGAAACATGAGGCTGTTTGCTTGCAACCAATCACTTTCATTGCAGAAGCCTTTTTCATAACAGACCTGAAGAGGAAAAAAATGTTTTTTGTGTACAACTTCGATGCTGATTTCTCAAGTGAATGAAATTCTGTTAGTAACACACGGTCCCCATGCATCGATAAGAAATCGGCTTCAAGCTCTTTGAACCTTAAATATTCTAAGCATTGGCTATAATGTTGTAAAAACTCAGCCAAGTTGTTGCGAAAATTAACAAATCTACCAATTTTAGCATGCAAAGCCTCACACCGGGACGTCGTTCTAAAGCCACCAAAAAATTTGCCACGAATGTGTGCTGCCGCCCACATATCCTTCTTTGCATATAAATCTAACACCCAACGATTATCTTGAATACCAAACTCTGCTACCATTTCGTTCCATTTTCTTTCGAAATCAATGATCTCATAGTCACACAACATACATTTCCTAAACAATGATGTAAACCTGGTGTTGTTCACATTAGAAGTGGCGTTCCTTATAAGATGCCATGCACATAATCTGTGATGAGCTTTGGGAAACACTCTTTTAATTGCATTCCTCATCGCAAGGTCTCCATCAGTTATGACAGATATAGGAATCTTACCTTGCATTACTTCTAACAAAGTTTCAAGCAACCACACATATGTTTCTTCACTCTCATTGGCAACAATAGCAGTAGCAAAGACAGTAGTTTGGTTGTGATGATTTACCCCTGAAAAAATAACTAGCGGACACAAATATTTATTCTTCTTATATGTTGCATCAAAGGCCAAAACATCACCAAATATTGCATAGTCCATTTGACTTCTACCATCACACCAAAATAAATGTTCTAACCTTCCTGCTTTGTCAATTGTGTGTTTCCAATACATGGAGGGATCACCACTCTTAATTGAACGTAAATAGGCTAATGCAGCCCTTGAGTCGGTACCTTTACTACGCCTATCCTTATCTACTTCGTTGTACATGTCCTGTATCGAGAAGGTGACATTTTTAAAACCCCCGCATTGACTGGCTAATGATCCATAAACTTGTGAAGTGCCAATGCCAGACTTCCTTAAAGTTTGCATTTGGAGTATGTCGTCATCATCCATACCTCTATGGCCAGGTAGAAACCCTACAAAATTGTCTTCAACAAACTGATGATTGTGCACATCGTTGAAGTACCTTATATACCAACGATGACTACGATAATCAACATGCACAATAATTTTGGCTTCACAACCGCATCTTGTATCTGCCCTTGGTTCACGCTTACGTTGTTTATCTTTAAACCTATCTTCTCTAAACCCTTGCCTGTAGCAGACAAAATTTTGTTGGATGATTTCTTTATCTTTGTTTCTCCTTACCTTACTTTTGCGAGCAGAAAAACCATGCATTCGAGCATACCAATTATAGAAAGTAAATGCAACCGCAAGATTCGGAAAGTGGTACATCATTAAATCTTCAGTGGTTAACCTCTTCAAATTAATTCCTGCAATATCTTCTATACCATTTACAGCAATCCCAACAAAACTATTACCATCTTTTAATTCCATATCACTGTCACACTCTTCATTATTTCCATCACATTCAATATCATCTTTCATAGAACTTGGTCCATTTCTAGAATTCAAACCCTACAACAATACAATTGAAAAAATTTTCATTTAACTAGTTGTCATATACATATCCACCTCATAGAAATTAAATAAATAAATAAAAACTATACTCATTCACAATAACAAACCTGGTATGAATTTCCACCACTACTTGGACAATCTTCTTCATACTTGATATCCATCCCAACGAACATCAACACTCGTCTTTCAACTACACCAACAATGAAATTATGAGATACTTATCGCAAAATGAACTATAAATTTATATTAATTACACACAACACGCTACTATTAGGATTTCACATATATCATTACACAATTTACCACTGATATAGACTTCTAGATGACTACTGGTATAATAATTACACAATTTACCAAATAATAATACAATGACTAATTTATCATGTTATAAATTTGATTTTCACCTCATCTAATTTATCATAGTCTTGATTAGTCTTGATTAAATACTACGAAGCATGAACATAAACACAGACACCGGACACAACATATACACCGACACGTTGATTCCAATAATAATTTTAAAAAATAATGCAATGCAATGTAATTATATGTGACAGTGTCATTTCGGTGTCCCACACCGGAACACACCTATTCCAAGAAGTATCAATGATTCATAAATTAAATGTCATATGTATGGAAAATAATTACATGGGTGCAGATTAGATAACGGCATTGACTGGTTTGAATGCTAATCAGACCACTACACATAGTTTGAGAAGTTACTTTAATGCAACTCACTAAAGGATGAATCACAACAACAATAAACTTTGATGTCAATAGGTAGATTCAATATTCTCAAGTGAAGCTTCTCTCTCTTAATTCGGCTCCTTCTTCCACCACCACACTTAGCCTTTTATCTTCTTAAATAAACATATAAACAAAATTCTACCCTGTGAGCAGCTTAAGGTTATGGGGGTTAAAAGTGGATCTGTCTCTTGGTTCTGTTGATAAAAATAAGTTACAGAAAGACTAGAAGGCTGAAACTAAAATTGGATGTTATGAAAATGCAAATCTAGATTCATCTTTTGTTTTTATTTTAATTTTCTCGTAATAAAAAAAAAACACTTTTCTCTGAAACAACCATGAGATTTTTTACTTTCATATTCAAGATCTGATTGCAAACATGCCGGTCCTTAATTTCCACTCTTTGCTTGGAGTTGCAAGAGGGAGTGGGGTTACACATGTGTGAAGCATGTGATGAAAAGGTGATTTCTATGCGATAGTGTCTCAAGATCCAAACTTTCTCCTCAATTTGCAGAGGATAAATTTATATGACATAATAAAATTTGAAAGTTTTTCCCTCTTCCTCCTCCTTCTTTCTCTGCCTTTCACAAATTCATTAATTTTATTAATCGATTGATAAAATGCTTCTTCTGTTTGAAACGGCTGCTGGTTATGCAATTTTCAAAGTTCTCAATGAAGGAAAGCTCTCAAAAGTTGAGGTAATTCATTTTCTTCAAAAATTTGTTTTTTTTTATGATAATTACTTTCTCTATACTCTGTTTTTGACATAATCAATTCTTATATTTTACCAATTTTTCTATACAGGATTTACAGAATGATTTTTCTAGTTCAGATTCTGCTAGAAAGGTTATTTATACTCAATTTATTCACATGCATTTATTTGTTATTTGTGATTCTTGAACTTATGAAACTAATCAATTATTATCCTATAACAGGTCATATTATTATGCTATAACTTAGTGTCCTATGAATACACATTCAATACATATAAAAAAGAAAAAAAAAATTCCATAAAAATAAGACTTAAAACTCCAGAACCAATTGCAGACTATATCATAACTTGCAAAACAACAACTTCTACTAATTTATGCCTTTCATGGATAAGTATCACAAAAAAATGAAAGAAGACACTAACCCTTGAAATAAAGAGCAACGTAAAAATGAAATATGATAGTTGGAGATGGTCCCGACTGCGACGAAATCACGAAAAGGACGGTGGTCGGAGAAGATTTTCAAATCGCAACAATCTGGTGGTGGTGGCGGCGGTGGTTTTGTTAACCGTGTTCAGTGGCGTAAAGAAGGAAGAAGATTATTCTCTTTTTTTTTTATGCGTGTTTTAGGGAAGATAGATGGAATTCACTTAGATATACACAAATGAATATACGGATATAAATGTAATCAAACATCCCCACTTAACAAATAAATTATTTTTATTTATTTATGATAATTGTGGGACCCAGGATAATAAAATTATGAAACCTGCTATAACAGGTTAATTTAAGAGGAGCACCCATGGACCATAAAAAAAAGGAGCATATTAGGAGCTTCCCAAATAAAAATAAATTATATATATAATTTATGGAGAAGAATTGCAAGAATAAATCTTCACCCTTATTTATATCAACCACCCCCCATGATTTCTACTAAAAAATGAGATTAAAATTACATCATATTATAAGATAATGCCATGTGTTATTCTTGCATTTCTTCTCTAAAATAATTCTTACTAAATAGCAATGCTCTATATATATATATATAAGGAGGGATTCGTTGACTCCAGGAGTAAGTCTCATCGACTTACTCCGCTTAATAACTCGATATCGGCATTATATTTTTTTAATCCGACCGTTGAATTCAAAGATCTCATTGAGTAGATCAACTCTACAAATTTTTATAAAAATTCAAAACCGTTTGATACTTTTTCTGATAACTTCAATTGAACGTACGACAAACTTTTTAAAATACCGTTGAATTTCAATAGTCCGAATACATAACTATATTTTTTGAATTTTTATAAAAATTTGTAGAGTTGATCTACTCAATGAGATATTTGAATTCAACGGTCAGATTGAAAAAATATAATGCCGATATCGAGTTATTAAGCGAAGTAAATCGATGAAGACTTATTCCTAGAGTTAACGGATCCCTTATATATATATATATATATATAATATAGGGAAGGGATCAAATTACACCAGTGTAATTTCAAAAAAGTTACATTTATTAATATCCCTTGATCTTTTTGATATAATGGTTGTTTAAGAGTCACTTATATACTCACATGACTCCATTAATAAATTAAACAATTTCCTTTTTTATTTTCTTACCTTCCTTTTTTTGTATTAATAAATTAATATATCGTAAGTACTTTATTTTTTTGTTTGAATCAACATTAAAGAATCATAATACTATACAACTAGCATAACAATATTGATCGTAACAATATGGTTATATCGTTTATCTTATTTTGCTGGACTTTATGCAAGCACTTAAATTGAAATAACTCATGAAAATGCTTCCGCCTAAGCAAGTATTCCCCTTCATGGAAATGGTGGAGAAAATGAGCACATACAGTTACATTTAAGTTATTTTTCAAAAAAATCTTAATGTTGATGTACTCCTTTTTCATTGAGTTGGTGTTACTCGTATATATAGGCGTGCTAATATTCATTGCTTGTTCATGCTATTTTATAGGTATTATATGTTATTAAGTGTAGTGTATTTTGGGATTGGATTATCATGATAGCAGTGTATTAGAGATAGATTATTATATAGATCATGTGTCCATTTTTTTAGGAGATTGAATAAATTTGTTTCATGTCGTGACTGTATATAGAAGAGGGGTAATTTGATAAAGTTTTCTTACCTCTTAAAATATATATTTTTTTTTCCTTTTGTCAAAAAAATATTTTTTTTTTCCTATTATAAGTTGTACAAGTTAATAACAATAAAATCAAGGGATATTAATATAGCAGTAGAAAAGGAAAGTAATTAAGAAAAAAAGAATTTTTGATTTAGTAATAGAGTCAAATGAATCAATAAATGTAATTCTTTAATAGCCATTATATCAAAATAAAATTAATGGATATTAATGAATGTAACTTTTTTAAAATTACACTGGTGTAATTTGATCTCTCCTATATATATATATAAAGTTTATTCACAGTTAACTTTTAATACCACATATATATGGTTTATTTTTATTAACTAATTATTGAATAAATTAATTTCCCTAAATTATCAAATGATATATCCTATATTATAAGGCGAGACATAATTTACCCTTTATAATTTAGGAATATTTGTCCATCAACCAACGAGAAAAAGTCATGTAATTAGATTTGCATGTGGTACTCACAATTAATTTGTAATTAGTTGTAACAAACTTTTATTTCATATACAAATGATTTGTTCTCCTTAATTAATGAATAATTACTTTTAAATTATAAAATTATAAAAATTTAATATAGAAGTCTAGAAGTCCTAGCTCAACTGGCAAATGTCGAAATTGCTAGGCCGAACATCGTAACCCAGATTCAAACCCGAGATTTCACAGTTGTATGTGAGTTTAATTTTAGTGAATTACCACTTTCATTTTAAAAAAAATATAGAAAAAATATTATAATAAAAGGATTTGCTTGCACGACACAATAACGTACCAACATGCAAAATAACAATCACCATTTAATATCGTTTGACATTATCCTAACATGTGGATAATTTTGAATGGGAGAAGACTTGGATATCTCTCATGGGAAAATATTAACATGTTGTATTATAAGAATACACGTTAAGGAGACAAATCATATAAAGCATTTGATGTGTGCGCATTTGTTTGTTTTTTATTAGATTATTTTTGTTGTATTTTAAACTGTTTTTTATTAGATTATTTGGAGGTTTTGTTTGTAGAAGGGTCTTCAGAGGTTTGATAGAATTTTGAAAAATAAGATCTAATAAAAGAAAAAATGCAAAAAATTCAAAATAGGTATCAATGATTTAAATTAAAATAACACTAAAAATTAATCATTTTTTCATTGATACAAAAAAACTAATCAAGAAATGATTAAAACTAAAATTATGCCAAAAAAATTGCAATGTTGAAATCTCAGCCAAAACTTTGCGCACATAAATATCACAATCTACCACAAATTTATTAATGCACATATAATATTTAATGAAGATTAAAAATATATAACTATTAATATAGGAGAACCTCAAAGTCTAAAGACCCTAAAATTTTCTGAAAATTTGGAAGCCCGATGCCGTCGCACATGTGGCACATAGGGTTGGGAATAGACCATGTCATGCCATGCTTTGACAGGCTTGAGCCTGATCTATAATTTTTCTTTAAGCCTGAGCATGACATATGGCCTATTAAATGTTCTTTTTTCCGGCCTGGCCTGTGCCTATTTATAGCATGGTCTGGCATTGCAGCCTGTTTAAAAGTCTGTGTTAAATATAGGTGTCTATATAATCTTTTTAAATAGGCTAATTAAATAGATCTTGAAGCCTATTTCACATTTAAATTTTCATAATTTTTTCAACATTAAAAAAAAGTTAATAAAATGATTTGCACAATAATTAAAAGGTAATAAAATAACAAATATGATTACGACAAATAAATATTTTGTATTTATATAAATAATATTTATTTTTTATATAAGATGATATAAATAATTATAATAATATTATATAAATAATAATTATTAAATATAAATAGCCCGACCTAATAAGTTTTGTAGACTTTTTTAAAAACCTAAGCCTAATCTATTTATGTAAATATGCTTTTTTCAAAATCTGAACATGATATTTTTAATAAACAGACCTAACATGACCTAAGTCATACTATGCCGGATGTCCCTGAAAGCCGGCTGACATATTCCTAATTCTAGTGGCACATATGCTCTGGACAAGGCTTGGCTGACTTTGTGGTGGCAAAGTCATGTGCCTTTCAGTAAATATCGTCCATTCGATCCATCATGCGGACCATATGTAGCCACGTGTCATGTTATTTATTTGAAAAAAAAAACACAGAATTTTTTTCCATCTTCTTCTCTTCCAACGCTTTGCTGCTCTCCTGTATCAAAAAAATAAAACGCTTCGCTCCCCACATCACACCGACTCGCCACCACACACCGTCAACCGATGTCGACCTACCACCATGCCGGAATTTCTTTTGTTTTGCGAGGGGGAAGATTATCAGTGTGCCATGTTTTTAACAATATGTTTTCTCTTTTTTGTGGAAATTGCTTGCTAATGGAAGCTGTGATCGGAACTTGTTTGCAACAAATTCAGTGTTTTATTTCTAGAAGAAATAGAAAATTTGATTTAGACTTGGACATGGATTGAATTGAAGCTGATTTTGATTTTCATTTGATGCAACTAGTGCTGATTTGGGGCTAAAATTGACCTGTTCCTTCTGATTATTACCGACAGGTGGAAGATCGGCAACGGTTGACAACATGTGCGGCGAGGCGGATTGCAGATCAATGTCGGGGCAGCAGATCGGCAAAAGGAACAGCACTTTGCGTTGTTTTGATTTTTTTTTTTAATTTAAAAAGTTAAATAAGATGCAGCACACGTGGAACAATATGGTGCATCAGATTAATCGGACGGATAAAATTAGCTCAAAGGCAGCCTGCCTTTCCCGCTAAAACGTCACCCAAGCCTTGTCCCATATGCTCTAGCCGCCCCTGTTTGTATACTCATTTATTTGAACTGATGGGCGGTTTGATTGATGTCCTCTTATATTTTATATTTTCATTTATTTAAATTGGGTTGATGTGACTATTTTTAAGAGACGCGCCAAAAAGTTTATATATTAAACTATTAAATAAAGTAACTTGTAGAGATTGTTAGTTGTTGTGTTGGTCATCAATTTTAATGTCTTATAAGAAAATGCAGCTTATTACTTTAATTTCTTCTTTTGACTCAATGCAACTTAATTATCACTTGGAATTACGACTATAAATCTTATTATATTCATAATAAAATCAAAGCCATGTGATCAATGCATATTAAATAATTGATTATTCTATCGTCATGGAATTAGATTCTTAAATAATTATAAAAAAATGTGTAAAAAAAAAGTAATTATAAAAAAAAGATGCAATAATCTTAAATTTTATTGTTAATAATAAAACAAATGAAAATATTATGCAAAGAATCATTTTTTAACAATTATGCAACGATTATATACTTTTTTTTAATATTTTTTGATAACTTTTATCCTATGCAACTTTAATTTCTCTAATTAAAAAAAAAAACTGCTTGAAAATGTTGACTTCTCCTCCACCTCAATTGAATAGTATCAAGGCAGCCAAATCACTAGCTAGTATTTTATCTTGTTATTTCTAATATTTCCATTTGATAAAAAAAGAAGAAAAAGACCTATATAACCCTAGTTGCACTCTATAAATAGATTCATGTAGCAGCATGCTTTTCACAAGGCAAATAAAGACACATATACAATACTCAGAAACAGAGATTAAGAGTAAGAATGGAGTTGAACAAGAAGACAATGATGAAGTTAGCTTTGCTGGTTTTCCTATTGGGATTTAGCGCGACTGTCGATGCTCGTTTCGATGAAACATCCTTGATCACTCAAAAGCTCTCCAATGATGTCAAATCGACAACCACAGCATGTTGTGATGGATGTGGTTGCACAAAATCAATCCCTCCTCAGTGTCGTTGTGGTGATATTGGAGAAACATGTCACTCAGCTTGCAATTCTTGCATTTGCACAAAATCTATTCCTCCACAGTGTCATTGCAGTGATATCACTGATTTCTGCTACCCAAAATGTAACTACTGATTCAAAGTGGTAGAGTTCATTAAGTTTCAGTAACTATGTAACATATTGCATGTAATGAGACAAAGTCCTTTAGGCTTTGTTCTTTGTGTATGGAAATGGAATAAATTAATGTAATAAAAATTACTTCTTGGTTGTGCAATTTGTTTTTGACAAACTGTATGGTCAAAGGGTTTGTTTTACATCTTCTAGTTTTGATTTTAAATTTTACTTTGATATTTTCTTTGTTAAATAAACTTCTTCAATAATATTTATAGAACAAGAAATAGTTATACTTTAATATTTCTTTGATATTTATTTATAATTTTTCTTTAAAGTAATAGTTCATCTTATGAGTTGAAATTAGTTTTTGTATCAATAAACACCAATAAGAATAAAACTTAGGTACGATTCCAGATATCGTGTTCTTACCGTTGGCCTATCATAGTATGCCAAGTGGCCTAAAATTAACCAAACAACTGTGGCTTCTTTTCATGTCATAAGCCACAAATTTTTAGCTTTGAGTGGGCTAAAGTTAAAAAACCGTGGATTTAGATAAAAGACAACCGCCGCATAAACCACACTCCATATACTGTGGCTAATCTGTGGCCTAAACTTTAAGCCACACTTTTTTAGCTTTTGGCCACACATTTTGAGGTGTGGTCTATAGTTAAAAATGTTGTAGTGAACACATAATATAACTTCAACAAATCTTAATGTCAATATCATTTTATTCAACAACATACATAAAACAACTTAACTATAACAACAAAAACTGAAAAAAAAAACACACATTAAAATACCAAAATAATCCACTTGGTACAAAAGCAAGAAAATTTAGTTTTAGCGGTATATGAAATAAGTATATTTATTTAAAGAATAGGAAAAGATAAAAAAAATTGTGGATTGGGCTCCGCAATGCCCTACCCAATTTTCATTTTAAGTAAACAAAGAAAGAAAAAGCCTGCTTCGCCCCGCCAATACCTATTTTTTTATGCGAGCAGGGTGGAGCAAGCCAACTTAAAGTCTCAAGCCGAATATCTCAGTTCGGTTCGTAAAAAATGACAGGTCAAACTGGTCGGTCCAACGGGCCCAACCCGTTTTTCCACCTTTTATTATTAAGAGACGTGTATAAAAAACAAGATACCATAATTATAATTTTTATTATCCTACGTGCACATCCTTATCCCAATTTATGTCATTAGAGAGAGTAACATTTGCAATTGGGCTTAGTTATTATAGTAAACGAGAAATTTTTTCTACTCCTACATTTAACTATTTACCCTACGTATTTTAAAATATTCTCATTTTACATTTTTTTTGTTATATTATTTTTTACAATGTTGTTATTTTAAGTGTTCCAATTTTTTTTTATTGCTACCAGAACAGTTTTAAAAGTGTTCCGATTTGTATTTGTGCTTATAAAACATATTTTATTGATATCAGAACAGTTTTTAAAGTGTTCCGGTTTGTATTTGTACCCAATTGTTGATATTGGAACACTTTTAAAAGTGTTATGGTATCAATAAAATATGTTTTCTAAACACAAATACAAACCGGAACACTTTTAAAGTGTTCCGTTATCAACAGTTGGACACAAATATAAAACTAAACACTTTTAAAAGTGTTCCGGTATCAATAAAATATATCTTCTAAGCACAAATACAAACCGAAACAATTTTTAAAAGTGTTTCAGTTCGTGTAAAATATGTTTTGGGCACAAATAAAAACCGAAACATTTTTATAAGTGTTTCGGTTTCAACAATTGGGCACAAATTCAAACTGGAACACTTTTCAAAGTGTTCTGAGACACTGAAAGAATTAAGAAGGTTTAGGTTCCACTAATTTCCATGTACCATTGTTACTACCGCATGGAAACTTAACAATTATATGATCAAAATCAAATTTCATCTTCTTTGAAGTACCATTTCTCAACAAACACTTACCCAACAAACTCAATCCAATTTGCACTGATCCATTACTCTTCTCAATACCAATTTCAGTTGAAACATGACTATTTTGTTACTAAAACCACTAGCCACCATTAATTCAACTCCGATCATAGTCACGGTATCAACCTCTTGTAAAAAGGATGGCAAATTCATCTTGGCGAGGGTAATCTCGTCTTTTTTTTTTGCCATAAAACCCTAATTTCGAGGTCATTGTATGAAACAATTTCTTCATCGTAGTTTGGAGTATGAAAAAGTAAAGTTAATTCAAAGGTAGTTGTTAAATTATCGACTTTAGTGTTGAGGGATTTGATAGCAACAAATTCGAGATAAACCGTTGGGGTGTGGACTTGAAAGAAGGGTATTTTAAGGCTTAGAACAAGGATTACGATGCCAAGGAACATGTTGCAGATCGAGAAAAAAAATATTTGTTCTGCGATGAAAGTGATAAAAAAATCATGATGAAAATGAATGTGAAGTTAATGTGTTCATTACTTCTATACTTCATCTTTATCAACACACACTCGGAACTAACTTTTACAAGTTCACCTCTAACTTATTCCAGAGTTCCCTGGTCCTAAGACCACCCACAATGGGGTGTTGAAGCATGTGTTGAGAATGGCTAAACAAGTGCAATGGGTGTTGAGAGGAGTGTTGAGAGGAGAGAGATGTTGAACATCTTCAACTATGTTGAGACTGAACGCAGGGGCCACGCGGCAGCAATTCATTGGCTGCAAACGGGCGCGTGTACAACACGCGCGGGCAAGGAGAGTGGGTGTGAAACTGACGCGGAGAGAGAAGACAAATGGGATAGGGACGGACGCGTGGCAGTGTATAATTGGTTGTCCAGATTTTCAATCTCATTTTATCTTTAAACTCAATTATTTCATTGCAAATTAATTTTTTATTTTTTTATTTTTATACCAAAATTCATGATTTTTTTTGTCTATAAATAGAGACTTGGTTTGTTTCATTTGGACAAAGAAAAAAAATCAAGTTTTTCACTCTCTTAATCTTCTTATTATCTTTCAATTAGTGTTTAATTTGAAGTTTTAGTCTTTTTTTTTTGTGTGAAATGGATCCCAATAATAATTTCAACACCAAAAATTCTTCTAATTTTCCATTTGCCTACCAAAATCCCAACAATTATCCAAATCCTAACGGTTATCAAAATTCCAACAATTATCCAAATCCAAATCAATTTTCCAACCAACATCCTCAAAACTTACCTAATTTTGGTTATGCACCAAATTTCAACCAATCATCCTCTGTTCCAAGCTTTAATCCATATTATGGATCTATGATGAGAAATCCATCTCAAACACCCCCGTTTAATGGTTATATGCCAACGGGGAATGCATCTGAATTTCCTGAGTACTCAACACAAATGACTATAGATGGAACGACAATTGCTAATCATTTAACTCCTAATTCAGATGATTCAACTCCTAAGAGCAAGAAAAACCAACCACAACTATGGACCACTGAACACAATTTGGTGTTAATTAGTGGGTGGATAAAATTTAGCACAGACAGTATTGTCGGAAGAAACCAAAAAGGTGAAGCATATTGGGGCAAAATTGCTGAGTACTGTAATGAGCATTGCTCATTTGATCCTCCGCGTGATGCAAATGCATGCCGAAACCGTTATAATTATATGAATAAAATGCTCAATAAATGGATTGGCGCTTATGATAGCGCTAAGCGTTTGCAAGCAAGCGGTTGGTCGGAGAATGATGTTTTGGCCAAAGCGCAGGAGTTATACGCCTGTGGGAGGAATCTTAGATTCACTTTAATGGAAGAATGGCATGCTCTCCGTGATCAACCACGTTATTCAAGTCAAGTAGGACAAACTATTGGGTCGGGAAGTAGTGGATCTAAGAGATCTCACGATGATGCTTGTGACTCAAACTCTGTAGGATCTAGTGTTCGTCCTATAGGTAGGGAGGCAGCCAAAAAGAAGGGTAAAAAGAAATCTGGCATGGAGGGGGTGGAGAAAGATTGGGATAAATACAGAATAATGAGGGAAAAAGAGGTGGAACATTTGGCAAGGATAGCTTCCAATCAAGAAGAGAAAATCAGACTTAAGAAAATGAGTTTGTATCTGAAGTTAAGTTCCGATGAGAATCTGGATGACCGGAAGAAAGCCCTGTTGGACTCGTTGGCCGAAGAACTGTTTCCTTAATTTCAATCAAGTATTTGCATGTAGTGTTTCCATTAATTATTGTGTTGAATATGTCAGTCTACTATTTGCTTTAAGTATTTGTCTGTAGTGTTTGCTTGAATTATTGTGATTGAATAAATCAGTGTAGTCTTTGCTACATGTTTGTTTTGATTATTATGTCCAATTCTTATCTAATAATTAACTCTATACAATAATTATTTGAAATTCGCAAGCTGTCCACCATCCAATTCGAATATGTCAGTGTTGTGCTTTAATAATTGTGTCAACCACCCAACTTGCTTTAATTATTCAGTCCACCACTCAATCATTATCTGATAATTAACTCTATACAATACTTATTTGAAATCCGCAAGCTGTCCACCATCCAATTCGAATATGTCAGTGTTGTGCTTTAATAATTGTGTCAACCACCCAACTTGCTTTAATTATTCAGTCCACCATTCAATCATTATCTGATAATTAACTCTATACAATAATTATTTCAAATCCGTCAGTAGACCAAATTGAATCTATATATAGGGACTCATCCATTTATGTACCAATATCCCAAATCTCATCCAATCTAATTCCAATATCCTAAATCTCATCCAATATACTTCCAATAACACAAACAATGAGCTCATCAGAAGATGATTTTGATGTCGCAGCCTACGCTAAAAATCGTGAAATTGAAGACGCTTATGTACGCAATCTATTTAGAGAGCGTCGAAAGAAAATATTGGAAGATGGTGCACGTCGTAGTAGAAAATATCTCAATAGAGATCATACAGCTGCAAACCAAAGACTAATTGATGACTACTTCGCCAATGAGCCTACATATGACGATGCAATGTTTCGTCGTCGGTACCGCATGCAGAAACATCTTTTCCTTTGAATCGTTGAGGACCTGTCAAGTAGTGATAACTACTTCACCCAGCGAGTTGATGCCACAGGGAAAGAAGGTATATCACCTTTAGCAAAATGTACCACATCAATGCGAATGTTAGCATACGGTATGGCAGCAGATGCGGTCGATGAGTACATCAAAATAGGAAGTACTACAGCATTAGAGTGCTTACGTAGATTCTGTAAAGGAATCATACGATTATATGAGCAAGTGTATCTCAGAGCACCAACCCAAGATGACCTGCAAAAAATACTACATGTTAGTGAACTACAGGGGTTCCCAGGGATGATTGGGAGTATTGACTGCATGCACTGGGAGTGGAAAAATTGTCCTAAAGGATAGGAAGGTCAATTTACTAGGGGGGATAAGGGAACCACCACAGTTATTCTTGAAGCGGTTGCAACTCATGATCTATGGATCTGGCATGCATTTTTTGGATGTCCGGGAACGTTGAACGACATAAACGTTCTAGACCGTTCACCTGTTTTTGATGACGTGGAACAGGGAAAGACTCCAAGTGTGAATTTCTATGTGAATCAACGTCCCTATGATATGACATACTATCTAGCTGATGGTATCTACCATTCGTATCCAACTTTCGTCAAATCCATTAGACTTCCTCAAAGTGAACCCGATAAGTTATTTGCAAAATATCAGGAGGGATGTCGGAAGGACATCGAACGTGCATTTGGAGTGCTTCAAGCTCGATTTAAAATCATCCGTGAACCAGCTCGCTTGTGGGACATAGCCGATTTGAGTATCATCATGAGGTCTTGCATCATATTACATAATATGATTGTTGAGGATGAACGAGATTCATATTCTCAACGTTGGACCGATTTTGAGCAGTCTGAAGAAAGTGGATCTAGTGCACCGCAACCATATTCAACCGAGGTATTACCCGCTTTTGCAAATCATGTGCGTGCTAGGTCCGAGCTCCGTGATAAAAAAGTTCATCATGGATTGCAAGCAGATCTAGTGAAACACATATGGACAAAGTTTGGAATGTATCCGAATTGAAGATGATTTGTTTCGTATTAATTATGTTTGTGTGTTGTTTTGCATTTTAAGTTAATTTGCATCGTATTAATTATGTTACTTGTGTGTTGTATTGCATTTTAAGTTAATTTGTATCGTATTAATTACGTTATTTGTGTGATGTATTACATTTGAAATTAAGAATATAATAAAAAAATTATTTAAATTTTTTTTGTTAAGTGTTTATTATTTTAATTTATTTTTAATCGATAATTATAACTTTATTTAATCATAAAAAACAAAAATTTAAATTTAAATAAGAATATGAAATAAAAAGTGGTGGGGTAGAGAAGGTGGTGGGGTAGGGTGTTGAATGAAAAAACTATTGGAGAGGTAAAAGTTGAATGGGGTGTTGAGTGATTATGTGGAAGAGAGAGAAGATGATGTGGAGTGTAAAAAGTGGGTGTTGAGGGTGTTGAGAGTTGTTGACCATTGTACATGGTCTAAGACCACCCACAATGGGGTGTTGAAGCATGTGTTGAGAATGGCTAAACAAGTGCAATGGGTGTTGAGAGGAGTGTTGAGAGGAGAGAGATGTTGAACATCTTCAACTATGTTGAGACTGAACGCAGGGGCCACGCGGCAGCAATTCATTGGCTGCAAACGGGCGCGTGTACAACACGCGCGGGCAAGGAGAGTGGGTGTGAAACTGACGCGGAGAGAGAAGACAAATGGGATAGGGACGGACGCGTGGCAGTGTATAATTGGTTGTCCAGATTTTCAATCTCATTTTATCTTTAAACTCAATTATTTCATTGCAAATTAATTTTTTATTTTTTTATTTTTATACCAAAATTCATGATTTTTTTTTGTCTATAAATAGAGACTTGGTTTGTTTCATTTGGACAAAGAAAAAAAATCAAGTTTTTCACTCTCTTAATCTTCTTATTATCTTTCAATTAGTGTTTAATTTGAAGTTTTAGTCTTTTTTTTTGTGTGAAATGGATCCCAATAATAATTTCAACACAAAAAATTCTTCTAATTTCCCATTTGCCTACCAAAATCCCAACAATTATCCAAATCCTAACGGTTATCAAAATTCTAACAATTATCCAAATCCAAATCAATTTTCCAACCAACATCCTCAAAACTTACCTAATTTTGGTTATGCACCAAATTTCAACCAATCATCCTCTGTTCCAAGCTTTAATCCATATTATGGATCTATGATGAGAAATCCATCTCAAACACCCCCGTTTAATGGTTATATGCCAACGGGGAATGCATCTGAATTTCCTGAGTACTCAACACAAATGACTATAGATGGAACGACAATTGCTAATCATTTAACTCCTAATTCAGATGATTCAACTCCTAAGAGCAAGAAAAACCAACCACAACTATGGACCACTGAACACAATTTGGTGTTAATTAGTGGGTGGATAAAATTTAGCACAGACAGTATTGTCGGAAGAAACCAAAAAGGTGAAGCATATTGGGGAAAAATTGCTGAGTACTGTAATGAGCATTGCTCATTTGATCCTCCGCGTGATGCAAATGCATGCCAAAACCGTTATAATTATATGAATAAAATGCTGAATAAATGGATTGGCGCTTATGATAGCACTAAGCGTTTGCAAGCAAGCGGTTGGTCGGAGAATGATGTTTTGGCCAAAGCGCAGGAGTTATACGCCTGTGGGAGGAATCTTAGATTCACTTTAATGGAAGAATGGCATGCTCTCCGTGATCAACCACGTTATTCAAGTCAAGTAGGACAAACTATTGGGTCGGGAAGTAGTGGATCTAAGAGATCTCACGATGATGCTTGTGACTCAAACTCTGTAGGATCTAGTGTTCGTTCTATAGGTAGGGAGGCAGCCAAAAAGAAGGGTAAAAAGAAATCTGGCATGGAGGGGGTGGAGAAAGATTGGGATAAATACAGAATAATGAGGGAAAAAGAGGTGGAACATTTGGCAAGGATAGCTTCCAATCAAGAAGAGAAAATCAGACTTAAGAAAATGAGTTTGTATCTGAAGTTAAGTTCCGATGAGAGTCTGGATGACCGGAAGAAAGCCCTGTTGGACTCGTTGGCCCAAGAACTGTTTCCTTAATTTCAATCAAGTATTTGCATGTAGTGTTTCCATTAATTATTGTGTTGAATATGTCAGTCTACTATTTGCTTTAAGTATTTGTCTGTAGTGTTTGCTTGAATTATTGTGATTGAATAAATCAGTGTAGTCTTTGCTACATGTTTGTTTTGATTATTGTGTCCAATTCTTATCTAATAATTAACTCTATACAATAATTATTTGAAATCCGCAAGCTGTCCACCATCCAATTCGAATATGTCAGTGTTGTGCTTTAATAATTGTGTCAACCACCCAACTTGCTTTAATTATTCAGTCCACCACTCAATCATTATCTGATAATTAACTCTATACAATACTTATTTGAAATCCGCAAGCTGTCCACCATCCAATTCGAATATGTCAGTGTTGTGCTTTAATAATTGTGTCAACCACCCAACTTGCTGTAATTATTCAGTCCACCATTCAATCATTATCTGATAATTAACTCTATACAATAATTATTTCAAATCCGTCAGTAGACCAAATTGAATCTATATATAGGGACTCATCCATTTATGTACCAATATCCCAAATCTCATCCAATCTAATTCCAATATCCTAAATCTCATCCAATATACTTCCAATAACACAAACAATGAGCTCATCAGAAGATGATTTTGATGTCGCAGCCTACGCTAAAAATCGTGAAATTGAAGACGCTTATGTACGCAATCTATTTAGAGAGCGTCGAAAGAAAATATTGGAAGATGGTGCACGTCGTAGTAGAAAATATCTCAATAGAGATCATACAGCTGCAAACCAAAGACTAATTGATGACTACTTCGCCAATGAGCCTACATATGACGATGCAATGTTTCGTCGTCGGTACCGCATGCAGAAACATCTTTTCCTTCGAATCGTTGAGGACCTTTCAAGTAGTGATAACTACTTCACCCAGCGAGTTGATGCCACAGGGAAAGAAGGTATATCACCTTTAGCAAAATGTACCACATCAATGCGAATGTTAGCATACGGTATGGCAGCAGATGCGGTCGATGAGTACATCAAAATAGGAAGTACTACAGCATTAGAGTGCTTACGTAGATTCTGTAAAGGAATCATACGATTATATGAGCAAGTGTATCTCAGAGCACCAACCCAAGATGACCTGCAAAAAATACTACATGTTAGTGAACTACGGGGGTTCCCAGGGATGATTGGGAGTATTGACTGCATGCACTGGGAGTGGAAAAATTGTCCTAAAGGATGGGAAGGTCAATTTACTAGGGGGGATAAGGGAACCACCACAGTTATTCTTGAAGCGGTTGCAACTCATGATCTATGGATCTGGCATGCATTTTTTGGATGTCCGGGAACGTTGAACGACATAAACGTTCTAGACCGTTCACCTGTTTTTGATGACGTGGAGCAGGGAAAGACTCCAAGTGTGAATTTCTATGTGAATCAACGTCCCTATGATATGACATACTATCTAGCTGATGGTATCTACCCTTCGTATCCAACTTTCGTCAAATCCATTAGACTTCCTCAAAGTGAACCCGATAAGTTATTTGCAAAATATCAGGAGGGATGTCGGAAGGACATCGAACGTGCATTTGGAGTGCTTCAAGCTCGATTTAAAATCATCCGTGAACCAGCTCGCTTGTGGGACATAGCCGATTTGAGTATCATCATGAGGTCTTGCATCATATTACATAATATGATTGTTGAGGATGAACGAGATTCATATTCTCAACGTTGGACCGATTTTGAGCAGTCTGAGGAAAGTGGATCTAGTGCACCGCAACCATATTCAACCGAGGTATTACCCGCTTTTGCAAATCATGTGCGTGCTAGGTCCGAGCTCCGTGATCAAAAAGTTCATCATGAATTGCAAGCAGATCTAGTGAAACACATATGGACAAAGTTTGGAATGTATCCGAATTGAAGATGATTTGTTTCGTATTAATTATGTTTGTGTGTTGTTTTGCATTTTAAGTTAATTTGCATCGTATTAATTATGTTACTTGTGTGTTGTATTGCATTTTAAGTTAATTTGTATCGTATTAATTACGTTATTTGTGTGATGTATTACATTTGAAATTAAGAATATAATAAAAAAATTATTTAAATTTTTTTTGTTAAGTGTTTATTATTTTAATTTATTTTTAATCGATAATTATAACTTTATTTAATCATAAAAAACAAAAATTTAAATTTAAATAAGAATATGAAATAAAAAGTGGTGGGGTAGAGAAGGTGGTGGGGTAGGGTGTTGAATGAAAAAACTATTGGAGAGGTAAAAGTTGAATGGGGTGTTGAGTGATTATGTGGAAGAGAGAGAAGATGATGTGGAGTGTAAAAAGTGGGTGTTGAGGGTGTTGAGAGTTGTTGACCATTGTACATGGTCTAAGAACCTAACCAAATCAACAAAGAACTAAAATCAATTAATATATATCCAGAGTGTTCTAGTCATCACATTTAAATTTCAGTTATTATAATCCAGAGTTCTCTGGTCCAAGAAACTTTAAGATTGTTTTGTCTTTTTCCTCCGGAATCTCTGGTCCTTGCTATAACAATATTTCATAACATCTAGAGTTCTCTGGTCTAGGATTATCTAATCCAATTAAAAGAAGGCAAATGCTAACGAGTGTCCCTGGGGCAATCTTTAAGACCTTAAATAGTAAGTTAATTTTTTATATAATTTTTATGGGAATGTGTAAAGTCAACGCATTGAAAATTGCATTGTTTAGTTTTTAAAATAAAAATTTTCTTTAAATGGAATGGTTAAAGAGTGCCCCGAGGACACTGGTTAGCAAGACCCAATCTTAAGTTATATTCTTGTAGATAAATGAATTTTAAAAAGGGTCACAATTCAAACTTCCCTTTCTTGTGACATTGTTGCTATTTCAATCATGTCATAAAAATATTCCTTTTTTTAACTTGTTAAAAAATATAATGTCATGTCATAAAAATTGCATCAAACAATATTTGTTACACTTTCATTAGACCAAAAATAATATTAAAGAGCAAAGACTAAACTTTTTTTTTTTACGGTAAGCAAAGACTAAACTTGACCAAAGACTATATCCAACAAAAAAAAAACTTGACCCACTAAATAGATAACATAAAATATGTAGAACAAAAGCTTGAAAGAAATTTTCGTATACATCCTTAAAAATAAAAGTTAATATATTTATTTTAAAAAATAAAAAATAATATTTATTAAAATTCCTAATATATTTTTCTGCAAATAAGAGAAACGAGAGCAGCTATGCTCCTTTTCCCTTAGCTCCTTTTCTTCCTTTTCTTTTCACAGATTGATGACACGTGGCAACAACAAATCTGATGGCTAAAAATTAAAGGCTATAATTAAGTAATTGAAAATTATAATCATATCAATTCAGAAGATTGAAAGCGCAATCCTCTCCATCTTCTTCATTCATCGCCCTCGTCCTCCTCCGCAGCCACCGCCGGTGACTACATTTTTTAGCACTGCATCAGCACACTTTGAATCTCTATCACTATGGTTTTGCAGAGTCAGAGTTAACAGAACAATGAACATTGTATAGTTTGATGTTATATGAACTGAGTAATGAGAAACAAGACATACCATGAAAAACAATTCATTAAAAACAATAATCTTCTTGCAATAACAAAGAGGACAAAGAATAGAAAGTCTAATTTTGAAACAGTATAAAATACCTTGATGATGATGAATATTAGAAACGAGATGGTTGGGTTCGGTCATGACGACAAAACGGAAAGACGGCGAATACAAAATGACAAGATGTTGATGTGGTGTGTGGCAGTCTATTGAGAATATGGGAGGAAAACCGCCGCCCTGTGACGGCCAGAATGGGGCGGCGGTGGTGGCTGTAGCAAAGAGGTGATGAAGAAGATGGAAAGACAGTGATACTAAGAATGCGCGCTAAGAATCTTCTGAATTGATATGATTATAATTTTCAATTACTTAATTATAGCCTTTAATTTTTAGCCATCGGATTTGTTGTTGCCACGTGTCATCAATCTGTGAAAAGAAAAGGAAGAAAATGAGCTAAGGGAAAAGGAGCATAGCTGCTCTCAACAGGAACTCATAATATACTCTGCATTTAACTTTTTTAAATACGAATATATATATTTATATGAGAAATTGAAAAAATATGCATTAATCATATAATAATGAATAGTAATTGAAAAATAACTCAAATTTATTTCAATATAACCGTGTATTAACAAAGTCACAATTTTTCTATTTTTCTTGATTTATTCAAGATGGGTGATTTATGGTTAATTTAGGCCCGCAATCACCCTCTCAATCGTTTTTACTTTTATTTTAGTTAAATAAGTGTGATTTTCATATATATATATATATATATATATGGAAATACTAAATATATATTTAGTATTTCTTTTGTATTTCTGTGATTTCGTCGTCTTAAAGTGTGACGTGGTTTGTTTTGATTTTTCGTCTTAGTGCGGTGTATTTTTTTTTTTGTCTTTGTGCGGCATATTTTTTATTTCTTTCTTGGTTCAGTGTTTATTTTGTTTCAACTTGAAAGATTAAAGTTGATCAAATTAATCACTTTGGTACCGTCAACGCTATAGATCCGAAGGCATAAATATTCCAGATATATATTTCAATATGATCAAATATGTAGGCTTAAACAAATATCGGTTCCTATATAACATGGGTGCGTTTGATCTGCTAAAAAACAGAGAACTGGACATGACAACTTTTATTGTACTCTGTTTGATTCAGAAACTGGTTAAGGGACTGGACAAAAAAGGCAGTAAAGGACAGGACAAAAACAAGATTTTTTGTCCCCCACTAAACCAAAGGACAACTTTTTGTCCATAGTACAACTATAAAAAATACGAAAATATCCATTTTATTTTCGAATATAAAAAATATTATTTCTCTATCTCTCTACAGTACATTTTTGTTCTGTCCTGTATTCTCTTGTTCTGTCCTGTATTGTCTTGTTTTGTCCTGTACTGTTCTGTCCAGTACTTACTGATTTGCAAATCAAACGGACCCATAGATATTGTGAATTTGTTCCCAGATTCATTTTTTTGTTTTAGCAATTTTAAATTTATAATGCATTAATATACTCTATCAATTTAAATGAATGCATATGTTTATGTAAAAACAAGTAGTGTAATTTTTTTGTCTTAGATGAAATGATAATTCACTCAAATTAAACTCACATAATTATGAGATCCTAGATTTGAACCCGGGTCACGAGTTCGGCTTAACAATTTCGGCATATTTTGTCGGTTGAACTAGGACTTATAGGAGACAAAAAAAGTAGTGTATTAACATTGTATTAAAATTAGTTCAATTTCATTTAAATCAAACAAAAATAAAAAACTACATTTACAAATGAGTAATCGAATAATAATACGCCATAATTCCTTTTGTCCGAATTGAAGTTCAGGAGTTACAAAACAATCTTGATTAATTCCTGACCCTCCGATAAAGAACATAATCAATGGTTGCTAATGCATGTGGCTTATTACAAGGCTTGGAGTAAGCTTATTTTGTCAACAATTTTTTTTTTTTGTCAACCAAATTTTGTTACCTAATAAAATAACCTTAAGAGACCTTCCTATAATTAAACATATAAAGAAATAAATTAATATACATTAATTCTTCCTTCTTTTTTTGACAGAATACATTAATTCTTCCTATAACCTAGTCCTTGCACATTTGATTCACTATTCAACCAAATATTTCCATTGAAACCATGATAAGAGGAGGAAATTATGGTGTCAATAGCGTTAAAATCTTTGGCAATGAAAATATAAATTCCATTGACCCTTTCATGGATAGAGTTTTGTGTGGCCAAATGACTCACTACTCTAACCATCAACAAAATAGTGCAAGTGTTTTTCCTTACTCTTATGGTTCAAACTATGAGTTTATGTGGCCAAATGCTCAAGAATCAATTAATGCTGTCTTAGCAAATGAAGAGGCTTTGGGGTGGACTAACTTCAACCAAAACCCTACATTGTGCCTTAAGGATATTCATGGTTTTGGTGAAAACACAAAAAATTTGGGAAGGAAAGCTACCAAAGATACTTCTATGGGTTTGATTAAAGGACAATGGACAAATGAAGAAGACAGGTTTAATATTTTGTATTGCGTTGGAATATTCTTTATACTTTTATTTTTTATATTTATTTGTTTGAACAATATTTTGGAGCTTTAAAAAAGGTTTAATAAGTTAAAAAAAAAAACTCCATTTCCTAATTTAGTTTATCTTTTATATATGCAATTTAGTTTGATGAATTGAAAAATATATACATTTTCTTTGCACAACATAGCCCTAAAATTGACATTGCGGTTATGGTTATGCTTTTGTATAACCAGTATTATGACAAAATGTGGCCAGTGCGGCCGGCCGCAATTGAAAAGTTGTCATTCCTCTACGGACAACAATTTTGAACTATGATTAGTACTAAACTTTACTAATTTTTTTTATTTGGTATTATAATTATAGGAAATTGATAAGGTTGGTGAAGCAGTATGGTTCAAGAAAATGGGCTACAATAGCTGAGAAATTAGAAGGAAGGGTTGGCAAGCAGTGTAGAGAGCGATGGCATAATCATTTGCGTCCTGATATTAAGGTATGATTGATATATACAAATTTTTGCTAAATGAATTTTTTTGGAACATAATTTAATAATTTCAAATATGCTTTTTCGAGATTTTTCCTTGAAATGGTATTTTTCCTAGGTTTCCGGTAATTTATATTTAGATTCAAACACATTCAAGGACAAGGATCTTTGTTTTTTTTTTGGAAGGATCTATGTTTGGCATCCTCATATATTGTTGATTGATCCATTTATAGAGAGATTTTCTTTTTATATATTTTCATTTACTTTTTGACTATAAAATATGCTACATTTATTTATACACATTAATTAACATATCAATCAGAATATAAAAACTTACTAGAGATATGACCAAACTTACAAAAGCATGGGATACCTTCGAACAAAAACTATATAAGAATTTCTAAAATGAATGAGAATTGGCATTGTTACCACCACTAATAATACTACTTATCAAATACTATGACATTTGTTCGGTTCTATAAAATAAGGCTTAATAGATCTTTAGATTCCTGTATGTTCGCGATTTTTTGGTTTTAGTCCCTGTATCTTGTTTTGTTGCAAATAAGTCCTTGAATGTATAAAAAAATTTGGTTTTAATCCCTAAAGTCAAAATCCGCAGGAAAATCTGCAGTTTTCGTGGAAATTTTCCTTCAGATTTTTCTGCGGATTTTGACTTTAGAGACTAAAATCAAAATTCTTTTGTATATTCAGGTATTTATTTGCAACAAAACAAGATACAAATACTAAAATCAAAAATTCGCGAACATATAGGAACCAAAATATCTATTTAAGTCATAAAATAATCAACTACTCTGAGTTTTTTTTCTTCTTGTTAGAACTAGTATTTATTTGTTACCATAAATTGTGTAGCAATCAACGTACATCTATTATGATGGATTGGGATTTCTCCATTAGTTAGCAACAAAAATCTTAAAATTGTCTTTTTTTTTTTGACTAAAAAAAATCTTAAAATTGTCTTTAGTCTTTCATTTGAAAAGTGAATGTAGTTGATTATATAATTTAAAATTGGCTTTTGTCTTTAAAAACCAATTATGTTAAAAAAGACAGCCAATTTTATATATCTGGACGCCTCTTAACATTTAAAATATTTTTTTTGTGATTTTTTTCACATTTATTTATATGTTTGTCACGAAGAAAAAAAAAACAAGTATTTCAAAAGAAATAAAGACTATATTCTAAAAATAACTGAAGAATTGCATCAAAAAGAAAAAGAATGAAGACTATGGAAGATAAATTTTTATCGTTTAGTCTTCATTTATTCAAATTTTAAAATGTAGGAAGTGAATCACTTTCAAAAATATGACTAATTAAACTAATGTTTTATGTACAAATTCTATATTTAACTCTAATTTATGTATTGTATATACTTTTGGGATTTCTCACAAAAGCTCAAGCAAATTTCAATTTCTCCAAATAGTTAACAATATAATTTTTCCTTTGGTTGATTACTAAATAGTTGTATAAATACTTTAAAGAAATGTTTTATACATAAATAACTTTCAATAAAAATGTAATTCTTCTTGTAATACTAATATTTTACTTGGTAAACTTTACTTCTATATATACCAGAAGGATAATTGGAGCGAAGAAGAAGAGAAGATATTAGTAGCTACACATGCAAAAATTGGAAATCGTTGGGCTGAGATCGCAAAGAAAATTCCTGGAAGAAGTGAAAATGCCATAAAAAATCATTGGAATGCTACCAAAAGAAGACAAAACTCAAGAAGGAAGAACAAGAAGAATGAAACTTCTAATGGATCAAAACTAAAATCTTCTATACTTGAAGATTATATCAAAAAAACCAACACATCCATCACTACCAAAATTACCAACATACCCTCTTCCTCTCATTCAACACTCTCTCAAAACCTTGAAGGAAATCAATCAAACCTTTTGTTCAATGAATTACCCTCTGATTCTTTTTCCACTGAATATTTGGATTTTTTTCAAGGAAATATTGTTGATGATGTGAATGAGAGTGGCCTTGTTAATTCAATCCACCAATATGCAAATTTCAACATGCACTTGGATGAGACTACTCCTATGAATAATTTCCTTTCTTATGATCTTTATCTCTCTCAATTTTTGAACTTATAGTTTCATAAATATGCTATTGAAAAAAGTTGAAATAGCGACGGAAATATAGATATCGAAAAATGTGAAATTTGTCACTAATTTTAGTCTCTAAATCTTAGAGATGTCAATTTTAGTGATCAATTTTATTATTTTTGTTGTCTTTAATTTTTATCGTTATTTTAACTTTTTTATAGTACGATGGCGATCTTCTTTTCTCAATTTCTTATGATCAAGCACGAGCATGGAACTTGGACTTGAATATTTTCGATCAGCAGGAGGATTCAAGAATTCTTAGAAGGAATTCTTCATCTTTAATTAGTTGAAGAAAAAACTATTTGTTTCTGATTATTAATAGTGAAGGAATGAGGAGTTCAATTTGAAGCTATTGAGGTGATGATTTTAATTTGGAAATTCATTGTGGTTTAGGCATCTAAACTTTAAAGGATGTTGCTGTTTTAAATTTATTATTTGGATTTGTTTTAGCTGTAATAATAATGTTTAATTTGGATTTGTTTTAGCTGTAATAATAATGTTTAATTGCAAGGAATTTAATGATTTTCGTGAATTCCTCTTTCCATTTGATGGCATTTTGACTGACTATAGTCTATTATTTGGCTCTATTTTATCTAAGAATTGGAATTATATGATGAATGATTTTAATTGAAACTAGCCTAATACCTACGGGTCTCTGTATTGCTGTGATATTTTTTTTTTTTTTATCGTAGAGCGAATATTGTATAGTGCGGCATTAGTCCCGTTGTAAAATTATTTGTTATTGTAATGATTATTGTTTGGTGTATGATAGTTATAAAGTAAGGTAAAATAACTTGTGATAATATTAACAAATCCAACTCTTTCTGTTCCGATGTAGCCTTGCTTGGTGGTGGTGTGAGGAGCGGCGATTGCCGTCCGCACCACCCTAGTCCAAATCGGCGACGAATTTTTCACGGTGGGTTTGATGTTATCTTTTTGAATTTGTTAAGCCTACGCTCGTTTCTTCTGTGTGCGGGTTTGGTTCAACCGAGTCCACCTTCCTTGTGGTGGTGGTGGTATTTGGTTTGTGGTGAGTACCCTTTTCCTCCGGCGGTCCAAGCTACTCGCGTTTTCCCAACCTTTCGTCGTTCGTCGTCGTTTTTAAGGTGTGTAAGGGTCGTGTGGTGGTGCTGCATCCAGTTTGATGGGTGGTTGGTGGCGGCGCTGTGTCTTGCCGGATTCGGGTTGTCCTCCTCCGCGTCAATAGGATGGGGTTGTTTCTCTCAACTTGATCGTTATTTCATTTGTTCAGGTTTCTGGCTTTGATGGCCGTTTATCCTTGTCTCTGACTTGGATTGTTGGTGCGAAAGCGCCGTTAATGCTTGCTGCTGTTTGGGTAGGGAGCTGCTGCTACGTTAATCGGTCCGTGTTGACGGTCGATTTATTCGCCTCCTCGAATGGTGAAGGTCCTCACAACACTTTTTCTTTTGCTATTTAGTTTCGCGCCCGTACGCGAGTTCGCTGGATAGTGTCTGTGTTATGTGTATCTTTGCTTTTGTTTCTAACCACTTTTGTTGTTTTAATCTGTTTGTATACCCATTGGGGCGTTTATGTGGTTTAACTGGGTTTGGTTTATGTCTCCCTAGTTTATTGTATTTTCTCTTTTTAATATATTTTGGTGTTGCAACCGACGATCTGCACACCTTTTGCTTAAAAAAAAAACTTGCAATAATATTATCAAAAATTATTTTTCTATCATTTTGAAACAGATGGAGTAGTGATATCGATTTTTACTGATTTGCAGTTATTTTAAATATATATATATATATATATATATATATATATATATATATATATATATATTGAAGGTAAGAAAAACACAAGAAGGGGGGTTGAATTGTGTTTTAAGAGTTTTTGAAAAATTTCTTCTAAGTCTTTCAACATATCAGAACTTGCAGTGGAATAATCTAACACAATAACTTCTGGTAACGATGAAACAGTAAATGAGAAGAGAGAAGAGAGATGAACACACTGATTTTTATACAGGTTCCCCTCACAAACCGAGAGTACTCCAGTCCCCTTGCACTTCCAAGGGATTTCACTATAATCACACAAGATTACAATTGCTCAAGCACACAACAAGAGACTTCCAATGCTCAAGTAACACAATACAAGAGACTTCCAAATGCTCAAGCATAAAAGCAAGAGACTTCTTACAAAGTTACAAATAACAAAACAATATTTGAACTTCTGATAAACAGTATCAGAGTTCTGAACAAAATAATACAACTCTAAAAACAAGACTAATCTTAGAATTCTTATAAAAGAAAACTAAGGTTCAACAACTGACTAATCAGAGGTTGAAGACTGTTTGTCTTGAATTTTGAATTAAGTTCAAGTTGTATTTATCAAAGTGTTATAGTGCTCTTTTGAATTTAGCAGAGTAACAGCGCTTTTGTTCGTAGTTGTGTTGTTGTCTATTCTTCAAATTCTTCCTCCTTTTATAGACGGTAGTGGAGCGTTTGAATTTGAGTAGACATGATGAAAACAACTAGATAGTACTGTACTATTTTTCTTCTTGACTCGTGTTTATCCAAATCAGGTAAATGATGAATCCTTGATCCTTGATTTCGAATATTCGCCCATATCAGGAAATAGAATATAATACAATAGTACAAACGTCATTATCACGATCATAACGGTCTTGTACGATGATTTCTTCTGTCATTCTGAATTTGCCAAATAGATGATAGTTGTTGAGAATAGAATGTTCTTCTAAAAGTTCTTCTGACAAATTCTGTTGTTTCCATCGTCATCAGAATCTTGAGTTTCCATTTCAGGTTCTGATGAGAGTAGCTTCTTATTGACTTTGACTTGCAACTTCTGGTGACGTAGCTTCTGGGGTCATGACTCATAACTTGTTTTTCCCAACTTCTTAAAATATCAATCAAAACTTCACTTTCTAGTGTTCATAAATTTTTAACTTATATACCTGCACACTATAGTAAATTATCAGTAATCTCTATTGTATATTAATACTATTGTTATCATCAAAACTTACTCGGGTTATATTAGAACCAACTTTGTTCCAACAATCTGCCCCTTTTTGATTGATGACAAACCAAGTATTAATTTACAATGGTTGTTATTTTAATCACAGCATACATCCTTCAAGTTTATGAGTTTTGCAAGCTCCCCCTGACTTCAGTAATGATTGATTAAAATAGTTTAAAAATTTAATATTGAATCCAGAACTTCACTTTACACTTGACTTTCAGAAGATAGGTTTGCAAGCTTTCTTCCTTAGTCAGATCCACCTAAGAGAAAAGTGCAATCTTCTCTTATGTTTATCATGTAGAGAAAGTTCTGATCTCAATGAAAAATTTTCCTTCAATATTCTAACTGATAATATTAATAACTGAATTAAATGAATATAACATATGAAATTTTGGCTTCAGTTAGTGTTCTTAAATTAATTTACTCTTACTCCCCCTTTTGTCATTAAACAAAAAGAATAAATAAAAGGAAAGAGTTAAAAATAAAAACACGCGACAAAAAGAAATAGTCAAGTGAAAAATTCAAAGATGATAAAAATCATAAGAAATAAATGCCAAAGCGTAAAACGAGGTAACTGACTACTTGAAAATAGCTATAAAAGGCGCACACTCTTTGTCACTTCACTCAACACTTCCATGATATTTCTTCAAAAAAAAAAAAAAGAGAGAGAGAATATAGATGAGGATAGAAGAGTGATTGAAAGAAATGTCTTTAAGAAATTATCAGAAGAGAAACACGGTAGAAGATCTGTACGATCAAAAACAAAAGAAGGTACAGAAAGGAATATGATTTCTAAGAATCATACAGAGAAGGTTGTGAGTTTGGAATCAAAATCAAACAAGGGTCACACAACCATCTTCTGTTCTTAAAAGAACAAAGATCTCTCCTGACAAAGGAAGATAAGCAAGACAAACATAAGGGGTTGTCCAAGATTCCACTGCAGGAAGCTTCTGCTTGAGAGGTTGAGAAGACTCATCAGAGTAGCTGATAAGTTTCAAGCTCCAAGGCTGAAGTTTGGATCAACACCTAGTTGTTCTTCTCTTATCTCTTTGTAAATTTTAAAAATTTTCATATGTATCTGGATTTTTCATATGCAAAATGTAACGCCCCAACTAAATGATCTAGAATATTTAGTCGGAACATTAATAATGGAATATGAGTACATTAAATTTCAAGGAAATTAACTGAATAATGCATTATCATTAAGATAATTGAATATTCGAATACAAACAGCGGAAAGAATATACAACAGAATAACAAGTTAAATAATAACAGAGAAGAAGACTAAGTCTTCTAAGCTGACAATCCAAGCACCGCTCCGATCGTCAATTCCATCCTGGTCCCTGCTTTGAAATAACCTGTCTTACCTATATCGAAAAGGGAGTGGGGTGAGACAGTCACTTCGTCCCAGTGAGTTCTACTAGCCTCCTAAAGGCTATAAAGCCGGGGCACCTAATCAGTCATATCATATTTCATATCATATTGTCATAAAGCATAAATAAATAAAGGTGTAACACTGATTAGTCTTGTTGACTTTAAACCGCAAGCACTCTGAGGTGAGCATGTCTCAGAGGCCTGCCTTGTCCACGAACAGAAAGCGTTCCGGCGTGAAGCTCACAAAGTCTTACTGGTGGAACATCTAAAACGAAGTCCACAAAGCGATATTAATAATCGCGCATAACTCACTGATGCTAAGTTAATCCGTACTACCATAATTATCCCAACCCGGGGAACATACAAAATTCTAATTCCCTACGTTATTCCCTAAGATTCCAATTGTGTTGGACTTCCTGTACCACATTATATTACTTATGTAGTCTGCAAAATATCAGAATTATCCGAGGATATAAAACGAGTCTTGAATTTTGAAAGTTGAAAATAAAAGGTCAATTTGCTCATTGCTCGCTACAGCGAGTCACTAACTCGCCATGGCGAACTAACAAGGTCTGGCCTAAATCAACTCGCTAGGCGAGCAAATGCTCACCATGGCGAGTTTCATCAGCCCAGAAGTTGTTCACTCGCCATGAAGACTCGCCAGTAGCTCGCTATGGCGAGCTAGTGCAGAAAGTACTCTGTTTTGCGATTTTTAAAGATTTTTCAAAGGAACAACCTACAATCCTCAAATAAAACAGTGCAAACACATAATAGATATAATATATGACAGAATAGAAGAGAACTTGGGGTTTAATTCTCCTCACAAAATTAATCCCTAATTTCCTAAGTGAACATGCAAAATTTCATATTTTGGGAATCTAAACTAACTAAACTAAGAACCCACCTGTTAATCAAGCTTTAATCCTTGCTCCTCTTGGGCTCTACATAGCTACAAACCACCCAGCTACAACCCACGAACCAGCTTGACAGATTTTGGAATTGATGAGAAATGATGAAATTCTTATTTTGCTCTAAGCTTGGAACTTGTTGATGATTCTGAAGGTGTTGAGCTTGATGTTTAAACGGAGAGGTTACTGAAGTATTGGCAGTAGAGAGTGGTTCAGAACTTGGTTTGCATGTGTTCCCAATTGGTTAGAAAGAGGTGGAATGATATGGTTGTTGTTGTTGTAATTTGACATGAAAGGGTGAGAGTTTGTAAAGGAATTCTTTGTTTGCATGTAAGGAATTTCTGAATCCAGTAGAGTTTTGAATGTAGAGAGTTATTGAGAGCATGATGTATATGTGAAAATGGGAAGAATGGAGGATTTGGAAACTTGCCATGTGTGTGTGTGTATATCTCGTGAGGGAGAAGAGGGTTTGGGAGGGTTTAACTTGCTGAAGTTGTGAGAGTGGAAAAATGAATTGGTTTTGCATGTAATCTTATTTGTTTAAGTGAGTTAGTGAGTCATAGGTGGGAGGAAAGTAATTGATGACGTGTTGGTTGCATGGGAAGGTGAGTTATAAGTGAGGAGTGAGTCATGGCTTGAGGTGTTGGCATGAGGGGAAGGAGAGTTTGTGAGGTGTTGGGTTGATAGAGAACACAAGGTGAGTCATAAGATGAGTCATGGGCAAGAGAATTTGAGAGGGAAAAATTGAATATCTTGTGTTAATTAAAGTCATATTGTGAGGTTAAGGTATTAGTGTATAGTTTAGGTTCAATTAGAACTCATAAAATTTACACGTTTCCACTTAATCCTCAAACTTATTTAATTAATCACCACTAACTAATTTTAATTAATTACATAAAGCTCTAATTAAAATTAATTAGGTAATTGAAAGAGTGGGATGTTACACAAAAACTTGTTTAGAACAAAGTTATTGTAATGCAAAAATTTAGAAAAATGCAAAGTTATTGTAATGCAAAAGTATTTTAATAAAATTGTTATTTTAATGCAATGATATGAATGCAACACATTATAGATTCTGAAACATAACTGAATAAGCAGAAAATATAAAAGAACAAATCATAAAATAGCATAATAACATAATAATAACTGAAAAGTACTTAGAACATACAAATTAAAACATAACAAGATCCAGAACATCATAACATAACAAATAAAACAAAAGAAAACAAAAGTGCATAGATCCTAAGGTTGAGATGGAGGAGGGGGTAGTCTCTCTAGAAGTATCTTGAGAAGCATACCAGAAGTTTGCTTCAGATCCTTGATAGCTTCATCCTGTTTCTCAATCCTTTGAACAACCATAGTCTCAAAAGCAGATTTAGGTCTCAGGTGTTCAGCAACTTCTGCCTTAAATTGAGCTTCCAGCTCATCAGCTTCTTGTCTTTCAAGTTCTGACCTTTGTTCTTCTAGTTCTACCAACTCCAGAACTTCTTGTTCTTGAAACTTAGACAACATATCTTCAGCTTATAACAAGATAGCTTTAAATTTCTCTTCTTTCACCCTCTCAACCTCAAGCTTGGCAGCTTCTATTCTTGCTTCTATAGCTTTCCTCTTGGCAATGTTTAGGATGTAATCTTTTACATACTGAGAATCCAAATCCATAAACATTTGCACACACATATCTGACAGAGCTTTAAACTCTTGGGAAACTGTGCTGGGTGCAAGAGATAGACTAGGCAAAGCTTGATATATTTAAATTTTCCTAATAAAATTTCCTAAGAGATTCATCAAGAGATAGACTGGGAAAATTTTCCTAATAGTTTCATCAAGGCCTTTGAACATGCGAGTGACATCATCAGGAGTGGAAAATGAAGGGGTAGGCTTAACAATTTGAAGAGGTGTAGATTCAACAGAGATTTGAAGTGCTGGGTTAGGAGAAATTTCCTTTTCAAAAGACTTTAAGAAGTTATTTTGATCAGGAGTGAGAATTTGAGATTTTTGAGGTGAAGGGGTATCTAGATCCAGAGCTAATTTCTGTAGTTGGGCTTTTTCATTGTCTGTAAGATTAGAAATATCAACAATATCAGAAGATAACTGTTGAACAGTTGGTACAACTACAAAATCTGTCCTAGGGGTACTAGAAATGATAGGATAAGATATTGTCTTTTCTGAATCAGGGGATTTTTGAGAATCAGGGTTAACAGTTTCAGACTTAGGAGAGTTTGCAATAGGTTCCTCATGAATAATATTTTGAGGAAGTGCTTCAGAAGTTGCAACCTCTGCAGGTACTTCTTGCACTTCCTGTCCAATATTTTTCATTAGGCCAGAAGTAGTAACACCTGTTTCTTGATTTGCCAGCTTGTTAACAAGTTCTTCCTTGGTGAAAAGAGCATCCAGAAAATCATCATGAACAACTTCTTCATCACATTCCCAACTATTTACCAACAATGCTTCCTTAGCAGCTTCTTTAGCCTTCAACTCCTCAACTATAGCAATGGCTTGCTCTTCTTCCAATTTTTCTTGCTATTATTCTGTTAGTTTCATTTTCCTTGGTTTGGTAGCCTTCTTCAGAGAAAATTCTAGAGTGACAACAGTACCAAAAGCTCTAGTGTTCATTTTTGTTGGCTTACCAGACAATCCTTCTTTTGAAACTAAATCTATAACAGGGGGTTCAGAGTCTTCTACGGCAACTTCTGATGTTTCCTTCACATTAGGATGAAGGTGTGAAAACACAAGAAGGGGGGGGGGGGGGGGGGGGGGGGGTTGAATTGTGTTTTGGGTAGTTTAAAAAACTTCTTCTAAGTTTTGCAACTTATCAGATTTAGCAGCGGAATAACTTTGAACACAAACAACTTCTGGTTATGGTGAAAGCAAAACAGAGCAGGAATGAATAAAAACAGAGAGAAGAGAGAAGAGATGAACACAAGAGATTTATACTGGTTCCTCTCACAAACCAAGAGTAGTCTAGTCCCCTTGCACTTCCAAGGGATTTCACTATAATCACACAAGATTACAATTGCTCAAGCCAACAGCAAGAGATTTCCTTTGCTCAAGTAACACAATACAAGAGACTTCCAAATGCTCAAGCTCACAAGCAAGAGACTTCCTAACACGAATAGAAAATACAAAGTTTGAACAACTGATAAACAATATCAGAGTTCTGAGAACAAAGTAATACAACTTAAATAACAAGACTATTCTTAGAATTCTTGAAAAGAAAACTAAGGTTCAACAACTGACTAGTCAGAAGTTGAAAACTGTTTGTCTTGAATTTTGATATAATCTCAAGTTGTATCTAAGTTAAAAATGCTCTTTTAAATTTAGCAGAATAACAGCTCTTTTGTTCTTTTGTAAGTATGTTGTCACGTCTTCAAATTCTTCCTCTTTTTATAGATGATGTTGGAGCGTCTTGAATTTGAGCGGACAATGATGAAAACAGCTACGTAGTACTGTACTATTGTTTTCATTTGAAATGTGCTTATTCAAATCAGGTAAAGATCAAAATCTGAGCCTTGATTTCGAATATTCGCCCATATCAGGAAAACAAAGTTAGTACAATAGTACAAACGTCATTATCATGAGGATAACGGTCTTGAAAGAGATTTCTTCCGCCTCTTCAGATTTTGCCAAATAGATGAAAGTCGTTAATGAGAATAGAAAGTTCTTCTGGCTTCCTCTGCTGTTTCATCGTCATCAGAATCTTCAGATATTAAATTTGCTTCTGATGAGTTTAACTTCTGGTTGACTTTGACTTGCAACTTCTGATGACTTCAACTTCTGGTGTTGTCTTCAGAACTTGCATTTTCCCAACTTCTGGGGACACTTTTAGCATAGCAACCAGAACTTCAATTTCTAGTGAATATAAAATTTTAACTTGTATATCTGCACACTAGAGTAAATTATCAGTATTCCCTATTGTATATTAATACTATTGTTATCATCAAAACTTCTTGGGTTATATTAGAACCAACTTTGTTCCAACAATCTCCCTCTTTTTGATTGATGACAAACCAAGTATTAATTTACAATGATTGTTATTTTAATCACAGAATTGCGTCCTTCAGGTTTATGAGGTTTGCAAGCTCCCCCTGAATTCAGTAATGAATGATTAAAAATAGTTTAAAATTTTAATATTGAATCCAGAACTTCTATATACACTTGACTTCCAGAAGATAGGTTTGCAAGCTTTCTTCTTTGATCAGATCTACCTAAGAGAAAAGTGCAATCTTCTCTTACGTGTATCAAGTATAGAAAGTTCTAATCTCAATAGAAAAATTTCCTTAGATAAAATTGATAACTGATAAAATTCAATAACCGAAATTCAATGAAATTAATTTATTAATTTGGCTTCAGTTAATGTTCTTAAATTAATTTACTCTTACTCCCCCTTTTGTCATTAAACAAAAAGAATAAAAAGAAAAAGAAAGAGTCAAGAATAAAAGAAACACGTGACTAAAGAATTAGTCAAGTCAAAAATTCAAAGATGATAAAAACCACAAAAATAGTTAATGCACAAACGAAAAACGAGGTAACTCCAACCAACCAAAAATGCTATAAAAGCGCACCAACTCTTTGTCATTTCACTCAACACTTCCATGATATTTCTTCAACAAAATGAGAGAAAATATTTGTGAGGATAGAAGAGTGATTGAAAGAAATGGGTTTAAGAAATTTTCAAAGGAGAACCAGAGAAGGATCTTATCAACGATAGATGCAATCCCATGGAATATGATGTCTAAGAAACATCTGAAGATGGTGAAGAGCTTTGTTCTAAAATCATATGCAAGTTTCTCAGCCATCTTTTGTTCTTAGAAGATCAAAGAGTTCTTCTTATCCGGGAGGATAAGCAGGAGTCTCTGAAGACAAGCTCCAAGTTTACAAAACAGTAAATTTGTAGCTCGAGAGGTTTAGGTTACAAACTCCCAGGATGAAGTTTGGGACACCATCCTCTTCAGCTCTCTTCTAACTCATCTTCTTGTAAAAATTTCCTTTTAGGTTTAGGTAGGTTTCTAGATTTATGCAAAAAAAAAATAGAAAGAAAAGCAATGATGAAATGCAAAAACAATGTAATGCAGTTTTATATGAATAAAAGAAAATTTTGAATGCAATTGAGTTTATGCAGTTATGTTTATGCAGCAATATAGATCTATCTTCTGAACAATAATAAAGAAAATAAACCACCATAACACAACCACAATAACATAAAACCAATATTCAAACAGTAATTAACAGATCCAAACAACATAATTAAAACAGAACATGATAAAACAGAACATAAATAAAAGAAATCCTAGGGTTGTGAAGGGTTAGAAGGGTTCAGCATCTTGGCTTGAAGTTGTTTCAAAGCTTCTTCTGAAATCAGTTGTATCCTCTTGAACACATCTTCTGAGTCCATTCTGCCAACCAGATTTGCAGAATCAGAGTCCACCTGGATAATCTTTTCCAATTCTTGAGCATAGAAGGTGGAAAACTGATCTACAGCCTTTGACATAACCAACTTCATCTTCTCATCATATATCCTCTTGGCTTTTCTAATTCTGTTCTCTTCAGCCTTGTATTCAATGAACTTATGCCTTGCAATGTTCATGATAAAGTTCCTTCTGTATTGAGAACTAAAATCTCTCATCATTTGCTTGCACATATCCGAAATAGCAGTACATTCTTCATCCACTTGGTCAGGTGCAACAGCAAGGTTAGGCAGATCTTGGTGAAATTCCAGAACTTTGTCATTAATGCCAATCAGCACACATTTAACATCTTCTGGTGTGATGGCTTTGTGAGGAGTAGGGACAGATGATGATAAAGGTTTATCTAGGATAACTGAGGGATGAATGGTAATTTCTTGTTCTGATGGAGGGGGTGTAATGACTTCTTCAAAGGTTTTAAGATAGTCATTTTCAGCATTTGTGAGTTGAGGGGTTTGAGATTTCTAAGGTGAGGGATTGTGAAGTTCCAACTCTAATTGTTGAAGAACATGGGCAGGAATGCCAGTTTCAACAATGGCTTTAATAGGAGAAGAGTGATGATCAGATAAAGTCTTTTCTGAGTCATGGGAACTAGGTGAAACAGGTTTAGCAGGCTCATGTGCAGGAGATAGAATAACAATAGAATCCACATGAGTGATTTCTTGAGGAATAGCTTCAGAAGTTGCAACCTCTGCATTAACTTCTGATGCTACCTTCTCAACATTCTCCACAGAAGTAGGAGTAGGAGCACCTGTTTCTATAACCAGGGATAACACATGTTTAGAGAATTTTCTCATAGATTCAGGGGATGGTACAAAGCTAACTACTGGTGTTTCAAGAGAAGCACTAGCAGAAACGTCTTCTATACAGTTGGATTTAGGTTCTAAATCTGAAAGAATTTTAGAAAAAGAGTTTTGAACAGGAACTGTATAGGGGATGTTTTTAGCATGCTTTGGACCATTAATGACATAATCAGAAATATCTTTAATATTGATCTTTTTGTAAATACCTTGATTTGCCAACCTTTGCACTAACTTAGCCTTAGGAATAGGAGTATCAAGAAATGGATTGGGCTCAGCATCAACTCCACTTTCCTAGCTAGTTTCCTCCCAGGCCTTATACAACTCCACTTGCCTTATGGCTTCCTGACCTTCTTCATCCTCATCATCTTCAAGAATCAACCTTGGCTTCCTCTTCCTCTTGATATTTGTTCTGACCTTCTTAGTAACTTCTGGAGCAGCAACAGCAGCAGATTCAGAAGCACTAGATTCCTTATTTGTGTCTAACTCTGCCTCTGCTTGAACAGCAGGCTCTGAGTTCACAGGGTTCTCATCTTCAACAGTCTTCTTCTCAACAACTTCTGATGTGTTCCTAACACAAGAAGTATTACCAGACTTCTTCTGAGGTGTAGAGCTTCTTGCTCTCTTGGGCTTAGATTCTGTTGCTTCTGTTTTCTTTCCAGCTTTCCTTTTCTTTTGTTGAGCAGGCAACAGATATCTGGTAGCAAGTCTGTCTTCCAACTTCTGATTATATCCTCCTTCCAGAAGTTTCTTATGCATACCAGCAATGAGAGTAACTTCTTCTCTAGAAACAGAGGTAAGATAGAAGTGCTTGTCACTTTTCTCCTTCCTTGATTTATACTGAACTTGAGGTGTAATCAAGGGTCCTTGATTCTTCAAAACTTTCTTCACAGTAACACCACTTATCACAGAGGGATAAGCATCAATGAAGGATCCATATCCAGGAAAAATAGGCTTCAAAGATTGAATCAAATAACTTCTGTGAAACATGAAGGATAGAAATATGCAGTAATGTGCATTTGTTGTACCCTTGGTTTGACTATCAGAGATAGCTTTACACAAGTGCTCAAAGATAACCTTGGCAAAGTTCACCTCAGCCTTTGTTCCCAAATAATATAAAATTGTTTTATATTGATTAGAAACTTGGTCAGATGAACCAACCTTTGGTAATAGAGAGTCACACATAATCTTGTAAAGCATCTTGTAGTAAGGCTTCATGTCATTATTGTTCTTGGAAGTTGAATTCTTGCCATAAATTTCTTCTTGAATGTAACGACTGCAATCTTCAGAAGGGTAAGGAATAACACTAGAAAACGGTAACTGCGCTGCTTGCCTAATGTGCTCATGTCTGATTCTAATACAGACACCACCAACCTCTGAGCGAATCTCTTTGCCCAGATACTCTTCATTAGGTCTTGTGTTGCTAAGAATTATTTCTGCCTTCATCCAAAAGTCCTTCACAATTTCTGGATAGACAGGTCCATTTAAGCTATCTAAGAAAGTTAACAACTTTTGCGCTTCAAACGCTTCCTTGATACCTTTAGCACCGTTTACTCTAATTCCTTCAAAATCAACTGGTCTCTCAATATGAAGAAATAGGTCCGAAATAGGAAAACATACTTTGTCTGCTGTAAGAACACCAGGAGTAGAAGCTTTAACGTCAGCAATAGGAGGTACATTAACATATCTGTCTCCTTGAGATTGATTGCGCTTGGTAGATGAAGATGCCATGATTCTGAGTTTAGGGTTAGGGTTTGCTAATTTGGGAGAGGAAAGAAATTTCTCTGAGTTTTAGAAGAGATGAAAGTGTAGGTAGTGAATGTGCAAATGTTTGAATGTGAGCAGTTAGTGTATTTAAAAAGGAAAAAGCAAAACCGCGCAAAAACGTACTAACTGAAAGGACAGGAGTAATAGAGTAACTTAACAATTCACAAATTGAATTTAGAACACAATCATCACTAACCAACTTCTTTCTCTAATAGCAAACAGACACGTGTATTAGAAGCTTAATTAAATATCTGACACGTTAGCAACAATAATTTGAAGAGGTAACTCAACAGTTACTGCCACGTTATGTTCAGAACCACTCATATAAACTTCTGATAGAAATACCAGAAGATGGATTGTCAAACTTCTGATACACAAGTTCTGACTCCCCCTAACTTCTGATAAAGATACCAGAAGATGGTTTGTCTAAACTTCTGATAGAAAGATCTGACTCCCCCTAACTTCTGATAAACTTCCAAAACTTCCTAAAATAATATTCTTCACTTGAGGTCAGCTTATTCACAGATTTCCATCATATTAAGATTCCTTTTGATAAAATCAAATCTTTCAACAGCTAAGGGTTTTGTAAAGATATCAGCCCATTGATTTTCAATATCAATAAACTTGAGATCAATTACACCCTTCTATACATAGTCTCTTATAAAATGATGTTTAATCTCAATATGCTTAGCTCTTGAGTGTAGAATAGGATTTTTAGAAAGATGAATGGCAGCAGTGTTATCACAATATAAAGGAATATTATGACTGCTTATTTGATAATCTTCCAATTCATATTTCATCCAAAGTAGTTGTGTACAACACTTAGCTGCTGAAATGTATTCTGCTTATGCTGTTGACATAGCTATGGTGGTTTGCCTTTTACTGGCCCAAGAAATCAAATTCTCACCAATGAAGTGACAGCTTCCACTAGTGGATTTTCTTTCAAGTTTGTCACCAGCATAGTCAGCATCACAGAATCCAATCAGTTTGTAATCATTAGATTTCTGATAAAGTAATCCAATGTTACAAGTAGCCTTCAGATATCTAAAGATTCTCTTTACAGCAGTAAAATGAGATTCTCTAGGATTTGATTGAAATCTTGCACACAGATATACACTGAATAAGATATCAGGTCTAGAAGCTGTTAGATAGAGAAGAGATCCAATCATACGTCTATATAATTTCTGATCAACTTTACCTTCAGACTCACCTTTGCTAAGACTTGATGTAGGATGCATTGGAGTGTTCATGGGTTTGCAGTCTTCTAGATTGTACTTCTTCAGAAGATCTTTGATATACTTTGACTGATGAATGAAGTTTCCTTTCTTTGTTTGATTGATCTGAATTCCCAGAAAGTACTTCAATTCTCCCATCATGCTCATCTCAAATTCATCTTGCATCATCTTAGAAAAGTTCTTGCATAGTCCAGCATTTGTTGATCCAAATATGATGTCATCAACATAGATTTGAATGATTAGAATGTCTTTCTTCAGGGTCTTCTTGAATAGTGTATTGTCAACTTGACCTTTTACAAAACCATTGTCAACTAAGATGAGTCCATAGAGTGACTTCTTTAGTCTGAACACATGATCTAGATTTGAAATATCTTCAAATCCTGGAGGATGTTTGACATATACTTCTTCAGAAATAACACCATTCAGAAATGCACTCTTAACATCAATTTGATAAAGAGTAATGTTGTTGTTGACAGCATAAGAAAGAAGTAATCTTATAGCTTCCAATCTTGCAACTGGAGCATAAGTCTCTGTATAATCAATGCCTTCTTGTTGATTGTATCCTTGTGCAACAAGTCTAGCTTTGTTTCTTGTTACTTCTCCTTGTTCATTCAGCTTGTTTCTGTATACCCACTTTGTTCCAATAATGTTCTTGTCTTTTGGTTTGGGTACCAGATCCCATACATCATTCCTTTGAAATTGATTCAGTTCTTCTTCCATAGCAACTATCCAAGCATCATCAGATAATGCTTCATCAGTGGTTTTAGGTTCAATCAAGGAAACTAGACCAAATAAGGATTCTTCATCCCTAAAGCTTGATCTTGTTTTCCTAGGACTGTTCTTATTACCAATGATAAGCTCTTCAGGATGTGATGACTTATACTTGAAAGTATTCCTTGGAATAGTTGTTTCTTCTTGATCAGGATCTTCAGTTGGTGTTGTTTGATGATCATCAGATTCTGGAACTTGATTGTTCTCTGGTGCTTCCAGAAGTTCAGGAGAGGGAATAGGCTCACAACCTTCATCTTCTGAGTCTTGAGAATCTGAAATTTCTATAGAAGGCTCTGACTTTTCATGATCAGGCACTTTATCATCAAACCTTACATGCATAAATTCTTCAACTGATTGAGTTTCAGAATTATACACTCTGTATGACTTGGAGCGCTCAAAATATCCAATAAAGATACCCTTACTAGCTTTAGAGTCAAATTTCTTTAGATGAACTTTAGTATTCAGAATGTAACAAGTACAACCAAATTGATGAAAATAAGAGAAGTTAGGTTTCCTTCCTCTAAAAAGTTCATATGTTGTTTTATTCAGAATAGGTCTAATATAGATTCTGTTCTGAATATAACAAGCAGTGTTTATTGCTTCTGCCCAGAAAATTTTTGCTAAAGAATGTTCATGCATCATGGTTCTAGCCATCTCTTGTAAAGATCTGTTCTTTCTTTCTACAACTCCATTTTGTTGTGGAGTTCTAGGAGAAGAGAACTCATGGAAAATTCCATGTTCTTCACAAAAGTTTTCAAAAGGTTCATTTTCAAATTCTCCACCATGATCACTTCTAACTTTTAAAATCCTTAAATCTTTTTCATTTTGAATTTGGGCACAGAAGACTGACGAAGTGTCAAAGTAAGTAAAAAATTATCGTCCACAGAGATTGTTGTGATTCAATTACGGTTATCGGTATCATACGCGAGTAAAAATTGCAATTAAATAAAAGGGGGGAATTCTTTTGGAATTATGGTTTCTTAGCGAATGACTGCAAAGTTTTAGGGTTCTTGAGTCAAGAGAGAAAGCGATTGGATCTTTTCGGTTCACCCAACTACTATTGTCTTGGTATTCCATGCATGCTAACAAATTACAAACTTAGTTCCACGATTCAATTAAATTAAATAACTATGTCCAATGTCTTGGTACATAATCCTCTCAATTGATTATCAATCCCTAATGTCTTAGGATGACCTATAATCAATTGAGGTTTTTGCCCTTTAATCTTTGAATTCTCAATTAACAAACCGATATGTCTAAAGTGAAAATTAATTGAACAATTATCCCTAGGTCAATTAATTTGCTTCTAATGTCTTAGTAAACAAACAATTATAATCATCACACAAGTGATCAAGTTATGTAAAGCATTAAGAACAAAGGATAATTGACTGAAACTAACTTCGTAACTCGATTAACACATCATATGAAATACATGGTTCAAAACAAATAGTAATTGGGATCCCCTTGGATCCAATCTAAGAAATTAGTTACTCATAATTAAAGGAATAACATAAAATAGAGTATAAGAATTCATTACAAAATAAGGAACACTTGACTTTGAACTTGCTCTCAAAAGTTGCCTTTTTCTCGCTGTCACGAACTCCTTTAGAATGAGTAGAATCTTAATTTATAGAACTAGGGTACCGGGCCTGGCCCGCGCGCCAAATATATATATTTTTTCTCTTTTCTTTTTGTTTCTTGTGCTCCAAGCAGTCTTGTAATGATTCTTTTTCTCTTTATTTCTTGCAAAATTTCATAATAAAAATATACTACTTTGCCTTGAATTTGTTGTAAAAGCATAGTAATGACGTGAAGTCATCAAAGACACTAAACCCTTCATATGTATCATTCTTATATTTCAGAAATCTTACCCATGTCCATCTACTATAATCATCAACAATGACTAGTCCATACTTCTTTCCATTGAGTGAAGCAGTGCTAACTGGTCCAAACAAATCAATGTGCAGAAGTTCTAAAGATCTAAAGGTAGAAACAACGTTTTTAAGTTTAAATGAGCTTTTGACAAATTTCCCTTTTTGACAAGAGTCACAAAGAGAATCTGAGTGATAAGTCAATTTAGGAAGGCCTCTCACAAGATTGTCTTTGCTAAGCTTGGAAATTAATCTCCAGTTAGCATGACCCAATCTCTTATGCCAAACCCATTTCTCATCACTTAGAGTCAACAAACAAAGCACATTCTGATCTTCCAGATCAGATAAATTAACTTTATAAACATTGCCCTTTCTACAACCTTTAAACAAGATGGATTTATCAGAATTGTTAATTACAGTACATGAATTCTTATTAAACACAACATCATAATTACTGTCACATAATTGACTTATGCTAAGTAGATTATGTTGTAGACCATCAACCAACCAAACATCAGAAATAGAAAGAGAAGAATTACCTACTTTACCTATACCAATGATTTTGCCTTTCTGGTTCCCACCAAATCCTACAGTTCCTCCCTCTCTCAGATTCAGGGTGAGGAACAAGTGCTTGTCTCCTGTCATGTGTCGTGAATATCCACTGTCCAGATACCATGAGCTTTGCCTTTTTCTTGGGGTGCATACCTGCAGTAAACATTATCTCAGACTTTGGTACCCATATTCTGATGGGTCCTCTAAAGTTAGTTCTTTTATCCTTCTTCTGTCTCTTGTAATTTCCAGAGGGTCCATAGTGAGGTGAGCCTTGAAAAACGGGTTTAGGCTTAACCTTTCCTTTGGACCTTGATCCAGAATGTGTCAGCAAACCAGCTTTCAAGTTTGTACAGCCTGATCCCATGCCCCGAATACTCATAGGCTTGAAGATCTTCTGTACTCCTTTATAAGACTTGGATACTGAAGCAATGGGAGCAGAGGTTTTCAAAGACTCCACGCTTACTTGAGCATCTGACACTTTTGGATTTTCTGTACCATTACTAGAAACAAATTTAGAATAATGATCAGAAGGTGTTCTGCTAATACACACAGACTGTTTTGAGTTTCCTTTGACAGTACTACCCAAACCCTGTCCAGTGTATTTGCCAGCACTATAAATCATAGAGGCTAATTTATGCTTGTCAATATTGTGATGAACAAACTCTTGAAGAGCAATCTCATGCTTATCATAGGGTTTGTTACATGTTCTGCAACCATTTTCAAGAACTCGAATAGTCTTTAAGGACTTCTTATAGTCTTCTTGAATATGATTGACCTTATCATTGAGCATGTCAAACTTTTGTTTAAAAAGCTCTAGCTCATTTGATTTTTCCATGTACTTCATCACAGTATCTTTCAAAGCCTTAGAGAGTTGAGTATCAGATAGTTTAGAAATAACCTGTTCAATATCTTCTGAATCTTACTCAACATCACTTTCAACATCTGACTCTGCTGTGGCCATGAGTGCCAAGTTAGCTTCTGCATCTTCAGCTTCATCATCAGACAGCTTGTCAAGATCTTCCCATGTAGCTAGAAGAATCTTCTTAGCTTTGTTCTTGAAAGTGCTCTTTCTTCCTTTTCCCTTGGTGCTCAAGTCAGGACAATCAGCAATGAAGTGTCCAGACTTGTTGTAGTTAAAGCAATTCTTAGAATCATCCTTCTTATGTTTGTTTCCAGAACTTCTGTAACCAGAACCTTTGGATCCAGAACTTCTACCAGAGTATCTTGGTTTTCTTCTTGCCCACTTCTGGAACTTCTTGGTCAGAAGTGCAACTACATCATCATCTGGTCCCTCTTCTTGATCATCTGCAGAAGATTCTTCTGTTTCAGATTCAACAACCTTAGCCTTAAGAGCCTTAGAAGGTCCAGAAGTAGCTGGCAGAGCCAAAGACTTCGTTCTCTTCTGGGGTTCATCAGAGGCTAGTTCAATCTCATGACTCATGAGTGAACTAATTAAACCCTTTAGACATAGGGTGTCTAAATCCTTTGCCTCCTGAATAGCAGTGACCTTAGGTCTCCACTTAGCAGGTAAACTTCTAAGAATCTTCTTCACATGATCAGAAGTAGTATAACTTTTCTTTAGAACTTGAAGTCCAGCAACCAGAACTTTGAATCTAGAAAACATAGATTCAATGTTCTCATCTTCCTTCATTCTAAAGAGTTCATACTGTTGGATCAAAAGTGTTGCTTTTGCCTCCTGCACCTGTTTGTTTCCATCATAAGATGAACACAAAGAATCATAGATACTCTTAGCAGTAGATTTATCTGTGATCTTAAGGTATTCTTCATGAGATATGTAGCTTATCAAGATGTCCTTGACCTTGTGGTGCTTCTTGTACGCTTTCTTGTCCTTGTCAGTGAAAGCTTGTCTTGCATCATAATCTAATCTTCCTCTTTCATCCAAACCTTGAAATGTAACTCCTCTTTCAACTAAGTCCCAAAGTTCATCATCAATACCAACAAGCTGACTATAGATTCTATCTTTCCACCAGGAGAAGGTAGAACCATCACCACTGAACTTAGGAGCTTTGCTGTTGTTGTTTTTATCATCAGCATCATAGTTGAAAGGAATAGACACTCCTTCAGTTTTCTTGCTTTGATCACCCGTTCCAGACATAGTGTTTTGACACAACAAATAACTGTCTCACTGCAAAGTGATATAACATAACCAGGCTCTGGTACCAATTGAAGGTGTGAAAACACAAGAAGGGGGGGTTGAATTGTGTTTTGGGTAGTTTAAATAACTTCTTCTAAGTTTTGCAACTTATCAGATTTAGCAGCGGAATAACTTTGAACACAAACAACTTCTGGTTATGGTGAAAGCAAAACAGAGCAGGAATGAATAAAAACAAAGAGAAGGGAGAAGAGATGAACACAAGAGATTTATACTGGTTCCTCTCACAAACCGAGAGTAGTCCAGTCCCCTTGCACTTCCAAGGGATTTCACTATAATCACATAAGATTACAATTGCTCAAGCCAACAGCAAGAGACTTCCTTTGCTCAAGTAACACAATACAAGAGACTTCCAAATGCTCAAGCTCACAAGCAAGAGACTTCCTAACACGAATAGAAAATACAAAGTTTGAACAACTGATAAACAATATCAGAGTTCTGAGAACAAAGTAATACAACTTAAATAACAAGACTATACTTAGAATTCTTGAAAAGAAAACTAAGGTTCAACAACTGACTAGTCAGAAGTTGAAAATTGTTTGTCTTGAATTTTGATATAATCTCAAGTTGTATCTAAGTTAAAAATGCTCTTTTAAATTTAGCAGAATAACAGCTCTTTTGTTCTTTTGTAAGTATGTTGTCACGTCTTCAAATTCTTCCTCTTTTTATAGATGATGTTGGAGCGTCTTGAATTTGAGCGGACAATGATGAAAACAGCTACGTAGTACTGTACTATTGTTTTCATTTGAAATGTGCTTATTCAAATCAGGTAAAGATCAAAATCTGAGCCTTGATTTCGAATATTCGCCCATATCAGGAAAACAAAGTTAGTACAATAGTACAAACGTCATTATCATGAGGATAACGGTCTTGAAAGAGATTTCTTCCGCCTCTTCAGATTTTGCCAAATAGATGAAAGTCGTTAATGAGAATAGAAAGTTCTTCTGGCTTCATCTGCTGTTTCATCGTCATCAGAATCTTCAGATATTAAATTTGCTTCTGATGAGTTTAACTTCTGGTTGACTTTGACTTGCAACTTCTGATGACTTCAACTTCTGGTGTTGTCTTCAGAACTTGCATTTTCCCAACTTCTGGGGACACTTTTAGCATAGCAACCAGAACTTCAATTTCTAGTGAATATAAAATTTTAACTTGTATATCTGCACACTAGAGTAAATTATCAGTATCCCCTATTGTATATTAATACTATTGTTATCATCAAAACTTCTTGGGTTATATTAGAACCAACTTTGTTCCAACACAGGAGTTTTCACAACTTTCTTTGGAGTAGATCCTTTAGCTTTCTTAGAAGGAACTTCTGGTTCATCCTGCTTGCCAGAGTTCTTTCTTTTCTTAGGGTGTGGAAGTGGTAACAAGCTTTCAGAAGCAAGTCTTACTTCCACAACCTTAGAATTTCCCTCCAGAGCTTGCTTATGCTTTATAGCAATAGCAGTTACTAGTTTCTTTGACACATGGGTTAAAAGAAAGTTACGACCATCCTCCTGTATTTTGGGACTAAAAGTTATTTGAGGATAAACAACTTGTCTTATAGTCTTCAACACACGCTTCAGAGTAGCACCATTAATCACAGAGGGGTCAGCATTAAAATAAGAACCATATCCAGGAAAGATAGGTCTTAGAGAATCTAGCAAATAACTCTTGTAAAACATGAAGGACATGAATCTGCTGTAATGCACATTCCTGATTCCCTTAGTTTTACTCTCATTAATTGCATTGCACATATGATCGAATATAACTTTTCCAAAGTTAATTCTGATCTTTCTTCCAACATAATATAAGATTGTCTTATAATATTGAGAAACCCGATCAGAAGATCCAGCTTTAGAAATAATGGACTCATGCAAAATCTTGTACAATACTTTGTAATTTGGTTTCATATCCTGATTAGACTTCGAAGAAGAACCAAGACCATAGATATCTTCTTGAGTCACCGGATTTACATCTTTATCTTGCATATGAAGAATTACTCCATAAAAGGGTAAGTTTGCTGCTTGTCTAATATGTTCTGCCCTTATTCTTATAAAAACTCCTCCAACAACAGATCTTATATCCTGACCTAGGAAGGGTTTAATACCAAGTTCCTTAGCCGATTTCTTAACTAATTCTGGCTTGTCCTTCTGATTCTGAGCAATTTCATTATCATATTGGCCTTTAGTAAAAACTTCTGCCTTCATCCATAAATCTTTGATAAGTTCTGGATAGACAGGTCCGTTAAGAGCATCAAAGAATGTAGCCAATCATTGATAATCAAGAAGATTCCATACTTCTTCCTTTCCATTTACCCTAATACTTTCAAAATCAATAGCTTTTTCGATAACACAGAAGAGTTCGGAGATAGGAAAATCCATTTTTTCTTCAACAAACAACTCTGGTTTTGAAGCTTCTACATAAGCAATTGGAGGAATTAGAGTAACCTTTTTAGCGACCTCTTTGGGTGTGGATGATGATGAAGTAGCCATGTTTATGAGGATTGGGTTAGGGTTTGCTAAGTTTAGAGAGAAAGAAATTTTCTGAGTTTTAGAAAGAATGAAAGTGTGGGTAGTGAGAGTGCAAAAGTGTGAATGTGAACAGTTAGTGTGTTTAAAAGGAAATAAACGCGCAAAAACGTACTAACAAAAAGGACAGGGGTAAAAGAGTAAATAAAAATTCACACAGGAATTTGAACACAATCATCACTAACCAACTTCTCACTCTAATAGCAACATGACACATGTATTAGAAATTTATTTAAATAACTGACACATCAGCAAACAGTAGTTGAAGAGGTTACCAACAAGTACTGCCACGTCATGTATCAGAACCACTCACGTGTAGCTTCTAATGAAGACACCAGAAGATGATTTAGTCTAAACTTCTGATACAGAGGTTCTGACTCCCACTAACTTCTGATAGTCTCTCAGAACTTTTAAAAAATGTTCTTTTTCACTTAGAGTTTCAGCTTATTCACAGATTTCCATCATATAAAATTCTTTTTGATAAAATCAAATCTTTCAACAACGAGGGGTTTTGTAAAGATATCAGCCCATTGATTTTCAGTTTCAATGAACTTAAGATCAATTACACACTTCTGTACATAGTCTCTTATAAAATGATGTTTAATCTCAATATGCTTAGCTCTTGAGGGCAAAATAGGATTTTTAGAAAGATGAATGGCTGCAGTGTTATTACAATATAACGAAATACTGTGACTGCTTATTTGATAATCTTCCAATTGATATTTCATCCAAAGTAGTTGTGTACAACACTTAGCTGCTGAACTGTATTCTGCTTTTGCAGTTGACATAATAATGGTGGTTTGCCTTTTACTAGCCCATGAAATTAAATTCTCACTAATGAACTCGCAATTGCCACTGGTGGATTTTCTTTCAAGTTTATCACCAGCATAGTCAGCATCACTGAATACAATCAGTTTGTAATCATTAGATTTCTGATACAATAATCCAATGTTACAAGTAGCCTTCAGATATCTAAAGATTCTTTTTACAGCAGTAAAATGAGAGTCTCTAGGATCTGATTGAAATCTTGCGCACAGACATACACTGAACAAAATATCAGGTCTTGAAGCTGTTAGATAGAGAAGAGAACCAATCATACCTCTATATAACTTCTGATCAACTTTATTTTCAGATTCACCGTTGCTCAAGCTTGATGTTGGATGCATTGGAGTGTTCATGGGTTTGCAGTCTTCTAAGTTATATTTCTTCAGAAGATCTTTGATATACTTGATTGATGAATAAAGTTTCCTTTCTTTGTTTGATTAATCTGAATTCCCATAAAGTACTTTAATTCTCCCATCATACTCATCTCAAATTCATCCTGCATCATCTTAGAAAAGTTCTTGCAAAGTGTACCATTAGTTGATCCAAAGATAATGTCATCAACATAAATTTGAATGATCAGAATGTCTTTCTTCAGAGTCTTTCTAATAATGTATTATCAACTTGACCTTTCTCAAAACCATTGTCAACCAAGAAGTTACTTAGTCTTTCATACCAAGCTATGGGAGCTTGTTTGAGTCCATAAAGTGACTTCTTTAGTCTAAACACATGATCTGGATTTGCAATATCTTCAAATCCTGGAGGTTGTTTGACATATACTTCTTCAGAAATTACTCCATTAAGAAATGCACTCTTTACATCCATTTGATAAAGTGTGATGTTGTTGTTGACAACATAGGATATAAGTAATCTTATTGCTTCCAATCTTGCAACTGGAGCATAAGTCTCTATATAATTTATTGCTTCTTGTTGATTGTATCCTTGAGCAACAAGTCCATCTTTGTTTCTTGTTACTTCTCCCTGTTCATTCAGCTTGTTTCTGTATACTCACTTTGTTCCAATAATGTTCTTATCTTTAGGTTTGGGTACCAGATCCCATACATCATTTCTCTGAAATTGATTCAATTCTTCTTCCATTGCAACAATCCAAGCATCATCTGATAAAGCATCATTAGTGGTTTTAGGTTCAATCAAGGAAACTAGATCAAATAAGGATTCTTCATCCCTAAAACTTGATCTTGTTTTCCTAGAACTGTTCTTATTTCCAATGATAAGCTCTTCAGGATGTGATGATTTGTACTTGAAGGTATTTCTTGGAATAATTGTTGCTTCATGTTCAGAATCTTCAGTTGGGTTAGTTTGATGAGTGTTAAAATCTGGAACTTGAGAATCTTCATCTTCTGACTCTTGAGAATCTGTAATTTCTATAACAGGCTCTGACTTTTCATTGTCAGGCACTTTGTCATCAAACTTCACATGCATAGATTCTTCAACTGTTTGAGTTTCAGAATTATACACTCTGTATGACTTGGAGCGTTCAGAATATCCAATGAAGATGCCCTTACAGGCTTTAGAGTCAAATTTCTTGAGATGAACTTTAGTATTCAGAATGTAACAAGTACAACCAAATTGGTGAAAATAAGAAATATTGGGTTTCCTTCCTCTAAAGAGTTCATATGTTGTTTTATTCAGAATAGGTCTAATATAGATTATGTTCTGAATATAACCAGCAGTGTTTACAGCTTTTGCCCAGAAAAACTTTTCCAAAGAATTTTAATGCATCATGGTTCTAGCCATTTCTTGCAAAGATCTGTTCTTTCTTTCTACAACTCCTTTTTGCTGTGGAGTTCTAGGAGAAGAGAACTCATGGAATATTCCATGTTCTTCACAAAAATTTTCAAAAGGTTCATTTTCAAATTCACCACCATGATCACTTCTAACTTTCAAAATCTTTAAATCTTTCTCATTTTGAATTTGGGCACAGAAGATACTAAACTTTTCATATGTATCACTTTTAGATTTAAGGAACCTGACCCAAGTCCATCTACTATAATTATCAACAATGACTGGTCCATACTTCTTTCCATTGAGTGAAGCAGTACTAACTGGTCCAAACAAATCAATGTGTAGAAGTTCTAAAGGTCTAGAAGTAGAAACAATGTTTTTAATTTTAAACGAGCTTTTGACAATCTTCCCTTTCTTACAAGAGCCACAAAGAGAATCTGAGTGATAAGTCAATTTAGGAAGGCCTCTCACAAGATTGTCATTGCTAAGCTTAGAGATTAATCTCCAGTTAGCATGTCATAATCTCTTATGCCAAACCCATTTCTCATCACTTAGTGTCAATAAACAAAGCACATTTTGATCTTCCAGATCAGAGAGATTAACTTTATAAACATTGCCTTTTCTGCAACCTTTAAAAAGAATGGATTTATTAGTTCCTCCCTCTTTCAGATTCAAGGTGTGGAACAAGTGCTTGTCTCCTGTCATGTGTCGTGAACATCCACTGTCCAGATACCAGGAGCTTTGTTTTCTTCTTGAGATGCATACCTGCAGTAAACATTATCTCAGATTTTGGTACCTATATTCTGATGGGTCCTCTATAGTTAGTTCTTTTATTCTTCTTCTGATTCTTGTAGCCTACAGAGGATCCAGAGTGAGGTAAGCCCTGAAAAAGGGTTTTAGGCTTAGCCTTGCCTTTGGATCTTAATCCATAATGTGTCAAAGAACCAGCTACCAAGTACGAATAGTTTGATCTCATGCCCCGAATACTCTTAGGCTTGAAGATCTTCTGAGCTCCTTGTATAGGCATGGATACAGGAGTAAGGGGAACATAGGTTTTAGAAAGTTCCAAGTTTACTTGAGTATCAGACACTTTTGGATTTTCTGTACCACTACTAGAAACAAAATCAGAATAAGGAAAATGTTAAACAGTGCACCAGGTGCACCAGTTAAGCAAGTTTTTATGGAAAATTTTTCTTGGAAATTGTACATTCAATGCTTTGAAAGTATAAAAAGTTCTCTTATCTCTATTAATTTTGTCTTTTATTTCCATATTTAGCATGCTTAACAAGTGCACCGGGTGCACTCTTTAGCATGACCCTTAGAATAAAGATCAGAAGGTGTTTTGCTGATACACACAGACTGAATTGAGTTTCCTTTGACAGTACTCCCCAATCCTTGTCCATTGTATTTGCCTGCACCATAAATCATAGAAGCTAGTCTATACTTGTCAATATTATGATGAACAAACTCTTGAAGTGCAATTTCTTGCTCATCATAGGGTTTGTTACATGTGCTGCAACCATTTTCAAGAACTTGAATAGTCTTTAAGGACTTCTTATAGTCTTCTTGAAGATGATTGACTTTATCATTGAAATTCTGTTCTCTGGCAGGACAGATGTCTTACACAATGTCTAGGACAATGTGTCAGTAGTCCAGATGTCCTAGACAACTGGTTCGACAATTGGTATGAGGATCACACGTTATTGCAGTACTGAAGATAAAAGAAAGCAATAAACAACACCAGTAATTTGTTAACCCAGTTCGACACTTATAACAAGCCCTACTCTGGAGGATACCAATTCAGGAAGTGAACACTACTAATTCGAATCAATATTTAGCCTTACAACACTACCAAACACCTTTTGGCATGTACGCCTTTTCTCAATCATAGTAATCTTCTACTCAAGGGCTAACTCCCCCTGAATATGAGAACCTACCCAACTCCCTCTAATCACTAATCCCAAGTGACGAAACAACTTTAAACTATAACAGTTTAAAAGACCAAGTTGAATGACAACATTCAACGACTCAAAGCTTCAAAGTATCAAGAACAATACTAAGAGCCACTAAGTGTTTTGCACAGTGGATACAAAACTTTGGACTCACAATCTTCAGTTATTGTGGGTTGAGTTTTAAGCTCCATGTTAAGTCCTTTATATAGGCGTGCAATTCTTCAGATAATCTTCAGTCTTTCAGATGCACTCAAATAAGAGTTAGTTTTAAAACAAACTTATTTCAAAACAAACTCCACAAAGATAAAGAATTTAATCTCTATCCACTAATTAAATACGAATCCAATCGTATCTAACACATAGGATTAATAACAAACTTTATCATTAATCATAATCTAAGCTTGTTACTAAAAGATTCGCGTTTTATTCAAATTAAAACAAACACGCGTGCTTAATGGATAAGCATTATCTTTTAAGCTGAACTGGGTCAAGATGTCCTACACACATGTCTTGGGACATCTTGTTCAACATGCTGCCTATGCATGCTCTGAACCCAGTGACAAGATGTCTAGGACATCTTGTTCAACATCTTGCATCTGCGCACATCTTCAATATGCACAAGTGGTTTAGACTTAATTACTTCAGCATTGATGCTTCAGTTAAGTCACTCTGGCCAAGTTGTTTTAGCCTTATGATGCAGCCAATCTCAGAAGAACTACAATCTCCCCCTTTGGCAAATTATGGCTAAAACAACCACTAACTACTTTGTTGAGTGTGCACTCTTCAGTCTTCAATCTTCAAATTTTTCAATCTTCAAATTGATCTCTGTTGATGCAATCTTCAATTCTGAATCTTCATGTCTTCAATGTCTTTGATCTTCAGAATCTTTGTGTGTCTTCAATGTTCAGGACTTCTTCAATCTTGAATTTGTTATGAACCTTTTCTAGTATGAGACAGTCTTAGTCTTGTCTTCATATGATTCATTACAATGAATTTTCTAAGTCCAGGGATGAGATACCTAGTGACTTAGTGAACCAAAGTCTTGAGTTGCAGTGGAAAGTACTTAATCAGAGTGATCAAGACTTACTAGACTTCTTAGAGGTTCATATTGAGCATTTAAGTTTTGCTATGGACACACTTGTTTTAGCATAGCTTTTTAGTTTTTAATTTTTTTTAAAAGCTTGCTATTTTATCATCCGTTAAAGCAAGAGAGTGATTTCTACTTGCCAAAGAGCTGTTCTATTATAAATTATTTCTCCCCCTTTTTACCATAATTTGTCAAAGGTTATTTTTTAAAGGAAAAATGCATTGATTAGTAATAAAGCGAACAGCATACAAAAGTGCACTTTAAGTGCCGGATGTCAAAGCCTCCAATGTCTAGGACATTTGGTAGGCCATAAAAGGTACAGGAGACAGATAGAGTTGGATTGTTGTCTTGTTTCTGTCTCGTGCTGGAGGTGTGTGTGAGATCTTCTGATGGTTGCACACCTCTTTTGGTCTGTAGAAATCTACAGACCTTCATGAATGCAGACGCCTAGTGCACTCCTTAACTGTTCAAATCTGAGTGCATCAAGGGGCTTTGTGAAGATATCTGCTAGTTGTTCTTCTGTGGCTATGTGTTCTAAAGTAACCACTTTCTTTTCAATAAGTTCTCTGATGAAGTGATGCCGAATATCAATGTGCTTTGTTCTGCTGTGTTGAACAAGATTCTTTGATATGTTGATGGCACTAACGTTGTCGCAGTATAATGTAATGACATCTTGTTCGACATTGTATTCTGTCAACATTTGCTTTATCCAGAGTAACTGTGAGCAGGCACTTCCTGCAGCTATGTATTCAGCTTCAGCAGTGGATAATGACACACAGTTTTGCTTCTTGCTGAACCATGAGATGAGATTTTCCCCAAGAAGGAAGAAACCTCCTGAGGTGCTTTTTCTGTCATCAGCACTTCCAGCCCAATCTGCATCGCAATATCCAATAAGAGTTGAATTTGCATTGCATGAGTAGAGCATTCCATAATCACAGGTACCACTGACATATTTGATGATTCTCTTCACTTGTAGTAGATGACTAGCCATGGGATTTGCTTGATATCGAGCACAAACTCCCACTGCAAAGGCTATATCTGGTCTGCTAGCAGTTAGGTATAGAAGACTCCCTATCATACTTCTGTAGAGACATTGATCTACATCAACTCCATTCTCATCTTTACTCAATTTGATGTGAGTAGCTGCTGGAGTTCTTTTGTGAGTGGCATTTTCTAGTCCAAACTTTTTCACAATGCTCTTAGCATATTTGCTTTGTGATATAAATAAGTGTCCTCTAATTGTTGGACTTGAAGGCCAAGGAAGTAAGTTAGTTCTCCTACTAGACTCATCTCAAGCTCTGACTTCATATGTTGAACAAATTGTTCCACCATCTGGTCACTCGTGCCTCCAAAGACTATGTCATCCACATAGATTTGGGCTATCATAATCTCCTTTAGATTGTTCTTCACAAACAATGTCTGATCTATACCTCCTCTGACATACCCATTGTTGATCAAAAACTCAGTCAATCTTTCGTACCATGCCCTAGGTGCCTGTTTCAATCCATATAGAGCCTTCTTCAATTTGTAAACATGTTCAGGTAGGCTGGAGTCTACAAATCCTTTTGGTTGTTCTACATAGACTTCTTCATGTAAGTATCCATTTAGAAAGGCACTTTTAACATCCATCTGATGGAGCTTGAACCTCATTGTGCACGAGATGCTTAGTAGTAGCCTTATAAATTCAAGCCTAGCAACTGGTGCGAATGTTTCATCAAAGTCCACACCTTCTACTTGTGTGTATCCTTGAGCAACTAGACGAGCCTTGTTTCTTGTAACAGTACCATGCTCATCTGATTTGTTCTTGAACACCCATTTGGTTCCTATCACATTGATTTCTTCAGCTCTTGGAACTAGCTCCCAAACTTGATTCCTTGTGAATTGTTCCAATTCTTCTTGCATGGCATTTATCCAGAACTCATCACTCAGTGCCTCTTTGACATTTTTAGGTTCAATTGAGGATATGAAGCAAGAGTTAGCAATTTGATCTCTGGATCTGGTGATGACTCCTGCACTTGGATTTCCTATGATGTTGTTAACTGGATGCATCTTTAGAAATCTTGTGGATGATCCCTTGAACCTAGGAGAAATAGTACTTGGCTCAGTTGTTGGACTGTTTGGCATGATGTCCGGGACATTTGGTTGATCACTTGATGGCTGGGGAGAGTCATCATCATCATCATCTTCTTCTTCTACAGTGAACGGTTCTTCAGGAGTATCGTTGAACACAACATTGATGGATTCTATGATTGTCTTGGTGCGTTTGTTGTATACTCTGTATGCTCTACTGTTTGCTGAATATCCCATGAAGATGCCTTCATCACTTTTAGGATCCAATTTTCTTCTCTGCTATCGATCAACTAGGACATAGCACACAGTACCAAAAACATGGAAGTACTTGACTGTTGGTTTTCTTCCCTTCCATAATTCATACTGGGTTGCTTTTGTCCCTTTTCTTAGAGTCACCCTGTTGTGTATGTGACAAGCTGTGTGCATTGCTTCATCCCAGAAGTGATAAGGTAGTTTTTGAGCGTGCAGCATTGCTCTTGTGCATTCTTGCAAGGTTCTATTTTTCCTTTCCACCACTCCATTTTGTTGTGGTGTGATTGGAGCTGAGAACTCTTGTTCTATGCCTTTGGTAGCGCAGAATTCTGTGAACTTTGAATTTTCAAATTCTTTCCCGTGATCACTCCTTATTCTGATTACTTCACTTCCCTGTTCCTTTTCAATGAGATAGCACAGTCCCTTGAACATATCAAAAGCTTCAAATTTCTCTCTGATAAATCTGACCCATGTGTATCTTGAGTAGTCATCTACGCACACTAGAACGTATCTTTTACCATTCAAGCTTTCAACTTGTATAGGTCCCATAAGGTCCATATGAAGCAGCTCTAGATTTCTTGTGGTGACCGTATGTCGAACCTTCTTGTGTGACATCTTGGTTTGCTTCCCAATCTGGCATTCTCCACATATTTTGACTTCCTCTATCTTGAGATTAGGCAAACCTCTGACTGCTTCTTCTGTGATGAGTTTTCTCATACTTTTAAGATTGAGATGTCCCAACTTTTGATGCCATAGCTTGGTCTCATCTTCCTTAGTTATCATGCGTGAGACATCTTGACTCTTGTGTTGAGACTGCCACAGATAACAGTTGTCCTTGGACCTTGACCCTTTCATAACCTCTTTATCTTTGTTGGTTACAATGCATTCAGAGTTGTTGAAGCTAACTCTTAGTCCTTGGTCACATAGCTGACTTATGCTTATTAAATTAGCTGTAAGTCCTTCTACTAGGAGAACATTATCAAGGCTTGGTAATTCAGGTCCATTCAGTTTTCCTATTCCTTTTATTTTTCCTTTAGCTCCATCCCCAAAGGTAACATAGCTGTTGGAATAATTTATAATTTCTTGAAGATAAGCCTTTTCTCCAGTCATGTGCTTTGAGCATCCACTATCAAAGTACCAATCATCTTTGGAGGTTACTCTGAGTGATGTATGAGCTATTAGACAAGTAAGTTTGCTTAGAGAGTTCTTTGCTTGTCTTCTAGCTGTATATCTGTTCCAAAATTGTTCATGAAACCTTGGGAAACCATATAGCTCAAAGCAAAATGTCCTAATGTGTCCTTCCTTCCCACAGTGATGACAAGTCTTCCCTTTTGTTTTGGATTGAGTCTTGTCTTCAGTTGATCTTTGGTTATGATGGTAGGACATGTGGTTTGACATGTGTTTCTTTCTCTGCTTCCTTGATGATTTTGAACTGTTGCTCTGTATTTTCATTGATAGAGCAATCTCTGAGAGTTTTGTATTTAGCAGAGAGATTTGTTCCTTGAAATCATTGTGGACTAATTCTTCATGAAGAGGAGAATCTGAGGGTTTTCTCTGTTGTGGTATGCATTTGCTGGTGAATGTAAGGTTGATCTCTGTGTCAGGTTCTTTGGGCAGAGTGCTACTCAGTCCCTTATGTTGTTTTTCCAGATGATTAGGACATTCATATATGTTATGTCTGTATCCTTTGCACTCAGAACATTTATTTTCTTGACGAGTCTTGCATTGATCGTTGTTTTTCCTTTGAAGCTTGATGTCGGACCGAATGACTTGGACATCTGACTTTTTGTTCTTTCCTAGCTTTGCCAAGGACCTGTTGAAGTCGTTGCTTATAAGGGCTATGGCTCTTGATAGGTTGTCTTCGTCTGATTCTTCTTTAGTCAAAAAAGCTTTGTTTTTGACTATCTTTCCTGATCTGTCATCAAACGTCGTCTCAAAAGCTTGTAGTGATCCAATGAGTTCATCCATCTTCATTGTTTTCAAGTCTTGAGATTCTTCAATTGCAGTTACCTTCATGTTGAATCTCTTAGGTAGTGATCTAAGGATTTTTCTTGTCAACTTTTCTTCAGGTATTTTCTCTCCCAGAGCAAACGACGAGTTGGCTATATCACGAATCCTGTTGTTAAAATCTGATATAGTCTCATCATCCTCCATCTTAAGATTTTCAAATTTCGTGGAGAGAAGCTGCAGTTTTGACATCTTGACCTTGGAGGTTCCTTCATGAGCAGTTTGAAGAATTTCCCAAGCTTGCTTTGCTTCTGTGCAAGTGTTGATTAGTTTGAATATATTTTCATCAACACCAATAAAGATGGCATTTAATGATTTAGAATTGCCATTGGCCTCAGTTTCTTCTTCTGTGGTCCATTCTCCTTCGCCTTTTAATGTTGAAGAGCCATCTTCTGCAGAAACTATTGGGTGATTCCAACCTGTGATGATTGCCTTCCATGCTTTTTGATCCATGGACTTGATGAAGGCAATCATCCTTGCATTCCAATAGTCATAGTTTGATCCATTCAGAACTGGTGGCCTATTTATTGATCCTCCATTCTTGTCCATCTTGAACAAGATTTTGTCTCCCTGGAGCTCACCAGCAGGTTAGGGTGCCTGCTCTGATGCCAATTGAAATTCTGTTCTCTGGCAGGACAGATGTCTTACACAATGTCTAGGACAATGTGTCAGTAGTCCAGATGTCCTAGACAACTGGTTCGACAACTGGTTTGAGGATCACACGTTATTGCAGTACTGAAGATAAAAGAAAGCAATAAACAACACCAGTAATTTGTTAACCCAGTTCGGCACTTATAACAAGCCCTACTCTAGAGGATACCAATCCAGGAAGTGAACACTACTAATTCGAATCAATACTTAGCCTTACAACACTACCAAACACCTTTTGGCATGTACGCCTTTTCTCAATCCTAGTAATCTTCTACTCAATGGCTAACTCCCCATGAATATGAGAACCTACCCAACTCCATCTAATCACTAATCTCAAGTGACGAAACAACTTTAAACTATAACAGTTTAAAAGACCAAGTTGAATGACAAAATTCAACGACTCAAAGCTTCAAAGTATCAAGAACAATACTAAGAGCCACTAAGTGTTTTGCACAGTGGGTACAAAACTTTGGACTCACAATCTTCAGTTATTGTGGGTTGAGATTTAAGCTCCATGTTGAGTCCTTTATATAGGCGTGCAATTCTTCAGATAATCTTCAGTCTTTCAGATGCACTCAAATAAGAGTTAGTTTTAAAACAAACTTATTTCAAAACAAACTTCACAAAGATAAAGAATTTAATCTTTATCCACTAATTAAATACGAATCCAATCGTATCTAACACATATGATTAATATATAACAAACTTTATCATTAATCCTAATCTCAGCTTGTTACTAAAAGATTCTCGTTTTATTCAAATTAAAACAAACACACGTGCTTAATGGATAAGCATTATCTTTTAAGCTGAACTGGGTCAAGATGTCCTACCCACATGTCTTGGGACATCTTGTTCAACATGCTGCCTATGCATGCTCTAAACCCAGTGACAAGATGTCTAGCACATCTTGTTCAACATCTTGCATCTGCACATCTTCAATATGCACAAGTGGTTTAGACTTAATTACTTCAGCATTGATGCTTCAGTTAAGTCACTCTGGCCAAGTTGTTTTAGCCTTATGATGCAGTCAATCTCAGAAGAACTACAATCATTGAGCATGTCAAATTTTGTTTAAAAAGTTCTAGCTCATTTGATTTGTCCATGTATTTCATCATAGTATTTTTCAAAGCCTTAGAAATTTGAGTACTAGATAGTTGGGATATTAACTGTTCAATATCTTCTGAATATCACTTTCACTATCTGAATCAGCTCTGGCCATCAGTGCCAAATTTGCTTCTTCTTCTTTAGCTTCATCATCAGATAGCTTGTCAAGATCTTCCCATGTAGCCAGAAGACTCTTTTTAGCTTTGTTCTTGAAAGTACTCTTTCTTCCTTTTCCTTTGGTGCTTAATTCAGGACAATCAACAATGAAATGTCCAGGTTTGTGGCAATTGAAGCAATTCTTTGAATCATCCTTCTTATCTTTGTTTTCAGAACTTCTGAAATCAGAACCTTTAGATCCAGAACCTCTACCAGAATATCTTGGTTTCCTTTTTATCCACTTCTGGAACTTCCTAGTCAGGAGAGCAAATACATCATCATCTGATCCTTCTTCTTGATCATCTGCAGAAGATTCCTCAGCTTCAGATTCAACAACCTTAGCCTTTAGTGCCTTAGAAGATCCTAAAGTAGCTGGCAAGGCCAAAGACTTTACTCTCTTATGAGGCTCGTCAGAAGCTAGCTCAATCTCATGAGTGAACTAATCAATCCTTCTAAACTAAGGGTATCTAAATCCTTAGCTTCCTGTATAATAGTGACGTTGGGTCTCCACTTAGCAGGTAAACTTCTTAGAATCTTCTTCACATGATTAGGAGTAGTATAACTTTTCTTCAGAACTTGAAGACCAGCTATCAGAACTTTGAATCTAGAAAACATAGACTCAATGTTCTCGTCTTCTTTCATTATGAAAAGTTCATACTGTTGGATCAGGAGTGTTGCCTTTGCTACCTGTACCTGTTTGTTTCCATCATAAGATGAACACAAGGAATCATAAATACTCTTGGCAGTAGATTTGTCTGAGATCTTTAGGTATTCCTCATGAGATATGCAACCAATCAGAATATCCTTGACCTTGTGGTGTTTCTTGTATGCTTTCTTGTCCTTGTTAGTGAAAGCTTGTCTTGTCTTAAAATCCAATCTCCCTCTTTCATCCAAACCTTGAAAAGTAACTCCTATTTCAACTAAATCCCAAAGCTCATCATCAATGCCAACAAGATGACTGTATATTCTATCTTTCCACCAGGAAAAGGTAGAACCATTTCCATTGAACTTAGGAACTTTGCTGGTGTTGTTTTTATCATCAACATCATAGTTGAAAGGAATAGTAACATGAGGTTTAGAACCAGAACCATCACCAATTTCACCAGACATAGTGTTTTTCAACAAATGACAACTGTCTTACTGTAAGGTGATAAAACAGAACCAAGACTCTAGATGTCAATTGAAGGTGTGAAAAACATAAGAAGAAGGGTTGAATTGTGTTTTAAGAGTTTTTGAAAAATTTGCTTCTAAGTCTTTCAACTTATCAGAACTTGCAGTGGAATAATCAAACACAATAACTTCTGGTCACGATGAAACAGTAAAGGAGAAGAGAGAAGAGAGATGAACACACTGATTTTTATACTAGTTCTCCTCACAAACCGAGAGTACTCCAGTCCCCTTGCACTTCCAAGGGATTTCACTATAATCACACAAGATTACAATTGCTCAAGCACACAGCAAGAGACTTCCAATGCTCAAGTAACACAATATAAGAGACTTCCAAATGCTCAAGCATAAAAGGAAGAGACTTCTTACAAAGTTACAAATAACAAAACGATATTTGAACTTCTGATAAACAGTATCAGAGTTCTGAACAAAATAATACAACTCTAAAAACAAGACTAATCTTAGAATTCTTATAAAAGAAAACTAAGGTTCAACAACTGACTAATCAGAGGTTGAAGACTGTTTGTCTTGAATTTTGAATTAAGTTCAAGTTGTATTCCTCAAAGTGTTATAGTGCTCTTTTGAATTTAGCAGAGTAACAACGCTTTTGTTCGTAGTTGTGTGGTTGTCTATTCTTCAAATTCTTCTTCCTTTTATAGACGGTGGTGGATCGTTTGAATTTGAGTAGACATGATGAAAACAGCTAGATAGTACTGTGCTATTTTTCTTCTTGAGTCGTGTTTATCCAAATCAGGTAAATGATGAATTCTTGATCCTTGATTTAGAATATTCGCCCATATCAGGAAATAGAATATAGTACAATAGTACAAACGTCATTATCACGATCATAACGGTCTTGTACGATGATTTCTTCTGTCATTCTGAATTTGCTATATAGATGATAGTTTTTGAGAATAGAATGTCCTTCTGAAAGTTCTTTTGACAAATTCTGTTGTTTCCATCGTCATCAGAATCTTGAGTTTTCATTTTAGGTTCTGATGAGAGTAGCTTCTGATTGACTTTGACTTGCAACTTCTAGTGACGTAGCTTCTGGGGTCATGACTCAGAACTTGTTTTTCCCAACTTCTGGGGACGCTTTTTAAAATATCAATCAGAACTTCACTTTCTAGTGTTCATAAATTTTTAACTTATATACCTACACACTAGAGTAAATTATCAGTGATCCCTATTGTATATTAATACTATTGTTATCATCAAAACTTACTTGAGTTATATTAGAACCAACTTTGTTCCAACATATATATATATATATATATATGGCTTAATTCATAATTTGGTCCCATATGTTTACTTTAGCTCTCAATTTGGTCCCTTATATTTTAAAACGTCTATGTTAGTCCCTTATGTTTTAACGTTACCATTAATTGGTCCCTTCCGTCAATATTTTTTTTTAATTTCGTTAAATTTTTGACACGTGGCTAAGCAATGGCAGAGTCCTAGGAGTGTAAGCGAATCAGAAAAATTCAATTAAATTGACAATTCAAACCGATCTAAACAGGAAAAACCGATTTTAATGGTTCGGATTAAAAATCAGTGCGGTTTGGTTCGATTTTCAGATTGAGTTTTCAAAAACCGATGAAAACTAAACCGAACCAATAGATGTATATAGTTAGATTTAATATTTTTTTATAGGTCAACCCACACTAAAAAGTTAAAACTGGCCTAACTTGAACTATGTCTAGAAAAAAATATAGTCACACAACAAACTCTTATTTAGAAATACGCTCTTAAACTATTAAAATATAAATATTTTGCATGAGTAAGTATTTTTTATTTTATTAATGTTATTTATAAATTAAAGAAGATTATTCTTTTGAATTGTTTTTGAATTTTTTACTAAATAGTTAATTTTTAACATTTGTATCGGGTCTCGAAATAGTCGGAACCGACTGTGATGCAAGTGCTAACGATGTTGCACTCATATATCTAGTTAGATGAATGAGTGATATCAGGAAAAAAATAATAACATTAAATACATCGGAAAATAACCGATTAAAATATCCGAACCAAATCGATCAATTTGGTTCTGTTTCATTTTTAAAAAACACAAAAAACCGAACTAAACCGAACCAATTGAGGTGTATTGGATTGAGATTTCAATGAATTTTAAAAGACTTTTTTTATAATAAAAAGTCTTGTGGTATTCAATTAAGATTTTTATAAAAGTTAAATAAATCTTGTGGTATTCAATTAAGACAATTAAGATTTTTTTTTAAGACAACAAAATCTGCTGGTATTCAATTGAGATTTCTCATCATTTTTAAATTATCTATTGGTATTCAAAAGTCTATAGATTTTGATGGATTTTATTATGAAATAGATTTTGAAAGACTTTTTAGTTCAAAATACAGATAAAATATTCTTCCAACAATCCCACTCAAACCCTCAAAACTTTTTCACAATCTTTCCAAACTTTTTTTTCCAGCCGACAGGACTACCATCAACAGATTCTTTCTTACAACTTCATCGTATATATCACTTTCATAATATTTGCTATTGTTACGTACTATCATCGTATACTATCATCATAATGAATTTGCTATTACTATCATCGTTGATAATGAATCCTCATCATATATATATATATATATATATATATATATATATCATCGTATAACACTTTCTGGGAAAAATAGTAGAGTTGCATACCCATTAGCGTATATCCTCATCATATATATATATATAATGAATCCAGATCATATATATATATATATATATATATATATATATATATATATATATATATATATCAAATTACCTTACTCTAACGATTTGTTTAAGGGGTTGTTCTGCATTTGTTTTCTTCATGTGTGCTCTACTTTAATTTAGCTTTGTAACCATATCAACACATTCTTTTAGGCAAATCATGCAATTGTTTTAAGGAGTGTTGTGATACTCTTCTATACAGTAATTTTAAAGTGAATAAAATTATGATATTTTTTTGAAACACAAAATTATGATATTTTTATAAAGTAGTCATTATTGTGATCACAGTAAATATACAAATTTGATTTATATAAATATTTTCTATTGAATTATATATTATTCAGTATATAGTCATAGTCGTTATATTTTTGATAATTAGAAAATAAATTAGCAAATAACTAATTTCTTGTGTGTGTATATATATATATATATATATATATATATATATATATATATATATATATATATATATATATATATATATATATATAAATATTAGTGATCAAATGGGAGACTCACAAGAAACTAACAAAGGAAAAAGTAGAGACAAAGATTATGTATCTTGGACCATGGAGGAAACCAATGAGTTGTTGCATCTCTTGGTAGATGCTATGAATAGGGGGTTGCGTGATGCCAATGGGTCCCTTAGCAAACTGAATGTAGAACGACTAATACTTCCTCCACTTAATGCTAAAACTAAGTTCGTTAAAACTTATAGCCATTATTTGAGTCGGATGAAGTGGTTTAAGAATTAGTATAACATGATGTCAACACTTATGTGACATAACTCTGGTTTTGGATGGGACTCAATTGGAAAAACTTTCACCGCTCCTGAGGAAGTATGGAAAGATTACTTAAAGGTGAGCTAAGTTCGTGATCTTTTAAAAATATTAATAGTTACAATTTTAATACTTTGTAATACTTGTAGTATATTAACAATGGTTTTTTTTAGTCACACCCAAGTCACAGCAAACTTCGAGGAAAGACTATGATCGATTATGAGAACTTAAAGATTGTTGTTGGGGGTGGAGTTTCTAGCGGGAATCATTCTGTAGCAATAGATCCAGATGATACAGATGCAACAACTTTTGAGTCAGAAAATGCAACAACTTTTGAGCCAGAAAATAGAAATGCTGGGATAGAAGAATTTTCATATGATCCTAATAGTGGCACATTCATGGCTCCAAATAACTATGAATCACTATATCTGTGAAGAATTGCCTTGAAAACTCAGAAACAGGAAATAAACAGGAAACAGGTGCAGGAACAGGTGCTGTCATCTGCGCCCAGGCGCAGCCTGCTGAAGAATGGGGTCTTTTGGTTCTGCCATCTGCGCCTAGGCGCAGCTACCCTGCGCGGGGCGCAGGCCCGCGAGTATTTATTGGCTGTTTTGCGTTTTCTGAGGTTGTAATGTGATTTTTAGGGTTTCTAAGGCCAACATACAGACTAGGGTTCATAGAGAATCATCTTGAAAGACTCTAGGGTTGGGATAAACATATCAATCACCTTGTAATCACTTGTAATTGAATTTCTTGGTCACGGGAAGAAATTCGGGACTTGGGTAGAATAGGTTTGAAGACTATTTCTTGTAACCCTTGTTGTTGGGATTTCATTGTAACCAGATATTTGATTGAAGGAAGAAAGGAGAGCTGCCCTCTCCCCCGGACGTAGGTTCATTAACACCGAACCGGGTAAACAAACGAACGTGTCTTTTACTTTTCGCCGTTATTATTGTTTGTGGTTTCTATTGCGATTATCGCTTGTTTTGATTGCTCAATTTAATTTGCTCCACACACTAAAGGTTATTGGTGTGGTTCAGTCCGAATTCACAACAATATCAACCTTCATCACCAAATCAACTTAGTCCACCATCCCATCCCCCTTTAGATTCGGAGGTTCCCTTAGAAAAGCAAAACAGTCACAAGAGAAAGAGAACCGAGTATGGAGGAAGTTCTAGCACTGTAGGGATCAACAATCAAGACAACATTCTGGAAAACCTTTCTGTTGGCATTGAGACTATTGCTGCGAATTTTGAAAAAATATCTAACATGATGGTTGAACTATTATGGTTGAAGTATTTATAGTTTATATTTTTTTGTGAAACTCTTGTGGTTAAACTTTAATTATATTTATTTTTAAATATGACTTTGTATTAACTTTGATATTGACTTATAATCATGACCATGACACAAAGAACGAAGAAATGGATGAAGATATATATAATGAAGATACAAATGAAGATACAGATGATGAGGAAACAGAGGAAGAATTTTATGAAGTCATATACACATATGTGATGGCAATTTATGCTTTAACATACATATTAAATCAATTTTTGAATATGATGCGTGGTGAACATATTGAGCGTCCATTAATTTGTGTTGAAGAGATGCTTGCATCATTTCTACAAATTGTCGGCCAAAATGCTCGATATTGTGTAATCAACAATACATTCGGCCGGTCCCAATTTGCTACAAGTGAAAATTTTCACAAGGTTTTGAAGGCTTTGAACTCATTAGCACCTGGTTTGATGGTTAGACCAAGTTCAACCGTGCCTGCAAAAATAAGGGAAAGCACAAGGTTTTATCCTTATTTTAAGGTATGCGATCATTATCCAATTATAACAAAATGTAATTATAATTTTTTATTATAATAATAATATTAGCTGATTATTGCTACAGACATGCATTAGGATTGCATTGGAGCTATTGATGGCACACACATTCCAGCAATGGTAAGAGGACGAGATGTAAGCAGTTATGGTGATCGTCATGGAAATATATCACAAAATGTATTAGCTGCTTGTAACTTTGATTTGGAATTCATGTACGTTCTTAGCGGATGGGAGGGTTCAGCACATGATTCCAAGCTATTAAATGATGCTTTGACAAGGAGAAATGGACTTAAAGTACCCCAAGGTAAGTCGTTAATTTTTAATGTATAAGTGTGTTTTATCTATTTTCACTTTCATACTAATTTTATATGCATTGCTTATGAAATTAGATAAGTATTTTCTGGTGGATTGTGGATTTCCAAATCGACGCAAATTTCTAGCCCCATATCGAGGTGTACGATACCATATGCAAGATTTTGCAAGTCATGGTAATGATCCTGAAAATGAAAAGGAATTATCCAATCTTCGGCATGCATCTTTAAGGAATGTGATTGAGAGAATATTTGGTGTTTTTAAATCGCGGTTCACAATTTTTAAGTCAGCACCTCCATTCCCATTTAAGGCGCAAGCAGACCTTGTGTTGGCATGCGCAGCACTTCATAATTTTCTTTGTAAAGAATGTCGTTCTGATGAATTTCCAGTCGAACCTACTGGCGAGTCTTCATCTTCATCTTCAGTGTTACCAAATCATGAAGATAATAATTATGAACCTACTGTTCAAACACAAGAACAGGAACGAGAAGATGCTAATTTATGGAGGAATAGTATAGATTCAAATATGTGGAGAAATGCTACTTAGATGAACATGAATTTGTAATCACTTTGTTACTTTTTTATTCTTTTTATGCTTGTTACTATTTTTTTAGGCAATAATGAATTTGCTATTAAAATATTTTAAATTTCTATCATTTTTATTTTCTTTATTCAAACTTTAGAATTTATTTATCTAATAAATAAAAAGTTAGAATTTACTTATCATCCTTTTTATTCACTTTTATAATTTTTTTGGCTTAAAATTCAATAAATTCTTCAAAACCTTAAAAATTTAAAAAATCTGTTATATTCCATCAAAATCTGTTATAATCCATCAAAATCCTGTGTTAAGAATCCTGATTCTAAAAAGTCTCTCAGAAAAAATCTTTTACAATCTCACAAAGTCAACAATATCTTACAACATCTTTTAAAATCTTCAAGATTTTTTTTCTCAAAAAAGTCTTTTAAAATCCCAATCCAATACACCCCCTATTGTTTCGGACATCAGATTCACAAGAATCGATCCAAACCGATTCAATTACACCTGTGGCCCATCCCATAATAATTCACAAAATTTAATTAAACCCTAACTATATATTCGCAAAATAAAATTATTTTGCCACTCTATCAGACCATATCACCTTCTCCTCCTACTATTTTGTTATTTTACCCTTCCGCTGCCGACAAATTTCTTCTTAACGATCGATTCCACAAGTGTATTTGAAACTCTTCTGACTCAAACGCATCATCAGCCTCGGCAAGATGATGGCGAACAAATGCGTAGATCTTCCTCAAGAACTTATAACTGAAATTCTGTTAAGGTTACCAGTCAAGAGTCTGTTACGTTTCAGGTGTGTCCGTAAATCATGGGATTCTCTCATCTCTCATGATTCCCATTTTGCAACTTCACATTTTGCAACTTCACCAACAAATAGAATTTTGTTCGTAAAACCCTTATATCCCTATGAAGCCCCATCCATAGATTTCGATGCCCTGTCCATAGATTTTGATTCATCCCTTAACGATCATTCTGTTTATGCTTCACTAAACATTGATTATTTGCCTCAATCTCGCGGTCTTGCAATTACCGGTTCTTGTAGAGGCTTCCTGTTATTGAACACTCACAGTGGCTTCTGTCTATGGAATCCATCCACTCGTGTCCACAAACAAATACCTCACTCTCCTATAACTATTTCCAAAATTCAGAAAATTGCATACCAACTGTATGGATTTGCATAAGAACCGACCACGGATGATTACATTGTAGTTTTGGTGTCCTACGAAACACACCGAAGTGGTTCAATTGACTTGGAGATTTTCTCATTAAGAGCTAATAAGTGGAAGCAAATTGAGGTTGATTCTCATTTTCCTTATGTGATTGCTGAAAACTTTGCATATAGTCGTCACAAAGTCGGGTTGTTCTTGAATGATGCTATTCATTGGCTTGTTTATAATCACCAGACCCATAGGAATGTTATTATTGCCTTTAATTTAAAGGAAATGAGCATGTCAGAGATAACTCTACCAGATGAGTTTGTTTTTAATTATTCTTATCTTATACAATATCATTTGTTGGTAATTGACAGGCTTATCAATGCATGGATTGTGGATGTGAAAACGGAAACGGTTAAGATATGGGTGATGCAAGAATACGCACTGCAATCATCTTGGACTAAGACTCTTGTTTTTGGTATCCATCTTGGTCCGTACAATTCTTTTTCTCCAATATGCTCTACAAATTCTGGTGATATAGTTGGAACAGATCATCGTGGTAGACTGGTGAAATTGAATGACAGAGGACAGATGCTACAGCATCACACCTATTGTTCAGAAAGATCCCAGATGGCCGTTTATACAGAGTCTCTGCTTTCACTCCCTGGTGGCACCGAGTAAGCTTAAGGCGATGTTTGCGGGTTGATTTTTGGTTGACTATGTCTATATTTTGATATATGGTTAATATTTTAAAATAATTGGAAGAATATGATAAATGATCATATAATACTTTCATACCAAAAACCAACCTACAAACAAAGCCTATAAAGATAACTAGTGATATCAAACAAGATGAATATGATTGTGCAATATTTGCATTTACACCATTATAATGATATTTATTTTCTTGTAATTTGAACTTTTGGTATTATGAAGCATGATAAGTAATTGGCTGAAGTCGATTTGCGTGGAGTAATGGTAAACTCCTTCCTTTTGTTGAAATGGAATCATTATCTTGTTAGGTTTATCTGCAAGGAATATCTTTATTTTTTGTTTAAGGTAAAAACAAATAGTGGGATTTGTGTCTGTAATGTTTTTAGCTTCAATTTATGAGTAAAATTTATTTCTTTATATTTTTTTTGTCTTGCGCTTGGTTTTTTTCCCCTTTTTTTCCACACAACTGTTTCAAATGGAGCATTTTTTGCGCCATTTCTTTGATGTGACTTGGTAGTAGTAGTAGTAGTAGTAGTTAGTATAGTTTGTATGGCTTCATATGGTAAAGAGGGACACAATTGCTTATCATTTATGGTAAATATATGGTCATTGAAGAGTAAGAACTTGTTTTAAAATTGCAACTTAAGAAGTTTCTTCTGATAGGGAGCCTCTCTCTATATATGGAATTGTATGTTAAAGAACCTCGTAAGTGCCCTTTAAGGTGGATAAGTGGGATGAACGAGGTTTGAACCCCGGTACCCTGCATATATAATGCAATGTCCTGCCAACTGAGCTAAGCCCACGTGACAAGTGTCCTTTAATGATCCAATTGTTGCTTCTGCTCATTAAAGTCTTTTAAGAACTTATGATTGCGGAAGGAAAAAGATCCGGGAGAATTAGTGACTTATATTGTTTATGGATGTTGTAGCTTATTCAGACTTGAACTTATCTATAATAAGTAGATAAGTAGATTGACATTTATTTTAGCTTCTTGAATCCACTTCTTAGTCTTAGCAGGTTAGCAACAAATGATGTTCAATGCCTAGCTAGTCATTTTATATAGATAGATATAGATTATAATTATAAATAAATGAGAGCTTCCATATAAGAATTTGACACCATCACAATATTCTCCTGTGAAGTTTTTGAATGGAGATTTATGCATTGATATTTCAAATTTATGTTGTAAAGTTTGTTTACCCTTCTTGCATGTGTTAATATTTGATGATCACAATTACAATCTTCAAGAACTTTTGAAACTAGAGCAACAAAAGAAACGATTTCAAGTTAGCTTTTTAGACTGAATTTGTATGCTATAAAAATTTCAAAATCAGTGGTTTGAAGACAAATTTTGTATATATGTCAAATACTTCTCATTATTCAACCTATTCCAGAAGAAAATTTGGGATGCTGAAACTGAACAAGTCTCTGTAACATCATGTCAGCAAACAAAATGACTTGATTGTTATTGATAGCGAGTAGCGACACATGATATGCTTAATTAAACTCAGTTCCATGTATATTATTGATTGGCTCTTGCAAGATTCCAGAGTTGAAATTTGTAATTTGACTTGCAGATGAGCTTTTGTATGGCCTGTTGTAACTGATATTAATACCTTTATTCGCCTTGAGGTATAAAAACTGACCATAACTCTCTTAGAAGTTCCAACATGTATTTCAATTAATTTGTACCAATCACATTTCAAGTTTTCTTTTATTCATTTTACTTTGCTGCACATATGTATGTAGTTTGAATTTTGAAATTCTATTATATTGGAGTCATGTTTCATTTTTCTTAGTTGCTTCTTTTGTCTTGCATCCTTGAATTTTGGGTGGATTAATTACTCCTTTCAATTTTAACCTTCTATTCTTTGTCTTTTTTTTCAATCTATTTGATGACAAGTATTTTCCTAATACAGGTTTAAGTCACAGGGACAAGAAAAGAAAAAGCAAATACCATCTATGAACCTCGGATACGTGACACGATATCGATACGATACTGATACGGTGATACATAATTTTCTTTAATTCCCGATACGATACGGCCGCGATACGTTGATTAAAAATTAAATTTACAAATACACAATATATAAACATAACAAAAATCTATAAAGATAACAAATTAACATTCAAATTACTCAAACTGAGCAAACAAACAAGTGAAAATTACATATCTTTAAGTTAATGAAGTACTATCTAAAAAGGACATAACTAGAACTACCCAAAAAGAAAAAAACATCATCGGTACTATCCAAAAAATACATGGTTATCAATCCATAAAGAAAACATATTATAACATTCATTATTTAAGACGAAACACGGATTGTATAAGTCTCATCTCCTCCATTTCTATCATAAAAAAAATGTTATTTTTCCGATACTTCTCAGATACGCGTATCGGAGAAGTATCCGACACGTATAGGTAATTATTTTTTTAAAAAAATAATTTTAATTGTCTGATACGAGTAATGGAAATATCGAACAAGTATCAGCATTAGAACACGTATCACACATGATAATTCGTCATTTTTGAAATATCGGGGTTTCATTGAATACCATTATATATTATGAAGATGATGATGATCATAAGATTATGATCAAATATGAATGAGAGAACTCTCTTAACTTGTCCATTTCAATAAGAAGGTGATAACTCAGATGAGGGTCTCTTCATGTCATGGTTGTCAGAATCGAGAATTTGCTTTAAATCGAAAGAGGATAGTAAGATTGAAAAATCGTAAATCGTAATCAAAATCGATGGATTCTACTCAATTAATTTTGGTAAACCGAAAGGGGAAATCAAAAAAGCATAATTATAAATCGCAACCAAAATTGATGAATTCAACTCATATAATAGTGTGTGTGTGTGTGTGTGTGTGTGTGTATATATATATAAATATAAAATAAAGTGCAAGTACCCAAAATTTAAAATCATAAAACAATCAAGTTTGAAATCTTGAATATAAAACTAAATACTTAAAGCCTAGATGCTAAGTTAGATCACTAATGCGCCATCTACTTGGATCACTACTGCTGTTTGAGAGGATGTCGGGCCTGAAAGTCAACTTTCATAAAAGTATGTTGGTCGGCGTTAACATTTCTGATTTTTGGTTACATGAGGCCGCGTCTGCGTTGGGGTGTCAGGTGGGGAGGATTCCTTTCCTCTATTTGGGTCTCCCTATTGGTGGTGATCCGAGGCGTCTGAGTTTCTAGGAACCGGGGCTTAATCGTATTACGAATATGTTGTCTGGTTGGAAGAGTCGCTTCTTGTCTTTTGGCGGCCATCTTGTTCTGCTCAAGTCTGTCCTGTCATCTTTTTCTGTCTACGCTCTTTCCTTCTTCAAAGCCTCAGTAGGTACTATCTCTTCTATTGAATCTCTTTTGTAACACCCCAATTTTTCAAAGCCCAAAAAGGGGCATTATTTTTTTTTTTAAAACACGAGACAGAGTGCGCGGAAAATATTTTACAAGAGCCGGCATTAATCATACCACAGGACTAATTATATATATATTAGTACAACCAAAGCATCGGCATAATACTAATCATACATAAAAGTACTTTCGAGAAGTAAAGTGTGTACCTGAATATTTACAATCCAAAAGACAACCGTCTAAACCAAAAGTATAAATACTCAGATACAGTTTATCCAAAAGAGTCAGAATAAAACTCCCTAACCAAAAAGCACAGTGTACAACGCACCGGCATAAACCTAACTAGCTATACCACGCCACTCAATCACTGGGGGCTCAAGAAGCTACCGTCGTCCTCACGACCCACGGTATCAGGCGGGAATCCATCGTCTAGGGTGGGAGGAGCCCGTTCATGTATTATGGCAAGGGTCACCACACATATACATATATATAATACACACCGAATATACACATACCAAATACGGAAAGTAAATAGACATTTAGCATTTCCTTCTCAACAGACATTATAATTCAAATGCACACAAAGCCTATCAATGCAGACTCTACAATGAGCGTGTCACCAATCACTGGCTGCCACATGCATGAATTCCGGAATTTAACCTCTCCGCAGAGAGTCGTAGGTCCAACCCCTACTAAACCCCATAGGGCAGGTGAAGCCACACAGACTATAACACCAAGGTGAAGCCACACAGACTCTAACACCAACTCAATAAAAATCCCGCAGGATTAGGTGAAGCCACACAGACTCTAACACCCGGTGCTTAGGTGAAGCCACACAGACTCTAACACCCGTACACGCAACTATGAAATGCATGAGCATATTTTATATTTCAGCATATATAGGGCAGTCACACAGACAAATCCCCGGTGAAGTCACACAGACAAACACCCATGTAGTCTCCACTGACATACACGTTCCATACATGCTCATGCAACAATCAATATACATACACAAATGTAATCATCTCCACATACCAATACATATATTCGCAAATCATATGTAAAGCATACGCGTGTAATTTAAACACGTTCTCGTCTCGAGAATACATAATACCAAGCACACAAACACATCACAGAACCAAGCATACACACATGTCATTAAAGATATAAGGCAGAGATAAAGGTGTCCTTACCTCGGCAAGCGTCCACAACAATTTCTCGCTCAATTCTACGATACGCGCTACCTAAAATTAAGTAGCGTACGATCAATAAAATATTCCTCGTATATTCTATCGAAACGAAACCTATCCTCAAAATTCTAGAGGGGTTTAGGGTACGTTCTAACACTCTAGGATATTGATTTCAAGACTTCCCTAATTGATCAAAATTCAAGTGAACCTCTTCACGTTTTTCCCATTAAATGAAATAGTTTCGTTTCAAAACATAACCATGAGATGCATTTATTTCTAAATCCAATGTGATCATTTTCATACACCAAAACCTTTTCAATCAACACAAAAACTCTTCAAAGATTTTTCTCAAATGTTTACCTCTTAAAACACAATTCTTGACAAAATAGTTTTCAAACTAAAATGGCCATAACTCATTCAATCCTTGTCCGATCAAGACGAGCCATACACCAAATTCATCGTCTCGAAAGGGCGTATCAAATGGTTAAGTTTCTAGGACACAAAAACAATTTTAAAGGGACAAAAATACCCCTGTCCATTTCGGCCAGAATCCAAAAACAAAGGTAGTTCAAACATTTTTCATTGCACCACCATGACATTGATCACTTAGTTCCCAAAATCATTTATTTGAACAACAAATACTTTTCAAAACACAAACTAAAATTCATAAAAGTTTTCTCTTGAACTCTCAAGAACAAATTTCTTGTTTTTCAAAACAAAACTATTTTTCACACATCCATTTCTCTAAAAGTCTTGAAACAATTCATTAAACACAAAAGCTAAAACAATTTTCCATGTTCTTGATCAATTAGAATTTTCTCCAAAACCCTAATCCAATTTCTTCATGAGATTCTCATCAAACTCATGGAATACAAACCATCTAGTTCTAAACAAACTAGTTAAACACTTATGAGCAACTCTCATGGAACAAAAATCATTTATGAACATTTTTTAACAAAAATTTCTCAAGGACATAAACTAAAAATCCAACAAACTCCATGAGTTTGACCAACTAAGAGGAAAGGAGAAGTCTAATTACCTTAGAGAAGATACTACTTGCAATTCCTATGATTCCAACAAGCTTGAAATCAAGAGATTTGATGAAGTAATGAAATTTTTGTGAAGCTATGGTGAGGAAGAAGAAGCTCACGGCCAAGAGAGAAAGAAGAGTCAATTTTGTGATATTTTCCAAGTCCACCACTTATTAAAGTCTTGCTAGTTTATGGCCATTGGATCAAATAGTGTTAATTTGCTAAGATTCAAATCTAGCCATTGGATCAATCCAAGTCTATCCTCACAAGATATTTTCTATGCTTCTAGAAGCCACCTCGCCTCACAGCTCTAGCTTTCGCTTGCGGACGAGTCGCGCATCGCTAACGGACGAAACTTGCGAAAATAGAAAATCTACGAAATAAAAGTTCGCCGTAAAACATTTCTAAAACTTATCGCTGAATTTGATTCTCCGACTGAAATTTTAGTTCTAAACTCCCAAAAATATTCTGAGGTCAGATTCAAACTCATGCCGATATATAAAGTCTCCACTTAAATTTCGACGGAAAACAGAAACCGTAAATTTTCCAACAGCGGGTACAGTTTTTTACTCGTTTTTCCAATAAACGGAGAAAGTCGAATTTCGAAATTCTGAAGGCACAGGAACGTTCTCATAGATAAATAAAGACTAGGGAACAAAAGTCTGGGCTTTATTAGCACACGAGTACAAAACAGGCTCCAACTCAGCAATAATGCTGTTATTACAACGATGCTTGCAAAATAACTTAACCAAAACCCTAAACTCTTAGCCACTACTCTTGTTCTCAATACCCGTACGGTATAGTAGAATTATGGGTCTTACATCTTTTGACTAATTTCTTTTGAAGGGGGGGGGGGGGGGGGGGGGGGGGGGGGGGGGGAGTGATGATGATTCTAGGAAGATCCCGTGGGTTAGTTGGAAAACCATTTGCTTGCGTAAGGAGTATGGAGGGTTGGGGGTTAGGCAGCTTAAGGAGTTTAACATCGCCCTCTTGGGCAAATGGTGTTGGAGGATGCTGGTTGATTATGGGGGCTTTTGGTTTAGAGTGTTGGCGGCTCGTTATGGGATGGCGTTTGGCAGGCTGAGGGAGGAGGGGATCGACGTTGTGGAGAGAGATAGTGAGGATCAGGGATGGTGTAAGAGGGATTAGGGATGCTTGGTTTGGTGATTGTGTGAGTCGGAAGGTGGGGGACGGGACAAACACTCTTTTTTGGACCGACCCCTGGTTGGGGAGGGATACCTTTGAGGGAGCGGTTTGGTCGCTTGTTTGATTTGGCGGAGACCAAATCGAGGTCGGTGGCAAAGATGTTCTCTTTAGGGTGGGAGGCTGGGGGGGAAGCATGGGTGTGAAGGATACAGTTGTGGGTGTGGGAGGAGGAGCTGTTAGAGGAGTGTCAGACTTTACTTTTTCACGTGCTTTTGCAGGTTGAGACTCCTGATAGGTGGAGGTGGCAGCCGGACCCTTCTTTAGGTTACTTTGTTCGGGATGCGTATCAGATTCTGACTTCTCAGGAGACAGTTCATTTAGGGGCAGATGATGACTTACTATGGCACAGACAGGTTCCCTTAAAGGTATCGATTTTTGCGTGGCGTCTCCTACGGGGTCGGTTGCCTGTGAAGGCAAACTTGGTTGCTCGGGGCATACTTTCTCCAGATATCCACTTTTGTGTGACAAGTTGTGGTAGCATTGATACAACCCAACACTTGTTCCTCTCATGCAGTACGTTTGGGTCCCTGTGGCCTCTAGTTAGGTCTTGGATTGGTTTCTCGGCGGTGGATGCTTACAGTCTCTCAAATTATTTCGTTCAGTTCACGTTTTCAACTGGAGGGCTCCGAGCTCGGCGGTCTTTTCTCCAGTTTCGTTTGACTTGCTTCTATTTAGGTTGTGTGGAATGAACGAAATCAGCGAGTCTTCAGGAATTCGGTTACCTCTATCAATCAGCTTTTAGACAAGGTCAAGATATACTCTTACAGGTGGATGCGGTCGACAGATGTTACTTTAGTGATCCACTTTCATTTGTGGTGGTCGAACCCATTGCTATGTTTGGGCATCGACTGATTACACTTTTTTCTTGTTTATTATTGGGATCTTCTTGTAAACTTGTGTAGCCCTCCTTAGAACATCTTGTGCCGAGAGGTCTACTTGTACTTTTGGTTTTATATATATATATATATATATATATATATATATATATATATATATATATATATATATATATATATATATATATATATACACTCCATTTTTGCTTGTTCAAAAATAAAATCAAATGAATCTTAATAAAATAGGGGTTTTCCATTATTTTTTTAATAATAAATGGTTACAATTGGGTAAAAAATCAAGGATGATAATTTATCCATACCCAGTGGGTACCCACAAAAAATACCCACGATGGGTAGGGTAAAAATCCGCATTTTGGGTACGAGCATGGGTATGGATAATTTTAATTACTCACAAAATTGAGCTGGTATCGGTGCGGGTACAGGTACCTTAGTACCCACACCATATACCCATGTAGTATATATTTATTTATTTTAAATATATTATTATATAATAGTATATGTAATTATTTTAAAAAAATACAACATTATTATACTATTACACATTTCGAATTAAAAAAAATGTTTATTTATAGTATAATGTAAATATATCAATAGAGAAATGAACTTTATCATGATTTTACTAATAATTTTGTTTATAATTTTCGTGAATCAACATTAAAATCTTTGAATTTTTTTTAATTCTATTAAAATTATTTGATATTTTATAATTGTCATACCCCATTTTTTGACCCACATTTTTTAAATTTCTCATTTCATGTCATTTTGATTCATTAGCAAAAAAATATTAAAAAAATAGTATTTTATTTCGTTTACGCTGCTTAACTGTTTCATTTTTAGATAATTAACCATTTAGCTTTTTGAATTTGTTTTTAGACCATATATTTTCAAATATACTCTTATACCAATATTTACATATAAATAATTTTTTATTCCTATTTTACCCTTTTCAAAAATCACACAAAAATAGATTTCTTCAAACACAAGTAACATTTTTTATTCAAATTTCTTTCATTTATTTTCAAATTAATTCCTACACTTCATAAACCCTAAAAAAATGACATTTTTACCCCTTGCTCATGGATATTTCATTTTTTACATATTTATTTATTTACAATAATTCTTTTAATTTGTTTTAATCCATTTTTATCACAAATAAAATTCCACAAAAATTCTCCAATGATTCCTTCATGTATCAGGTCCTAAAATCCCTGAAATGGCCACCTCATTTTCTCATACAAGTGCTCACACATGTGAGGAGAATCAAGCATATCCTCATTTGTCAAAACTCAAAACTACCCTTTTTTCCTCTCCAATTCAAGCCACATTCTAACCTAATTTTTCATTATAAATAGGACCCTTCAGTGATGAGAGAGAAGGGGACGAAATTCACTTCAATTCAGATCAAAAATTCAATACCATTTCTCTCACTTTTTACCCTTTTCTTTGAATTTTCGAAATCCATTCTAACTCCCTTTAATCTTCAATTTCTTCAGTAAATTAGCTTCTAATAACTTCCAGTAGCACAAAAAAACCATAAAACACAAACTACAACACGTAATTTGCGTGAATCAAAAGCTCAAGGAAACTCAAAAATGTGAGAATTAAATACAATTATTCGGACCCATTTATTGCGTTATTTTAGCTCCATTCATCTTTATTTCATGCTCTGATGCTTTTACAATCCTTAGATTATGCTTAAGCTGACTTGAATCGTGTTATGTTAATTTTCATTTTCAAACTTTACCTCTTCGTTTTTTAAATTTAAAGCATTGTTTGAGAAATCTAAGACCGGATTCGTGTTCCCCATCGAATTCCGAGTCGAACCATATGCTATATCATCATTTCTGGGCAACTTTTGAACTCCGACGAGGTTACCGGCACCGAAAACTGGGTTTCCTTGCCGGAGAAGATGAATATTCATGTTTGTGTTCGGATTCTGCATTCCGAAGTCTGGGTTCTGGAGCATTTGAGCTTAATTGTGGAAGGTGAAGAAGTGAAAGTGAGCAGCTGATCTCTGAGTTATGCACTATATCAGCATAGTTCGGAACGTGTACACCGAACTCCTTCCTGCGCGGATTCTATTCACCGAACTAGTGAAAATCGTTTTATATCGGAACGTAGACACCGAACTAGTTTTGTCAAGGGTATTTATGGAAATTCAGGGGGTGAAGAAGATAATGGGGGGTGGGAAGAGAAAAATTCCAAACCTGGCTAAGCAACGGCAGGCCCATCCATAATTCACAAAATTGAAACAAACCCTAACTATAAAGTTGCAACGAAAGCGCCACTCTATCACGTTGTGGCGCAAGATGATAGCGAACAAATGCGTATATCTTCCTCCAGAACTTAGAACTGAGATTCTGTTAAGGTTACCAGTGAAGACTCTGTTACGTTTCAGGTGTGTCTGTAAATCATGGGATTCTCTCATCTCTCATGATACCCATTTTGCAACTTCACATTTTCAACTTGCCGCTTCACCCACAAATAGAATTTTGTTCGCAAAACCTTTTTTTTATTCCCTTGAAGCCCTATCCATAGATTTTGATGCACCCCTTAACGATCATTCTGTTTATGCTTCACTATACCATGACTTTTTGCCTCGATCTCGTAGCATTGCAATTATAGGTTCTTGTAGAGGCTTCCTATTATTGAACACTCACATAGGCCTCTATCTATGGAATCCATCCACTGGTGTACGCAAACAAATACCCTCTCCTATAACTATTTACAAAAATCCGAATATTGAAGACGAACTGTTTGGCTTTGCATACGAACCGACCACGGATGATTACATTGTAGTTTTGGTGTCCTACGAAATACACCCAAGTGGTTCTATTGACTTGGAGATTTTCTCAGTAAGAGCTAATAAGTGGAAGCAAATTGAGGTTGATTCTCATTTTCCTTATGTGATTTATGAAACCTCTAAATATAGTCGTCTCAGAGTCGGGTTGTTCTTGAATGATGCTATTCATTGGCTTGTTTATAATTATGAGACCGATACGAATGTTATTATTGTTTTTAATTTAAAGGAAATGAGAATGTCAGAGATAAATCTACCAGATGAGTTTGTTTTTAGTTACTCTTCTCGTATACAATATCATTTGTTGGTAATTGACAGGCTTATCAATGCATGGATTGTGGATATGAAAACGGAAACGGTTAAGATATGGGTGATGCAAGAATACGCACTGCAATCATCTTGGACTAGGACTCTTGTTTTTGGTATCCATGCTAGTCCGTACATTTCTTTTTCTCCAATATGCTCTACAAATTCTGGTGATATAGTTGGAACAGATCATCGTGGTGGACTGCTGAAATTGAATGACAGAGGACACAAGCTGCAGCATTACACCTATCGTATCTGTGTTTCAGATAGATCCCAGATGGCCGTTTATACAGAGTCTCTGCTTTCACTCCCTCGTGGCACCGAGTAAGCTTAAGGCGATGTTTGCGGGTTATTTTTGGTTGTCTATGTCGATATTTTGATATATGGTTAATATTTTAAAATAATTGGAAGAATATGATAAATGATCATATAATACTTTCATACAAAAAACCAACCTACAAACAAAGCCTATAAAGATAACTAGTGATATCAAACAAGAAGAATATGATTGTGCAATATTTGCATTTACACCATAATAATGATATTTATTTTCTTTGTACTTTTGGTATTATGAGGCATGATAAGTAATTGGCAGAAGTGAATTTGCCAGGGGTAATGGTGAACTCCTTTTGTTGAAATGGAATCATTATCTTGTTAGGTTTATCTGCAAGGAATATCTTTAGTTTTTTGTTTAAGGTTAAAACAAATAGTGGGATTTGTGCCTGTAATGGTTTTAGCTTCTATTATATTGGAGTCATATTTCATTTTTCTTAGCTGCTGTTGGTATATATATACATCCATCATAAAATCCTTTTACATGTTATATCTTACAATACATATAAGCTAATCTAAAATATGAATTATATTGTTTCAATTAAAATACACAGCAATCGTGCAACGCACAGGCCTCAATCTAGCATATACATATGGAGTTAAAAAAATGTGTCTTAAGGTGAATATGAAGCACAAAGCATAATAAATAAAAAATTGTATAAATATAGCTTTTTAGAAGGATGTGGATTCCGTTTGCGAGGACAGCGAAAAGCTTTCCGTTGTGGACTCATGAAATATGCCATTACTTGAATGCTGAAACGATTGTTCATCACTTGGTGACTCTTGATCATCTTTGATATGTAAGGAACTTTGTACCTTTCTCAGTGCTTCCAATTCTGCTGAAACCTCCTTCATTGTTGGCCTTTTCTTACCATTAAGTCTCAAACATCTCACTGCAATATTTGCAATGGCAATAATGTCCTCTTTCCTTGCTTCCTTAATCACTGTTTCATCTAAAATTGTAGAAAGTTGGCTATCCTTCATCATTGAAATGAAATTTGCAGTCATATTCTGACCTTCATCTTCATCGTTGAATGTTATCGGCTTTCTCCCGGTTATAAGCTCTACAAGCACAACACCAAAACTATATACATCGCTCTTATCTGTAAATTGACTCGACTGAAAATATTCAGGATCCATGTACCCAAAAGTACCTCCTACAGCTGTGGTTAAATGAGTCTTATCTAGTGGAATTGATCTAGATGTTCCAAAATCAGACACTTTGGCACTAAAGTTGTTGTCTAAGAGTATGTTACTTGGTTTTATATCTCTGTGAAGGATTGGAATTGAAGCTGAAAAATGCATATATGCCACTGCTCCGGCTACCTCACATGCAATTCTAACGCGACTTTCCCATGAAAGGGTCGAGTAATGATATTTCCTATGGATGTGTTGGGAAAGTGTTTCATTGGGGATGTATTCATAGACAAGTAATGGTGTTTCTGTCTCAAGACAACAACCTAATAGTTTGACAATGTTCCTGTGGTTGATCTGTGATAAGATGACCACTTCATTGACGAAAGTTTCTATTTGGTTTCTGTCAAGCTGTTTTGACTTTTTAACTGCAACTATGGTTCCATCGTGTAACATTCCTTTGTACACCGTGCCGTAACCACCCTGACCAAGAAACCTACTCTGGTTATAGTTATCTGTTGATCTTTGCATCTCCTCAGCTGTAAAAAGCTTTGCCATTTCGCCATTTCCATAAGACGATAACTTCTCTTGTAACAAGTAGCCTCCGTTTTGTCTGAATAGATTTTCCTTACAAATACCTGCTCTCCTTTTCTTTATACATTGATATAACTTGTAACCCAAAAGAAACAAAATCAGAAAGCCTGCACCAATGCCAACCCCTGCAAATGCACAAACACACATTTTCAAATTCAGATTAATGCAGTGACTCAGAACTAGTAAGAAACATCCTCTTTGCAACTTTTTCCTCTAAGAGGAACCAATATAGGTGTCAATGCATAGAGAATCACACTGCTGTTTTCACTTTGTGCGACTTGTAACTCATTTGCTTCTAGTATGCTTTCTTCATCCACACCATAAGCTTTTCCTATAGACTTAACAGTCTCACCATAGTTCACTGTGTAAACCAGCAAGGATGTGATCCCTTTCGCCGTCTGTTCTGTTGTAGGACAAGCACATAGTACTGGAACTGTGAGCTCAGCACCAATTGCAATGTCTTCAGAAGCATAGTAATTTTGACCCTTCAAAGCCTGACATGTTGTGAGGCTTTGATAAGTTTCATTTACCAAATGATAGTAAGTATCGCCTTTTTTGACAGTGTAAGGAGTGTCATGTTGGTAGATATTTCCAGAACATGAACATAAGATAGGTACAATAATTGTTTTATTGGAAGGAACCTTGGTATCTCTTGAGATGTTGTTGATTGAGGCTATGTTGGATGCTTCAGAACCAAGAAGGTATGCAATACTTATAGGGTTGTCATAAGGTGGTTTTGACCTAAAAACTAAGAATGAATTGCATGAGTTTTGAGGGCTATTACATAGATATCCTTTTGGTGCAGAAGGGTTGTCTGAACAATCAGTGGTAGTGTCTTTAAGGTATAATTGTTGGCAATTGATTAACTGAGGAAATATACTTAATAGAATGATTGTTGTGTAGAGAATGTAAAGGTAAAGAAACTCCATGAGTTTGATGAGTTGAACTTCAAATTTGAGGTGTAGTTTGAGATCCAAGGTATTAATTGCTCCATGATTTTCTTTCATCATGATTCGTTGATAATTAAAATGATTTGTCTGAGTCAAAGTTGCAACAAGTTTGACATGTTAGTTAAGGCATGGTTGATCCCTCTAAAAGTCAAAATTGTAACACATCCCGTAGCAAAATTGACTTGTTACTTAACACCATGTCATTTTTCATTTGAAAATCATCTGAATTCAAACAATATCTGTTTATTATATGTTTGGATCACTACTTGGTTGTGATAGGAGTGATACTAAGAATAATAAATGGTGTAAAATCCTCAATAGCTTATTGGTCAGCATTGAAAAACGACTTTTCTACAAAATAATACACTAAGGTGACGTTAAACTAGCTGCCACGTTTCGGACGCAAATCATATTCTTTGATTCTTGATCGTTTAATAATCATTTTGTATGTTTACAAAGCATATAATAATTTGCTTTGAATTATAAAGGATTGAATATCCTTCGTACCCCCTTATAATTAGTTTTACTTATAAAAAAGAAAACATATTTGAGGATAAGGGTAACATACTAACATTACATGTTTATTTTTTATCCAATTATATAATGTTTGCTTACAAAATTCCAATTATATCTTGGAGTGACGTAAATATTCTAAATGGAATTCCCATGTTTGTTGTCACTGATGTCGTTATCCGAGACTCCGAATTGTGTAAAGAATTGCAGCGAGACAGTGTGAGGTGTGTGGCTGTATGTGGAGAAGAATGGAGGAAGGATGCCGCCATTGTGACTGGCGGAGATAGGCAGTGGAGGCGAGTGGAAGAGATAATGGTCGTGAAGATGGAAGGAACAGGCGCGTCTCTTATTTTATAAGCTTTTAATCTGAGTCATTCCATATTTGTTTGCCACATGTCACTGATCTGTACGATGAAAAGGAATAAAAGGAGCCGGGAAAAATGGTGCAAAGTTGCACTCCCGAAATGTCTATGACTCCGGATCTGTAGCGATGATGACACCAAAGTCGGCATTGATTGAATCTGCACTAGGGACAAACACAATACTCCGCACAAAAACGGCACAACAAAAATCAAAACAAATAAATATGTGAAAATCACACTTATTCACTTAGACCAGTCTACATACTTTGTACTACTAGTAAACTATAATTCAATTTTCCTACCATTTGTATAAGGTTGGACGATTTAGGTTTTACTATAGTTTTTTTTCTTTCTATATTTAATTAAATTTTGAAAATAAAATTAATACCGTCCGATCTCAATCAAATGGTCACATATTTTTTATTGTATGATTGCATGCTTATTTGAATGAACATAATCCAAATCATCTCACTATAGTTAATTGCGCATAAAACTTATTACCTGATCCAATCAAACTTAACTGATTTGGATTCGATAAAAAATTTATATTTTTTATGTCAAACTCGAACCAACCTAATTCGATGTTGAATAAGTTGGTTTGAGTTAGGTCAACGAGTAATTAAACCTAAGTTTTAGTTTGGATCATTGCGTTAAACATTTCGTTTGAAGAGTATTTGCTTCAACCTTACTAAATTTATTTTTAGGGATGGTTATTCCCTATAATATTGGAGTATTGCAGGAGGTTAGTTGATTTATACATGAAAATTTTCATTTTTTTTTGACAAAGAAAATTTTCATCTTTATAGAACCCTTTTTTTGTCCGGAATCTTTTATACTTCAAGGTTTTCAGAACCGGACCGGTCATTGAACCGGCGAGGTCACTGGTTCAAGGTTCAACTGATCGGACCGGGGTTCAACCGGATCAGACCGTTTTTAATTTAATATATACTTTTTATTATTTTATTACAATATTTGAATAAAAAATAATTTTTTGATCAAGTAAAAATATATTTTATTACACTATAATGTTTTTTTTTACTAAACACTATAATAAATTTTCAACACATAAATGTAAAAATGAAAATGTCTCACGTGTTTAAGTATTTATATTTTTAGAGTTAAAATTCTTTTATAAGAAAAATTAAAAATAAAAGCTAATATTCTAGAATGAAGAAAAAGTTAGGGGTGTACGTGGACCGGTTTGGGTTGGGTTTGGCCAAAATCAAAACCCGAACCACATTAGGTACTTCAGATTGGGTCCAATAAAAAAACCACCCGTTAGAATGTTGGGCCGGGTTGGGCAAACCCACAAATTTCCGATTTGGATTGGGTTGGGTAGTGGATTACCCAATTTATTTATTTTTTATATATATTAAATGTCAAAAGCTAACCATCAAATTTTTTCATAAAAATAACCTAACCCTCGTATCTTCTTAAAAAATAGCGTAACCTTGTTTGTTCACTATTTTTTTAGCTTCATAGTATCAAAGTAATAAAATACGGAAATGTTCATCATAAAATACTTGTAAATGTTCATATCATAAAATGACAATAGCAAATAAAAATAAATAGCGACAACCAAATCAAAATACAATAATATCATGGCTCATCACATTACAAAAAGAGAGCCCAAAACATAATACAAAATAGTCTTGATTTCCTCTTTAATATTCTCCACAATGCAAAGAGTCTTGACTTCATTGTTCATATTCTCCCACAACTGCAATAAAAATTTGAACATTAATTCATATATTACCAACTTCTTAAGATGCCTATAATCTACAGCCAAATCAAATCGGAACAAACAAGTAAAAGACTCTACTTCATGTATGGAAATAAAGCATAGTGTCAACTTCTTATTAACCTTGAGCTTTTAAACTAAATGAATTTTAAAGTATTCTAACATTGAGCTTTGTTTACTATATGAACATTCAGCTTCTTATTAACATTCAGCTTCTAAACTAAATGAAGCAGATTAACAGTACTAGGTAATACAGTAGGTTGATTACTACAGAAATAGTACACATCATTTGTTCATAGATCTCAATAATTAACTAGTGTCAGTGAGTATATGGCACATAATCACATGTAGTATTACTACTATCTAACATACTTTTGATGTGAACTTGGCATAAGCATAACAAGATAGCATTACAATAATAAAAACAAAAAAAGGAATTCTTTGCTAATTTTAGCAACAATATTTAACATTATATCTTAAATCATGAACATTTCAACAAATAAGAATCATGCAAAAGCAGTAGACATACTTAAGTATCATCAGTTGGAAAAAAAAAAAACACCGGGTCTATTTGGTTCAATGGAGGGGAGGGGAGGGGAGGGATTTTAATGAAGGGGAGGGGAGGAGAGGTGAGGGGAGATCTTTATGTTTGGTTCAAATGATGGGAGGGGAGGGGAGGGGAGGGAAGAATTTTTAATTGCAAATATGTTTGGTTCACTATGGGAAGGGAGGGATGATTAATTTAAATTACTTTTTTATCCTTATAGTAACTAAATAAACTCATAAACTTCACAAATCCAATCATTTGTTGATGATAATTTTTTAATCTTAATAATCATAAAAAATAAATAATTTATTAAATTAAACTCTACAAAAAAACACTTAAAATAATGTTTTAAATTGAGTATAAATATAGTAGGAAAAAATTAATCATCAAATAACAAAACAAACGTAACAAACAAAAACTGTTTGTTTTGTATATAAAAAATAAAATTGTATGAAAATCTATGAAATGGAATAGAACAAAAAATTGAATAGTACAGTAGTAATACGTAACATTGAAGAATTTGATAATGAAATAGATATATAGGATAAATTTTAACTAAGGATTTTCAACTTAACAATGCCGGCAAGTAGCATATATTGAGTTAGAAATGTAACAAACTTGAAGCAAGTAACAAAAAATATGCAGATAAATTATGAGGATAAATTTTGAAAAGGACAATTTTGGTATTTTAAAATTAATATGAGGATAATTATGTCATTATAATTAAAAGTGTAATAATGTATTTCACCTCCCCTCCCCTCCAAATCCCTCCAATTTGGGGGAAGTAAAAATTGCTCTATATTTCCTCACCTCCCCTCCCCCTCATAAAAAATTGAACCAAACATAAAAGTTTAAAATATTACCTCACCTCCCCTCCCCTCCAAAACCCTCGAACCAAACAGACCCTAATTAAAGGGAAATGGAGTCTTACAACAGAGCAAAAGTATAACACATACATAAGTAGAGAACAAAACATTGAGAGCAAAAGTATAAGACATGTTTATATTATAAGATGCTTACCATTAGTGAAAGATGAATCAAACAGAGGCGGTAATAGAGTGGGAGAGAATCAGCTTGTTTGCTATTCCGTTTCCGTCGGCGTTTTCAGAATTTAGAGAGAGTGAGAGTTTGAGACTGAGAGTTTGAGTATCAGAGAAAGAGAAGGTACTTAGGGATTTAAAGAGAAAAGATTTGGGGATTTTTGCCATTTCGTTTTCCATTGATTACTCTTCTTATTTTGGAAGTTGGATTACATTAACCATCACATTGAGTTTCCCTTCTCTATATTAATGATTAAAACGGCACAATAGCTGAAAAAAGTAGAAAAACTTTTGGAATTTCTATTTAAAAAAATTCAAAACCGGGTCAAGTGGGTTTTTGAGCCCGGGTCCGGTTTTGACCCGGGACCCGATTTTTTATGTGGGTTTCCTTGTTTTTAAAACCATATAGACCCAATTACCCGATCCGAACCACTTTTTTGGGTTGGATTGGGTGGGTTTGACCGGGTCAAGTGGGTTTGCCCAACCCATGTACACCCCTAAAAAAAGTTATCAGGGGAGGCCCATTTTATAAAGCCCAAATACCCAATCCATCTTTTAAACCCTAAATAACTGTGAGTTGGAAAGCAAATCACAACAAGCAGCCAGCAGCCGCCTCCCCTACTTCCACTCTCTGCTTTCACGTTTCTTCTTCCTCTCCTTTTTTTTTTTTTTTTTCCTTTATTCTCTTGCATGTGGATTCTAAGAAAACATAACCATCAAAATAAATTTCACTTCTTTTTCTTTCTCCCAATCTTAATATTAGTTCTACGATTTTATTTCTAATTCAATTTAGATCTTATAATTTGAACATGAAATTTTCAAGTTCACCAAAATGGATATCACCTTCTTAATCTACATATCTTGCTGCATAGTTGAAAATAAACCAGAAAACTAATAGGTTTTAACTTCTTTTATTTCCAAGATCAAAAAATAAATAAAAAAAAAAACGCTCAGACCGGATAAACTGATTGAACCGCCGGTTTTATGGTTTTTTCCGGTTTACAAGCGGTTTTCCGGTTTTTTTTATCCGGTTTAATGCACAGGCGGTTTTGAGAGTCAACCGAACCGGATATGGGTCCGGTTCACGGTTGAACCGGTCGAACCGCCCCGTCCGGTCCGGTTTTAATAACCTTGTTATACTTAGAAATACAATTTAATAATCTTGTAACAAAGATAGTAATGAAACAGCTGACCATTTGTTTAAAAACATATCCTTTCAATTAGCAAAGATTAATCTCTATTGGAAAATATCTGGACACATAAGGTATAGATTTTGTCCTCAATAACAAAATATTTTTATTTGCAAGAGTCAAAGATTGAACCTCACTTGCTTAATAAACTCAAAACTCTTATCACTTGAATTAATTTATTATTGGTTAACGACAAGAGATATATTACTAAAAAATGTTGTAATATTCACGCATAAAAGAAAAAGTACAGATAATTAAATTTATAAAAATTAAAACTAATAATTATTAAAAATGAATTGTATTCTGTCAAAAAAAAAATGAACTGTATTCTAAAAAATTAAATTTTTTTGGCAAAAAAACATTAAGTTGTACATTCTCTTAAAATCATGGATATTAATCAGAAAAAACATTCACAACCATTTATTACATGCATAACACTATAAATGTATTAGAGTTCGTTTTTCTCTTAATTTTTCATGTAATACTACGAGTATCATTATTTCTTTAATCTCTTATTTATTTTAATATATTTCTCTTTACTTTTCTTTCATCTCTTTTGCATACATTAATAAATATAAAAGATAATTTTGAAAATTTACGCAGTACGTTGTTACTAGAAAAATAAAAATACATATTATCCTCTAACTATTTACAATACTATATTAAAATAAATTTATGTTCATCCAATATTTACGGTTATTTACTATATAAAAAAAGTTCAAAAACTATTTTCCAAACTTTTTCAACATAGGCAAAATTGGAATTTTAGAGAAGAGAATATCATCTTCAAATAAGGTATTTTCTACTATAGTGCCATGAGTAGCGCAGAATAGGGCGGAAGTTTTCTCATCTCACTATTCACACCTCTTTTTGATCCCAATATTTCGATTTTACCCTTGGTAAAAAAGTTCGAAACACGTTTTCCGAACTTTTTTTTGCCTTGAAAACGAACTTCGGATTGTGTTTTCCGAATTTTGCCAAATTTGCACTTTGAAAACTTCGGAAAATGCGTTCTGAACTTTTGAATCAAGGCTAAAATTGAAAAACCAGGGGAAAGAGTTGTGACGGGTGAGATGAGAAAGCTTCAGTAGTGCGGGGGGGGGGGGGGGGTTTACACTAAAAAAAAGTTCGGTACCAAACTTTTCTTGGTGAAAAAGAGTTTTTGGGGGGTGGGATGAGTTCTCATCCTCATGGAGAGCATCAGGCCAGTAAGGTACCCAAGTCCATGTATTTTTATTTTTTTGGTAAATAGGTTTTTACCCCCTGCAAAATAGGTGAGTTTTGCGTTTGTCTCATGTAATTTTTTTTTTTGTAGGAATACCCCCTTGCAATATTCAAATTTTTTTTTGGTAGTGTATTTTACCCCCCTGCCAATTTTTTTTCCCCAACATAGGGGGGTAAAATACACTACCAAAAAAAATTTTGAACATTGCAAGGGGGTATTCCTACAAAATTTTTTACAGGGGGCAAATGCAAAACTCGCCTATTTTGCAGGGGGTTAAAGACCTATTTACCCTATTTTTTTTAAACATTATTTAGTATAAAATAATGAAATGAATCAATAACTTAATAATTTCTTCTACCTACACAATGTGATCTAACAGCACGATGGCATCAATCATAAATCACTATTCCCTTCGCAAGAAATGGAAGCTTGTGGCATTCTTCTCTCCCTGCTTCCATGGAACCACTTTCCTTCGTTTGAGACATTGTAATTGTCTCTAGTGCATTGCTTAATTAATTGTAGTTTAGGATAATTACTTTGCTAATTATAAACTTGTTTTTTTAATAACTTTTATGAACTGTAACAAGTTGTATAACAATTTTTCGTAGTTTTGTTAGATTAGCAGTTTGTAAAGTGTAACATTGTCATCTGCTTAATGAGCATTGCTTTTAAGTTTCAACTCAATTTTTCATGGAATTTAATGCACAATATGATGAATGCGTTAGTAAGATGTAGTCAATTTTAATCTGATATACTTTTGGAGCTAAATAATGTGACTCAATTATCCTAGGCACCTTCATTCATATGCTGAAAATGAAGCAAAAACATAAAACATCAAAAACCGGTATCAATGCGATTTTTCATTTTGTCTTAACTCTCTAAAGTAATCCGGAGTTCGGCTGGGTGGTAAGTAAATTTTGGCCAAATATTGTTGCGGTCTGAGTTCAAACTCGCGGTCTTCTGAACAATTCGATCTTTAACCGAAACTCGTTAACCTCTTGAGTCTAAACCACATTTGATTATCAATCCAGAATATTAGAAGGATGTAGATTCTATTTGTAAGTAAAGCGGAATGCTTTCGTCTCTGGATTCTTGGTCTGTTTCATTAGTTGTGCGCCCGAATGATTGTTCATCACTTGACGATGACTCATCATGATCATGGTTCATTTGAAAGGTGCTTTGCGCGTTTCGCAGTGTTTCTAATTCTGCTGAAACCTCTCTCATTGTTGGTCTTTTCTTACCATTTAGTCTTAAGCATCTCATTGTAAGATTCGAAATGGTAAGAATCACATCTTTCCCTGCTTCCTTTTGCACTTTGGCATCTAAAATTTGAGAAAGTGTGTTCTCCTTCATGGCAGAAATGAAATGTGAAATCAAATTCTGACCCTCGTCTTCATCATAGAATGAAATCGGCTTTCTACCGGTTATGAGCTCTACAAGCACAACCCCAAAACTGTATACATCACTCTTATCTGTAAATTGACTGGACTGAAAATATTCAGGGTCTATGTACCCAAAAGTTCCACCTACAAATGTGGTTAGGTGAGTCTTATCTAGTGGTATTGATCTTGATGTCCCAAAATCGGACACTTTGGCACTATAGTTACTGTCGAGGAGTATGTTTGTGGGTTTGATGTCTCTGTGAAAGATTGGAATAGAAGCTGAAAAATGCATATATGCCACTGCTCCAGCAACTTCACAAGCAATTCTAAGGCGATTTTCCCATGAAAGGGACGACTCATGGTCTTTCCTATGTATATGTTGGGAAAGAGTTCCATTGGGAATATATTCGTAAACTAGTAATGGAGTTTCTGTCTCAAGACAACAACCTAAGAGTTTGACAATGTTTCTATGGTTGATCTGAGATAAGATGACCACTTCATTGACAAAAGGCGCTATCTGGTTCCTTTCAAGTTCTTTAGACTTTTTAACTGCAACTATGGTTCCATCTGGTAACATTCCTTTATACACGGTACCATATCCACCCTGACCAAGAAACCTACTACGGTTGTAGTTATCGGTCGCTCTTTGCAACTCCTCTGCCGTAAAAAGCTTTGCCATTTCTCCATTTCCAAAGGATGAAAACGTCTCTTGCAACAAGTAGCCGCCGTTTTGCCTGAACAACTTTTCCTTACGGATTTTTTCTCTCTTTTCATTTATGCATTGATATAATTTGTAACCTAGAAGAAACAAAGACAGAAAGCCTGTACCAATGCCAATACCTGCAAACACCCAGTTACTTTTCAATTTCGAGTAGGTAGTAGTAGCAGTAGCAGTTACTATCAAGAACTCTGATTCTTATAAATAGATCAGTGTTTAGTATTTTGTATCAAATTTATATGAAGTATATTTTAGTATAGTTATATTTCTTCTTATTCTTCTCCTAGTTTTATCTAAAACTCTTAACTTCAACTCTAACTAGCTATGCCAAAAAGTAAAAAACCTATACTATTATAAAATTGTTCTTGAAGAGGGTTTAGACAAAAATACCTGACGCAACGACCAATTTTGCAGGGAATTTTTGACCATGTGATTCATCACAGAATAGATTCTCAGAACTTCCATCTGCATGCAGTGCCTCGGAACATTTGCAATAGAATCTTTCTGGGTTCTCTTTGCAACTCTTGCCTTTCAGAGGAACTAGTATAGGCGCCGATTCAAAGAGGATCACACTGCTGTTTGCACTTTGCAGCACAGGCAACTGATTAGCCTCTCGCATGCTATTTTCATCAACACCATAAGCTTCTCCTATGGACTTAACCGTGTCACCGTAGTTCACTATGTGAACTAGCAAGGAAGTAACCCCTTTTTCCGTCAGGTTTGCTGTGGGACAAGCACATAGTACTGGAACTGTAAGCTCAGCACCGACTGGAATGTCGATAGGAGCATAGTAATTCTGACCCATCATTGCCTGGCAGGTTGTAAGGCCTTGGTAAGTTTCTCTTACCAACTCAAAATAGGTATCATTCTGCATTACCGAGTAAGTTGTGCTATGCCGGTAAATATTTCCAGCACATGAACAGAAGACCGGGACTATGATTGATTTATTGGAAGGAATTTTCTCATTTATCGATATCTTGTTGATTGAAGCTATGGTTGATGCTTCAGAGTCAAGAAGGTAGGCAATTTTTGTAGGGTTATCATAGGGATGTTTTGACTTGAAAACTAAAAAGGAAGTACATGATTTTTTAAGGCCATTGCAAAGGTATCCTTTTGGTACAGAAGGGGTATTAGTACAGTCAAAGACAGTGTTATTGAGGTATACTTGTTGACAGTTGAGTAATTGTGGAAACATATCAATGAACAGAACTATGAGTTGAAGAATATAGTAATGAAGCTTCATGATTAAGTCTTTAGAGAAGACAATAAATGCTTTACACTTCAATTGTTTTCAGTGTTTTTAAGAGTTGGTTATGTTCTTATCACGCGGCATTGCTTTTGTTTTATTCCTTGACTTAGTATGCAGAATATTCAGCCAAAGTTGTTGATTGATTTGTTACATGATTTTCAAATATGAATGATCATGTCATTAATAATATTGAAATGCCAAGGGTGGATATTTTAAAGAAGGAAATATTTGTTACTTTCTGATCAATGTGACTTCAATTCTCTAATAGGCCCAATTAAAGATAAGATCGGGTAATGCTAAACAGTGCACTAGGTGCACTTGTTAAGAATACCAAAAGTAGAAATAAAACATAAAGTTAATGTTGATAAAGATAATTTTTTACACTTTCAATGCATTGAATTCACAAATTTTAAGACAGAACTCCTTATATATATGCTTAACTAGTTCACCGGGTGCATTATTTAGCATCACAAATTTAAATGTCTTTTAGCTTTGAATTTGAAGGAGAATCATGACTATTAGTATATTACCTATGATGGATTATGCAGGGGCAAAGTAGGCAAATAATAAGGCATGCTGCTTAACACTCGTGATAAGTCCAAAGGACAATGTTACCAATAAACATTCCCTTAATCTAAGGGTAATATTAATAGTTTGACTGTTTCTACATGCAGGACCACAAATTAAAAGTGTTAGTTTGTATTGTAGCTTTTAAGTTTATCTGCCGATAGAACAAGTTTATCTAGAAAATCTTTGAACTTAATGGTGATATGCAGGACTTTGTGATCAGTTTGTAATATAATAAAATGTTATGTGAATTGTCTCCGTAAACATAACTAAGTTGGTATGAACATTAAAAAAAAAAAAATGCTACATGAATTACATAAAAAAAAGTTAAAGTGAAAAAAGAAATTTGAATTTCTTTTTCTTACTTAAATCCAATTTTAATTCCTCTTTCTATTCACGATTTGGGTTTCCTCCTCTTAAATCTTCAATTTATAGTCTTCTTTTTGTAAAATTTCATAATTTTAATCCATCAATCAAATTAACAGAAAATGTTGTCGTGGTAGACATGAATTTGAAGTGATTACATTATGCAAATATTGTACATTTCCGTTAAAATTTTAATTTTTAACACCTTTTTTTTTTTATTTATTTATTTTTTTTACTATGGAATGAAGGGAGTATGTCAATTTAACATTGTAAAATTTCAAAAAATTAAAGATCAAAATTGCATATTTACAAAAAAGAGAATTGAAATCTTGAATGAGGCAACATATATAGAAGTACAACTCTTTTTTATTTTATTCACATAATAATATAGGTTAAGTATTCCATTATCTTACATGGTATCAATTCTAACCGATCCTTTTCTCTAAAATAAACACTTCTCCCTGCGCCGTCGCCGCCTTTCACTGTGTCGTCCGTTCCAACGCCGCCGCATCAACATCCCTGTGATTCCTTTATTGCGTCTCAACAACCGCGCGATCCCACTCGCGACATCAGTCCTCTCGTTTCTCTCTCTCTCTCTCTCTCTCTCTCTCTCTCTCTCTCTCTCTCTCTCTCTCTCTCTCTCTCAGTCGATGTCGGAGTCTGTTCACAGTGATAACGTACAACACCAAAAGTAGAACCAACTCTGTTGTTAGTCGCAATTCCGGCAAGGCGATAACCTCTTCTTCCTCATCGACAGTCTCAAAGATGGAGTTTCATCCCGCTCTCGTTGTTTCAAACATCAAGCTCCACATTCCTATTGTTCTTGAGATGGAGAACGATCAATATGGCACCTAGGCTGAGAACTTGCACATTCATGCCCGCTCATCGAGTCTTATATCATATTAATTGTTCCTTCTACGAACATGACACCACTAACAAATACCTTTAGCGTCGAACATGAACAATGGACCACCCTTGACTCTACCATCCTTCAATGGAAATATTCCACAATTTCCACGGACCTGCTGACCACCATTATGGAACCAAACTCCACTACTATGGAAGCCTGAAATTGTTTGTCCGACATTTTTTAAGAAAGCGACTGCTTATTGTCAGCGTTTTAAAATGCTCTCTTAAAAGTTGAGGAATATTGGCTCTGTTGTCAATAACCACTACCTGGTTCTTCAACTAATATATGGTTTTCCAAAAGCTCACCGTAGTGTTGCTACCTTGATTCTCCAGAGTATTCCCCTTCTTAACTTCTATAAAGCCCACTTCATGCTCACTTTTGAAGAAGCTGACACTACAAGAAAATTGACAATTACCAACGAAAGTTTTTAGAGACAGACACAATAGTCGTAGGTATAGGCGGATTATATGTAAAGTAACTATTCTATTCCCAACAATAATTACATTCTATTCCCTTGTAAAATAACTATACCCTTGGTCCTTACACTGTGTTTGGTAGAGGAGAAATAAAAAAGAGAGAAAGGGGGGAGAGAGAAGTTTGGAAGAGAGAAGCAATTTCTCATGTTTGGTTTAGAAGAGAGACTAAGAAGAGAGATAAAATAAGGTGGGACCCATGCATATTTTGCTTCTCTCCACTAGTGCGAAGCTATGAAGCCCCGATATGGGACACGATACTGATACGATACCGATACGTAATTTTTTTTAAAATCCCCAATCTGATACTGCCGCGATACATTATTTATAAATTAAATTTAAAATTAAATATATAAATACACAATATATTAACATGGCTAAAATCAATAATATTAATAATTAAAAGCAGAAAATATCTAGTCTTATATCAGAATTTTGGGAAAAACTCAAATGTTTAACCACCTGTTATATAGTATGACACCATAGTTTTTCTTTTGAAAAGTAAAAAATTATATTGACAAAGAAAAACTACAAGAAGTGCTAAAGATACAAACAAACATCGGGTATTGGGACGTATCAGACATGTATCGGGTATTATTTTTTTATTTAAAAGTAATGATTTAACCAATACGTTTCCGATACGAGTATCGAGACGTATCGGAAGAGTATCGGATATTATTCTTTTATTTAAAAATAATGATTTAACCGATACCTTACCGATACGAGTATCTGGACGTATCGGAAGAGTATCGGTATCGAGTACGTATCGGACACGATACTTCACAATTTTTTGAGTATCGGGACTTCATAGGTGCAAAGAAATGGATCTAATGGGCCCATGATTTATTATTTTACAATTTTGTCCCTGGTTTTGCTGATACACAACATAACTAGTATTGTAAAGTTTTTTTATTTTTATTTTATTTTTACGTATTAATTCAATTCAATGTTTTTCTTCATAAAACGTTCGATTCAATTTTAAAGTTTTTGTAGTTGTACGTAGTAGGTCCAAAACTTAAACGCAAATTTATACATAATAAAATTAATCTACTAAAATTCATTAAATACTGAACTTATTAATTAATTTAATCTACTAATTAAATTATTTAAAATAATTGATTAAGTAAATAAGTTATTTAATTTTCATGTATAAATGGTAATTTAATTTATTAATTAAAATAAAATAAAAAAACTACATGAATTTTATATGGAATAATTTTATAAATAAAATTGTCTATTAACTTTCTTAATTTGAGGATATTCTGGTCTTTTCAAAATATAATTACACTTCTTTCTCTTCTTTCTCTCTTGTACCAAACAACATGTCAAATATACTATATTTCTTATCTATTTCTCTGTTTCCATACTCTTTCTCACCTCTTTCTCTCTTCTTATTTTCTCTTCACAATCAAACATACCATTAAAGATGATTCTTCATATTTTGTTGAATATTTTTAAAGAGCAATATTAGATATTGTAGGGTAGCAAGTTGTACAGAGAGAAAAAAATCAAATAATATAATAAAAAAAGGAGTATTGGTTTATTAAGGTCCAAACATATAATTTCAGGGGGTACATAATGATAAATTACAATATATTTGGTGAAAATTGATAGAGGTGAGGGTGTGTGCACTTGAACCCCCTGAGTTCAATGTCACACCACCCCTGTAATCAAATCGGTATTTATTTATGTTATAAACAAAGATTATGCAATAGTGGATAAATAATTTAGTGACATAGTGGTGTTATTTTATATAATTTGTGAAATTTCAAAAGAATATCACACCGAACTGCAATAACCGCATTACAAGTCGCAACAACTGTAATGATCATTGGCGACCACAGTTGTAACAATTGAAATTGTCACCGCATCCATGACCGCAATTTAAAATAACCACGAATATGAATCTTCGATGTCAAATGAGACTGGAATCCAATCCACTTAAGTTTGTTAAAAAAAAAAAGCTTCCTCTAAAGGATGATGAGGGATCCGTTGACTCCATGAGTAAGTCTCCATTGACTTACTCCGCTTAATAACTCGATATCGGCATTATATTTCTTCAATCCAACTGTTGAATTCAAAGTTCTCATTGAGTAGATCAAATCCACAAATTTTTATAAAAATTCAAAAATGTTTGATACTTTTTTTAATAACTTCAATTGAACGTACGATAAAATTTTAAAAAAACCGTTGAATTTCAACATAACAACATTTTTTGAATTTTTATAAAAAAATTTCGAGTTGATCTACTCAATGAGATCTTTAAATTCAACGGTTGGATTGAAGAAATATAATACCAATATCGAGTTATTAAGCGGAGTAAGTCAATGTAGACTTACTCCTAAAGTCAACGGATCCCTTCTCGTCTCCATTGACTTTCTCTGCTTAATAACTCAATATCGACATTATATTTCTTAGATCTAAACGTTGAATCCGGATACATAAACTTTGTCCCAATTTTCCTCAGCAACCAACTTGCAAAAATAGTTGAGTGCACGTGAGTTAACCCTGCATGTTTGTCATTTCTACATGGTCCCTGACCCGTGAATCCGTGATCTATCCCTAAATTCAAGTGAAGATGATCCAATGTAATGAGTCAAAGATCAAGTAAGAAACTTGTTTTTTAGTTCATTGAAATTATTAACTAATAGCTCATTTTCGATAATATCATTTATAGATGAATTTCTCAATAGTGTATCAATATGGCCAAATTAAAATAGCGGAATGTTGACTTTTCATATAATTGAAACACTTGGTAGAAACCCGTGTTGAATAGTACACTTTCACATACATGTCCAAACCTATGTAACTTAGCTAGGAAACTGAAAATGATGGTTCATACAATTATTTTTCCCAGAAAGATGAAGAAAAATGAAAAAGAAAATAAAAAATTTAAGAACTCATATAATTCCACTTGGTGCTATTACAATAGGACTTCTAACCGTGTGTGTTCCACCATCTTCAATCCAAACAAGATCCCCAAATGAAACATTTTCATTCTTGTACATAACATACTTTATGTTCACATAGTAACTTTGTTTCTCATTTCTATATCTGAAATTTAATATATTTGGTGACACTGTCACAACACAACCTTTTGGATGTGTCAATTTAGCTCTATATGTAACAGCATCATCACCAACATTAGTAACAGTCCTCTTAAACTTGTGAACCATTGATCTTGTTTTGTTGCTATAAAATGCTATAAATGAAGGGTAATTAAGATCCAAAGAAGGGTTTTCACAATCATAAGAACTTGATCTTGTAATGGTTAAAATTTGGTTCTTTGTGAAATTCAAACCACAAAGAAGATTAACATAGTCTTGTGGTGTAGCATCATATATCAAACCTGGATTCATTGCTCTATTAGGATCAATCTCACCCGCGCCGATAGCAAGTGGTGAAGCATATTGAGAAGGATGACCATTATCCCTTATAGGATTTTGTGTATTATCTAAAGGACTAGCTGTGGTTACCAATGCTGATCTTATAGCAGCAGCACTCCATTGTGGATGTGCCGATTTCAGAAGTGCGACAACACCGGAAACATGAGGACACGACATGGATGTTCCTGACAAGAAAGTGTAGTCATTTGATAAGAACACATTTGTGCCGATTCGAGCTGATGGTTTAGTAGGAATATAAGCTGCAAGAACTCTAGAGCCAGGTGCCATTATGTCGGGTTTCAAAATCCAAGGAAAGTAATGTGAAGGACCTCTTGATGAGTAATGTGCTGCAGCTGGTGCTGCTGCTGCCTTTGTTCCAACAAATGTTTGTTGAAATTTAATGCTTGCTTTAGGATTCTTATTGCTTTTTGCATAGTTGATCACATATTCTGCATCTTTCGGCTTGATTACGATACTTGGTGAGTAAAGATTACCTGTGTCAATTAAAACTGGATTATCAGAGATAAAAACTGCCCCTAACATACTTGTTGCTGTCACAGCTCTGATTTGTCCAAACACTGAGTTTACTTTTGTGTTTGAGTTTGACATTGATTCATCACAAAGAATAATGACTTGTTTGTTAAGTTTAGATAAAAGCTCCACTGAATTGCATGAAGATACATTGTTATTGTAAACAAGTGGAAGGTTTTCAACTATAGCATTTGCCGGAAACAAAGTCCAACCAATAATGTTTTGACCATTTCCCAAAACAAGAGTTCCAAAGGTTCTATCAATTGTGCCTGCAGCTGCAGTAATGAGCCAAGGGATACCATTGTGCAAGGTTCCAAATTGAGGTCCTGAGTTACCTGCAGAAGATGAAACAACAATCCCTTTTTCCATAGCTGCAAATGAAGCTATTGCTATAGGATCTTCATAAAGTGGAGTATCATCAAATCCCATTGAAATTGAAATCACATCAACACCATCAATAATTGCTTGGTCCATTCCAGCCAAAACATCGGAGGCGAAACGACCCTCTTCCCAAAGTACTTTGTACATAGCAATTTTAGCTTTTGGTGCAATGCCTCTTGCTGTTCCTTTTGCATAACCAAAATAAGAAGCTCCATCAACATAGTTACCTGCAAGTCCAAAGCAAGTAGCTCGGTTGATGAGCTGAGAGATATCGAAAGAGTACTAATCAGGAAGTCCGGAGTTCAAACTCTCGAAACTAACATAATTAACTAACATTTGTATATTAAAAAAAATAGTTACCTGCAACAGTTGATGATGTGTGAGTTCCATGTCCTATACTGTCTCTAGCTGAATTCATGCTTATGGTAACATTTGGATTTGAAGCAATAACACCTTTGTTGAAATATCTAGCTCCAATCAATTTGAAGTTACACATTGAAGCATTGAATTCTTGACCAGATTCACATGTTCCTTTCCATTTGTTTGGAAATTTTTTTGTCATTCCATCATCTTTAAAGCTTTCACTCTCTGGCCACACACCAGAGTCAATAACACCAACAACGATATCGTCTCCGAAATTTGAAGCATGCCATAGTCCATTTGGAGAATCTAGGGAGAGAAATTCAAAGGTATGAGTTGTGTCAATAGTAGCTGTTCTGTCTTGATATGCTGCAACAAAGCCATCAATGTTCTTAAGAGTTTCTAACTCATTTGAAGATAACATTGCACTAAATCCATACATGGCATTATCATAGGTGTATAATAGTTTCTTCTGTGCTTGTTGATCATGATCATCAAGTAGTAATGTTTTTGATTTTAAGGAATGAATAGTGGATTTGAACCAATCATCATGAGTTATGAAAATTTGAGGAAATAAGGATTTGTTCATATGAATTATATATGTGGAAGTCTCAGCATTGCTATGAAAGGTTATTAAAAAAAAAGGAGTAATGAGGAGAGTTGAAAACATAAATTTAAGCTCCATTGATTTATTTTTTCAAATGAACAAAGAAATATTGGTTTGGCTCTTGATTCATCTTATCATGTGACTATATAGGTAATCTCATTTTGTGGAGAGTATCAATGATGTTGACATTTTTTAATTATTTAGATATTTGTATCCAAATGATTGGATATAAATTTTCTTGCATCAGAACTAAGAAGTGAAAAATCACATGTAACACTACTGTGTCTTAAACCAATGAGATATATGTTATATACTCTCTCCGGTTTTGAATATAAACAAAAAACAACTTTCTAGATACATTGAATAAAGCTTGTATCTGGATCATAAAATGATCCAGATACAAGCTTTATTCAATGTATCTAGAAAGTTATTTTTTGCTTATATTCAAAACCGAAGGGAGTACTTATGGTATCTTTGTTATGTGCATGATAAGTAAAAAATGGTATCATTTTGCACATAGTTTTATTTGGACAATATATAGAGTGTTGATTTGATATATGAGATGTGTTAATGAAATAATATTTTTTTGTACTTTCTACAGTATGGAATTCGAGACATAAAAAATATTGAAAAAGAAAGTGTATAATTGTTGTATAATTGTTAGAAAATGGAATTCGAGACATACAAGATTAAAGAAGTGGAAATGTACTACACAAAACATTGATGAAAGCTGGATAAATATAGTATTTAATATATTTTGTTGTTGATTTCAATTGATCAATTCAATGTATCATCATGTTAATATATATATATATATATATATATATATATATATATATATATATATATATATATATATATATATATATATATATTAAAGCATAAGTAATTTAAATCAATATATTGAGTTTAAGTGGCTAATGAGCTTCTTTTAAGACGAATTGTTTAGAAGAATTTGAGTTCAATTCCCGATTGGAACAATTCTTGATCAAACTTTACTTACTTCGTGATCGAATTCTAGATTATCAGGATTGTTCGGGAGAACTTGAGTTTGATTCTTGATGAAAATACTTTTTAGTCAGATTTTACTTACCTCGTAGCCGAATTCTAAATTATCAAAGTCCCTTCTCTTAAGAAACAAAAAGCTAATAATTTTTTTTTTTTCAAAAGTTGTGATTAAAAGTAGAGATCAAAAGTTGTAATAATATTTTTTTCAAAAACCGAAAAGTAAAAAAAAAATCTTTAATAACTGAAAATAAAATTCTAGAAAATTATAGACTATTTACTTATTTAACCATAAAAAAAACCTTTAAGTAATTGATACATTTACAATTTTGTCAGAAAAAAGATAAAATTTAAATTATTGTTTTCTTTTGTCACGGGATTTGTTGTAATCAATAGAGAATGACAAAAATATATCGAAAGACAATTTGTTCTTGAAAAGTAGCTAAAGACAGTAGTGTTCTAAATCTGGCTGGACCTACTTTCATTACTTGATTTCGTGCTGGTGAATCACGTACCAAACAGTAGTTTCTATGTTAGAAAAAGAAAGGGTGTCCTATTCAATACACACAGAACGAGTGGAGTGGTAGCGGCATGTTGTTAAAATCGCGTGTTAACTAGCAAAATCGTTCAATTTTACGTTTTTAGGTATAGAAAACGTGTTAAATCGGATGTAAACTTATTTTCTAGTAAATTTGTGAAAAAAAACGATTTTACACTGAGTTAACTCAGTTAAGCTCGCTAAAATCGTGTAAACTCATATTCTTGTCAGAATAGCCATATCTCATTCTTCGTGCATTATTTTTGAAATTATTATTATTATTTTTTTTTTATGAATCGGCTAAATTTTATTAATGAACAATTCCTCCACAAGAAGTGTAAGAAATTGTTGAGAAACATACAACGAAAGGTAAAGTGAAAATACACTTTTACCAAATAACAGTACACCAAATCAGCACCCCAACCCACCCGTACACCAATAATGATTCACTAAACCCACCAGAGAAAACCCCTACCCGGCCCTAGGAGACACCACTAGACACTAACTTCCGAACTCGAATTAAAATTACTCGGCCCATCAGGATCTAGAAAGCAGCCCCAAAGGTCGAAGGTTGAGGGACACTGGTAGGCAGAGAACCGACAGTCAACACCGATGCAGTAGAGTTCGACCAGATACTAGAGACCTGCAAATCTCAACAGATTTGAACACCCCTCAGCGACTCTAAGAGTCCTGCAAATCTCACCAGATTTGAAAATTGTCAGAGACTCTCGTATCGTAGAGAATCCACTCACAATCGGCATTAACCATCAAACACCGTATGGTGACGCGTTTGGCAGAGGTGGTGTTTGGCAATGGTGGTGTTTGGCTGAGGTGGTGTTTGGCTGAGGCTGTCCCCGTTCGTTCTCCGTCATTCCGTCTTAAATCCAGTCCGTTTCTCTGTGTTTGCGTTGGTGTCGTGCTGTGTTGGTGTGGAAGTGTGGAATGGTGGGGTCTCGTGCAAGGGTGGATGGCCGGAGGCGAGGTGGAATGGTGGAGTGGACGGAGCCTGGGGGTTGTTTGGGTCTGTTCTTGACCTTGGTTTTTGAAATTATTTCTTATTATAATTCTACTATTTTTTCAAATGAAATGTCTTAATTTTGCTTGCGTCAAACATTTTTTAATACACATCAAACGAGATTTGGTATCGGCAACTTTGTCCAATTTACTAGTGGTGTTAAATACATGTGTTTGACGCGGTTCTTTTGAATCATTCTAAAATATATTAAATTAAATAGTGCTTTCAGGATGTTTTTTAAGAATTCAAATTTAAAAGAAAAAGACTTAAATGCACTTTTGGTCCCCTTATTTTGAAAATTTTGAAATTTTGGTCCCTCTATTTTAAAACTCAACTTTTTAGTCCCTCTATTTTAAAATTTAATCTTTTTTTTTAGTCCCCCTCTCATTAAGCACTAATTTGACAAAGAGATTTTATTTTATATTTTTTTTGGATAACAGATCTAGAAATTCAGCATCATCCTTCTTCTTTATCTTTGTTATGATTCATCTTCTCGACCCATACATCAAAACAACAGTGGGTACACAGATTCGCCTCATCTAACAACAAAATAGCAAAAGCTAGATAGACAGCACACAAAATCCCCAAAATATACAAGGAATAACAACCAACAGTTTTAAGGGATACAGTAACAACAAGGAAAAAATCAACACACCTATTTGGCTAATAAGAATGAACTAACGCAACAGAGGAAAAAACATAGAGGCAGTAGCAACAGAAAAACATAAATGAGCTTCTTTTTTGTTTAATTTCTTCTTCATCTTCTAGATCTTCTTTCCAAGGGATAATAATTTTTTGGGGGTTTCTTAATTTCTTTCATTTTAAACCCGAGAGTTATTTTTTTTACTTTTGGGATTTGGGGAAGGTTTTGATTTGGTTTATACTTGAGTTGGTTTAGAATGAAATGGGAAAATACTTGAGTCATGGTTGTTTCTGGTTTTTTATTTTGAACTTGGTGTTGTGTTATTTTGAAGTGTTTAATTAGATGGTTGTGTGTTTGGTTAATTTTTGTTGACAGTTTTGATTTTTTTGGATTTTGGTTTTTAGCTTTTGTTTTAGAGATGAAGATTGAATTGAATTTAGGAGGAGCATGGTTATGAAATGAGTGGTGGTGATTTTTAGAGTTAAAACATTCTGGGTTTTTCAGAATTTGAATTCTAAGTTTTTCTAGATTTATTCTTGAAGATTATGAATTTCTTGACTTAAATATGAATAACCATTAAAATGATAAGGGGACTAAAAAAAATATTAATTTTTAAAATAGTGGGATCAAAAAGCTGAGTTTTAAAATAGGGGGACCAAAACTTCAAAATTTTCAAAATAGGGGGACCAAAAGTGCATTTAAGCCAAAGAAAAAAAATAATTGAATACTTTGTAATTTACATATTGAAAACTTAAATTTTAGTTTTTTTAATGTATGAATTTTTCCTTTCTATTTCTCATAGTTTTTTAACTATTGCCCCAGAGATACTATGAGCAAAACCTAATACATTTTTTCTCATTTTTCTTAATAAAATTTGGTTAATGTTTAAGTTGTTGGACAACAAATCATTTGTTTTGCATTTTATAGGTCCAAACATATAAACAAGTGGAAATGAACATTTACTAGACCCAATTTGATGAATATCCAAGAATGACATCATATGTGCTCTTAAAGAACACTTCTTTATGAAGGGATGGCTGCAAATGAAGCCAAATGTGTTAATTTCGTGCATAATATTGGCACTCCTAGCCCGTGACAGCACCTTACACGGCTGTGACAAACCCTAAAGTCAGCTTTTGGCAATTTTGATTCTTTGTATTCCCACTTTTATGCCACTAATGTGTAGTTATTGTGACCTTATCACTATTATGTAGGGGTGTGCATGGTTTAAAAACCACACCACACCATTCTAAATTTATGGTTTGGTTTAGAATCCAAAACCATTTTAATAAAAAATTGGTTATTATAGAAAACTAATTTGGATATTGTTTCTAACCGGTTCAAAACCAATTAATAACCGATTCGTAATAAAAATTTGGTTACTTACTTAAACTAATTTTAAATCAATTTTTTCTTTCAATTTTAATTTTTTTTATTATTGATTTAAAAAAATAAATTTGTTTAATTTTAAAAAGAAACTATAATTTTATGAAATTAATTAGTTTATAATCAATTCAAAAAAGGTTTTTCTTTTTTAAGCCCAAACATATTTGAAAGCCCAAAAAAATTAATTTTATCTAAGCCCAAAAAAATGCTAATTTTTTAAAATAAAAACACTAAAAAAAATATGATTTTATAAATTATTTTAAAAATAATAACTATTTAAATAAAATAATAATAAAAATGTTTATTAAATAATTTAATATTAGGGGTGGTTGGTGGCGGCCGGCCGCCGGAGCACCACCACCGGCCACCGTGTCGACCGCTGGAGCACCGCCGTCAGTCATCGAAAAACCACCGCCGACCACCGGAGCTCCGCTGCAGGCCACCGCACCGGCCGCCGAAGCACCACCCCCAACCACCATCCCCTCCACCATTTTAAAATTATTTATTTATTAAATTATATATTTAATTATATTGAATTTGAAAGTTTGGGCTTTTATACTATTGGACCTCAATTTCAAAACCAATTGCAAACCAATTATGAAAAATTGAAGACAATTTCTTTTCCAGCCCCTCGCGTTTCTTTTATACCCTCCAAAAATCCGATTTCGCCCTTAATAAAAATTTCGGTTCGTAAAAACCGAAATTTTTTTAGTTTAAATTTAAGAAAATTTCGGTTTCTAAAAACCAAAGTTGTATTTCAAGGCAAAAAAAATTTCGGTTTATAGAAACCAAAGTTTTTCGTAAGGACAAAATAGGAAACTCGGGGGGTAAAAAAGAAACGTGGGGGGCTGGAAAAGAAAACTTCAAAATTGGATTTGGTTTAGAATTGGTTTTTTTTTTAATGGATTGGTGTGATTTTTTTTAAAAATGGATTAGAATATTAAAATTGGATATGGTTTGGTTAGTAATTTGGTTAAGGATAACCATATTTTTTACACACCCCTACTATTATGTATGTTTGCTCATTCTTTGGGAGGCAATATATAGCCCTCATTGGCTTTGCAAAACTCATCAAGCAAGCTTTGAAACATTTGAAATAATCTAATAAAAGTTCATCTTCGGTAATTAGTTGACAAATATTTTTATAAGTATGAAAGATTTTTCAAATGATGAGAATGTTTTACATACATTGTCGATAATTAGTTGACATTTTAGAAAGTTACAAAATAGATGAGGTAATACAAAATTTCAATAGCTTTGCATTTGTATAAAGGCAAAAGTGTTACGATATTAGGCTTGCTAGACTAAATATATGATGAGTTGTTATTAGCCTATGCGCCGGTCATGACCTGAGTTTGGGTCGTGACAAAGTTGGTACCATGTCAAAGTGTGACTAGTCCACCCACACCTCATATATAGTATAAACCTCTCAAACTTTTCCATGTGTGTGTGTGTTGATGATGATAATTACTAGCAATAAAGATCATACTTTGTAGCTGCTCTTCTTCAAAACCTTAAAGTATTTGGTGAAGAACCTAAAGGGGAACTCGTTAAATGGATTCTATGCAGATTGTGACAAATATCTCCCTAAGTGTTCGTGGGAAGGACCATCTGGCATATTTGGGTTCTTCAGTGTGGTGACAAGGAATGGATGTGTTGCGACCATGGAGGTGTTGGGGTGCCTTGGTGTTTGGCTATGATGGACTGGCGCGCTTAATAACCGCGGTGAGAAAGGAAAGTTGTTTCACGATGTTAAGGTACCTTTTTGCTTGCTTTTAAAAAGATAGGTTTTTACACAATAAAAACACATATGGGAGGAATTGGAAAATTGTGTCAAGAATGTAATCCATAACCTTGGGATAAGAAAAATAAATCATCATTCTCTAACTTGATTTGATCAAAATCATCATAATCAAGACAATCATCATAACCATTATCACTATTTTTCATATAAATTTCCTTGAATCAAATTATACCCTTTTACTTATTAGTCCTTGTGAATTTAATAATCTTTATTACAACAATTTACTTGTGCATTTGTGAGTGTATCACTAGCCTAGTGAGTCTCATAGGAGAATGAAACAAACCAACTTCTAGTTAATCCTAAAAGATGAAATAGAAGTCCTGAAAAAATTCGAGGCGAATGGACCAACTATCAACACGGAAACGATCAAGGTACCCCGCAACTCCCTGCAACAAGCAGCAAGCAATGATGACTTTTTCAAGATAATTATTCTGAAATCAAGGAATTATACGAATATTAATATAAACCTTTTCTATCAACCTTTAACGAAACAAGTCCTTTGGAGAATGTAACCCAAAATCAATCGAAAGTCAGATCGAGGGATCGTCAATCAATGACGCTAATTACCACGAGCACAAGTGTAGTTCCCATGTTTGGTTGCATTGTGCTGAAACAACTTAATGTGTCAAGTGCAACATGTTGGATAAGATGTCTCACTCCAAGTAGGACATCCTACCCAACATTAACAACATATTAGGGCAGATGTTCTGGAACAACATGTTGAACAAGATGTTACAGCTTGAGTAAGACATCATGTACAGGCAGATACGATCAACTTATTTTATGGCGCGCGTGAATCTTTCAAAAGGTTGTTACAAAACGCGATCAGAAGAGTGTTTGTTGAATAAAGGATTGTTACAAGAGATTTGTAACAAAAGAGGAAAACTAGTTATGATTGGAAATAAAGGAGTGCTAGTTATGATTGGAAATCGTAAACTAACTAAAGAAATGATTTACTTTAATCTTTATCTTTTAGAATTAGTTTTAAAATAAGGATTTGTTTTAAAACTAATTTTCTATCATGGTGTAACTCAAATTCAGATCAAAATGAAGGAGCTGCAACATCTATAGATAGAAGACTCGTTCATCAGATTCAAGTACCCGCAACAATTGAAAATCTAGATAAAAAGCTAGTTTGGCGAGTCAAAGATCTTGTACCCATCGTGCAAGGTCACTGTAACTTTCTATCATGCATCATCATTGTCGTACACGTTGTCTTAGACATCATACAAAAAAAAAAAATTTGTCGCAGACAACATGTAGGATAACTGTCCCCTGACGATCAAGAATTTTACAACAAGAATCACCAAAAAACCAGTGAACTTGTCATGACGAACGACTACTACAATCAACATGGAATATCTACGCACCTAGCCGTTTTGAGCAATATTATGCCATATCAAGTCTTGATGCATCCAACACGTGGGAAGTTTCCAACAAAATAGCAAACAAAGATCCCACCATGACAACAGATTTTGGGAATGGCGAACGGACCAGACCGCCAACATGAAAACAGCATATCCAAGACCAACTGATCACGACGACATCGAAACACGTAACCAACACACAACCATTCTATCAGCGACGGTAATATCCAAATCGCAACCACGACAACACACCACAAAAAATTAGCGGTTGTGGTATCCCAATCAGAACCACAGACCAGCTCCAAGAGAAACAACGATCTGAGAAGATAGACAACCCTGTAATTTTCAGCATGGAAGAGAGATCCAAATGAACGAAAGTGGAGCTCGCAGAGGAAAGGGAAAAACGGTGGTGTGGAGTGGGAAGCTTATCGCACCATCATCGCTGGTGGTTTCATCTTGGCGGTGGTGATTTGCAAGATTAAGTAGCAGCAATAGGCTTAGGTGAAGAGAGAGGGAAGACCAAAACTTGGGGTTTGAGAACTCTAGCAGAGAAGGTACACACGTTTTTCAAAGCAAGAAACAAGGAAGAAGATGGCAAGAGAAGGGAGGCGTGGTTTGAGAACCCTAGCCAATCACATCGTCTAACCCAATACATAAATAGGGTGACAAGTTGTTAATATTTCACAATTCTACATATCATTATAAAATTATTTATGTTGGAAATTAGGTTGATACAATATTCTTATAATTTTATGATTAAATTGGATATATCGTTACTGAAATGATATGGATATCCAATATTACAGAAAATGAATTGTCGATCTTTTTCAAAATATTATAAAGAACCGCAAATAAATTAGATAGATAAATTGATAAGAAGGCGATCAAATTCATTTTTTTTCTTTAAAAATTCTACCTTTAAGTGTTGGTCTATAGATATAACATTTTTTTGTTAATAAATTATTATTTATTAAATGTTTTCTTTAAATATATCATCTGTTTGTTGAAAAAAATAAAAATAATTTTATGGTTTAGTGATCTTGAAGTTTAGCTTTGTGGACAGTGGAGTACATAGTTACACACAAACAAAAAAAAAGACAAAGAATTTCAGCATCATGCACCATCCAAACCACTATGTTGCAACACTTCTTTGTTAAAAATGTAGAAACAAACTCTCTCTCACACACATACACTCTCCCTCCCTCTCTCTCTCTCTCTCTCTCTCTCTCTCTCTCTACACACACACACACTCTATCCCTCCCTCTTTCTCTCTCTCTCTCTCTCTCTCTCTCTCTCTCTCTCTCTCTCTCACTCTCTCTATCTCTCTCTCTCTCTTTATATATATATATATATATATATATATATATATATATATATATATATATATATATATATTTATAAAGTGCATATTTGACCTCTTATGTTTATTTTAAGTTTTTATTTAGTCCTTTATGTTTAAAAAGTTTTAATTTGGTCTCTTATGTTTATTTTAAATTTTAGTTTGGTATTTTCGTCAATTTTGTCACATGTGGCAGACGATTTGCATAGGTCGACAAATACATGGACACTTTGACACTGCGACACATGTCCAATTGAAAGACAAAACTGATGGAAAGGACCAACTTACGCAAACGGTGGAAACGTAATGGACCAAATTGAAACTTTTTAAACGTAAGGGATTAAATTGAAACCTAAAATAAACGTAAGGGACCAAATGTGTAGTTTAACCAAAAATTAATTATATTTCGAGAGTATAAGTATAAAATGAATAGTACAAAGTTTTTTTTGGAAGAATAGTATAATATTTCCTAAAAAAATATCTCTTAAAAGTTTGTTACCTTCGTTTATTTTAGTTTACAAAATCAAGTTGCTTGGGCTCCAGTAGCAAGGAGCGCATTTCAAGGACGTACCAGGAAAATATCGGGTTCGATTCCCAAGACGAATAACGTTTGGCCAGTGAACATGCCTCTACGCACGAGGCGGATTAATCACCGACCTTTGATAGGTCGAAAACCGGTGTGAAAGAAAAAAAAAGTTTGTTACCAATTTTCTAAAATAATAGTATAATATTTTAGTAATATTTTTTGTTTTGGGTAAATAGGTCTTTACCCCCCTGCAAAATAGGCGGATTTTGCGTTTGCCCCCTGTAAAATCTTTTTGTAGGAATACCCCTTGCAATGTTCAAAATTTTTTTTGGTTGTGTATTTTACTCCCCTATATGGGAAAAAAAATTGGCAAGGGGGGTAAATTACACTTCAAAAAAAAAAAATTGAACATTGCAAGGGGTATTCCTGCAAAAAAAAATTACAGGGGGCAAACGCAAAACTCGCCTATTTTGCAGGGGGGTAAAGACCTATTTACCCTTTTTTTTTTTGACAAATATTTTAGTAATATATTAGTTCCCTTAAAAATAGTTATATTTTTTGAAGAATTAAAAGAGTTTTATATTTCTCTAAAAGGAAATTGTTTTTATATAAAAAGGAATCTCTTTAGCAAAACAATTTCTTTTTTTAATCATTAATATATTGATATAAAAAAATATTATTGTTTTGGGTATATAAATGTTAAAATTTTAATATACTTGTTAATTCCCTTATAGGTATGTACCAAATATCTAAAACAATATTTTATCATTTTTTGTAAGAGAATGTGGTTTATTAAATATATTAGATCACCGGTGGTGGACATTCACTTTTGTAACTTTAATATTCTCAATAATAAATTAGGGCCTAATCTATTTAGTACAATTTATTTCGTAGTTAAGAAGACATTAGTATATATAGAGTTCAATAAATTCGAACTATAAATTTTCTATTTCTCTACATTTGAATTGTGTATTTAATTATTAGAATATTTTAAAAAATAACTAATCGTTATTTAGTTTAATGGTGATTGGCGCTGAATTTGGTAGGGAGAATTATGGTTCGATTCCCCGCAACTACGATCGGGAGGGAGCTGTAACCACTTGATACCAGAAATAATCCATAAACAATATTAAACCGATTGTAAAAGCCAAAAAAAAAAGCAAAGAAAAAGAAACAATCCTGGAGACATTTGAGTTTTTTCTTTACTTACATTGTTACCATATTTATGTTGTTCAATACATTGCGCTAATCTGTGTCAACAAAAATTACAATACATTGCACTAATCAATATATTAAAAATAAAATGTATTTTTCATTTTTATACTTTCTCATAGGCTATAAAATCATCTCTCATCTCTCTATTGTGGCACATCTGGCAACAATGATAAGTGTTGCCTAAAAGTAAAACAATGAGAACAATATTACAAATTTTCCCCAAACATTTTTTAAATATGATGCTTGTGAATGTTTTTTTTTTTAAATTACATATGTGAAATATAAGAGACAAATATATTAACTATTTTATTCAAATGTTTGTAATATTACACAAATGTACATATTTTAATCATCATATAGGGCGGTTTTACATGAAACTTGGAGATAGACACTGTTGTTTTATAACTTCAAACCTCTAAGACTTGTTTTAGTTTGTTAAAAGGTTGTTACATAACTACTTTGAGTTAGTTAGTTATGGTTACTTGCTTTACAAGTAACAGATGTGTTAGGAGTTTTTCATATAAATAGTATGTACCTCTTGTATTGTATTACACACTCATTCTATTTTCTCATCAACAAACTCAACACTATTTCCTCCTATTTCTTCTTTCTAGTTTTTTACTTGTCATCTTCTTCTTTTATCTTGAATTACCCTAACAGACACTACAACAATAATATAGACACCAGTTTTTCTAAAATGAAAGTGTTATAATGCAACTGATCCTACCTCACCAATATTAAGTAGTATTAGATTTTGCATATTCTTCTAGTTCCACCAGAGTTTATGCAGATCCTTCTCCTCATTATGTTGAGAAGCAACTAGCTATTAATTCCTCTTGCTCAACTAAAGTTTATACAACTCTCTGAAATGATTTCAAAATCAAATGTTAGCAATTAGCATAATATGTGCATGAATTAACAATAAGTGCAGTCAAATTATAATTATACAAGTGTAGGAATTATTCCAATGATAGCTTCATTTAAAATCTATGAATATATATATATATATATATATATATATATATATTGATCGTACATGTGCGGAAGGAGCAGGATCGTGGGCTAGCAACGTCGCCGTGCACGGTGGTTGGACGGTTGGACAACGGAGGGGGGTTTGTACCTGCAGACACTCTGATGCTTAAGTCAGCAAGAGTACAAAGAGAAGAGGTAGAAAGAATGAATTGAATGTACCTGACTCCTCAATGAAGAGGAGTATTTATAAGCCCCCAGCGTGGGGCCAACGATTATCCCTATTGGGCCGTTGGGCACGACCCAATAGTGGATAACTGCCAGGCTTCTGCGTGAGAGCAGGAGAAACCGTTTGAGGTTCTCACTTGGGGTTTATCCAATACGCGGGAAAAGCGTGAGAGGATAGATATGGATGAAGCGACGTGAAACACGTGCTGATATAACGCCGGGGAGCTGTCAAGCAGCTGTGCTCGACAGGAAGCGCCAAGCGGTCGAAATGGAGCAGTTGTGTCCACCATTACAGGCAGGAATGTTGTTCTGCACAGCGTGTTTGGGAGGAGATTCTGCTCGGAGAACCTCCCCGATGCTGTCGAGGGGCCCCGTGCGGAAGCGTAGATCCCAACACACACACACACACACACACACACACACACACACACACACACACACACACACACACACACACACACACACACACACACACACACACACACACACACACACACACACACAGATATATATATATATATATATATATATTCATATTTGTGAGACATAAACCTAACTGCTATATACCTCTAAAATATACATGGTTTTATTAGTCATTTTACTTAATAAAATTTGCTTATTGTTTAAGCTATTGGAACTATTTTACTACAATTTCTTTGTTTTACATTTTACTAGTCGATGGAACGATAAGTCGATGCCAATCATGGTCACTATTTTCGAATAAGAGCACGACAAAAGACAATCATAAAATATAATGAACCATCATTGATAAAAAGATGATTTATAATATTACAATAGAAAATGTCAACACAAAAATTAAGATAATAGATAATATATATGTTAATAGTGTTGTAAGCAAACAAATAAAATCCTTAATCATAGAAGATTACGAAATGGTGTGTCGTCGAACAATTTCCACAACCAAAACATCAGGTGGATCGCAAATTTGAAACTGCAACTTATCTCCCGCCTTAAGGTTGTTAGCTCTTTCTAATTCAAACCAACATTTGCTTGCATACATCTCTTTCCTGCCTATTTTTCTTTCATAGGTGGTGAGATCCCATTTAATTCCATCTCCGATGTGTCGTGTTCTGACTGTGATGCTATTTCTATTCATAAGAACGCGCTTGAAAGAATTCTGCGGAATGTAGTATCACATGGAAAACAAAACAATCATAAATACATGCATCAGAACAGACAAAATGTATGAAGTAGAATATTAAGCACTCACCAAAACTTGATCATTGATTGAGCGTGCATAAGCTTTAGTGATAGGAAGTTCCCAGCTAAATACACGGTCATTCTTAAATCCAGGCAAAACACAACCATTGGCATGCCACACACGGTCACTTGGTGCAAAGACTGGATCATCGTCATCTGCAACTGGTCCATCAGTCATGTAACAACAATCGTTGTAGAGGAAGAGAGCAACTGCAACTGGTTCTTTGTCTTGATATAGGAGTCGTCCAAAAAAATCTTCCCGGAGGTATTCAATCCAAGCATTTCTGAATACCGTACAAATTTGTATTTCCCGCTGTGTTGACATATGAAGCGAATTAGTTATTTTGAATTCAAACGTATTTCAAATATAATGGGTGGTACTTCAAATGTCAATACCTGATCGGGATAAATGCAAGTTTCAAATTATCTGCTGTTTTTGGTGGGAACTGGATCTCTATGGAAATTAAACAGATACTTAAATTAGCAACAATAAAAGTGAGACCAACATCTTATACCAATTCATCAAATGACTTAACAACGAAGCAACATTAAACTACCACTAAATACTAATCAATTACTGTAAAATCAATAAGCAAATTACTTTTAGCCCAGATGAACCAACACTGATTGAACCTCAAGATACAATTCATGACATGCAGTCGAACACAATGGATCAATATTCATCCAGACAACTATTACCTACTATAGCATTTTTAACATCACAACTACAAAATAAAAAAACTGCAAATTCATCTGCATTAGCATCAACTGCAATACTCTAGAAAAATGTAACATATATCAATTGTAATGAGATGTTTACATTCAAAAACAGATAAATAATTGTCCCAATAACAAATCGAATGAGAGAAAAATGGCAGTTATTAATGATTTCTGGACATAAGAATCAACCAAAGATGAGCATTTATGTAAGTAGACATGCAAGTTAAATTCTTTATCCGCCTCTGCAGTATCCACTTGCAGACGTTTTTATTGAACTACATAGAGACTGTTTAAGATGAAACAACTCTGAAGAAATGGCAGATAAATTAGAATGGCGTTTTATTGGTCTATAAGTGAGACCATTTATGGTTCCTTCTAAAGAGTAGCTATGAAGCAAAAAAGAACAAAAGACAGTAACAATCTTACAAAGAGAGTGAACCCTAAACCCTAGAAATCACAATTAAGAAATGGAAGACTTTATGCATCATATTTGAATCCAATATAAAGAGTTGTAAGAAACAAATAATAGAAGTGAGAATTTGATTAATAGGAAATGTCAGGATGAATACAGACCTTAAAGAAGATGAAGAAGCCATGTAAGAAAACCCGCTGGATGAATGTAATTGTCTTCTATTGCAGAGTGGTGGCAGAGAGCAATGGGTTCAGAGAGATTAGGTCTTAGAGAGGAAAGATGTGAGAGAGGTTAGGTCTTATAGAGAGGAAAGATGGGAATTTAAAATTAGGAATGCAGAAGGTTGGAAAATGAAGACTTAGTTGGACCAAATTTATGTTATAGTAATGTGTGCTGTTGGATAAATTTGATTTTTATCTTAGAAGAAATATTGGTGAGTATGTGAATTTAAAACCCATTATTAGAAACCATGATACAATTTTTACGATTTTAACATATTGGTACTATTGGATCCGTTGCATAATTCATGACGATATTGCAATTGCAAAAAGATTAAGTTCAAACATTACAACGAAATTTGATTCATATATAAAAACCAACTTAAAGCAACAAATTCAAAGATGATATATCTACAGCATAAAGTACTACTCAGCTTGATAAAAACCCTTATGGCCTCCAGAAACGGTAGGTTCAATCAAAGTTGTACGAACCCCTATGAAAGGAGAAATCTTCAAGTGTGTGACAGTGTTATTCGAAGGTTTTGTCACACCATGTTTGAGAGTGACACCCTCAATCAACTTACGCGTCTTACATATGCTGCGCCATTGGCCAACAATTTGGCAAGTTCTGGGAGGATTCTCTTCAAACTCCAAATGACACTTCCATGTATATCCGAACCAATCCAATAGTGTTAACTCCGTCTTCTGTTTAGGAAGGGCAACCTCGCAAAATCCATCCAAAGAGAGTTTCTGTCGAAGATCATGACAGATGATTATTTGATAGAAAAACATCCAATCAGAGACAAATTATGAAAATAAACTTACCAAAACACCAGATTCCACATCAGTGGAAGTCAATACTTTTTCAACTGCATGATAAAATGTTTTGGGAGTAACAAAATACGGCACAGTCCCACTGGAAGAACCCTCAGAGGACTGCTCAAGCAACATTAGTTTATAGGGAGGGGATTTTTTAGGATAGGTTACTTCGATGCCAGTAATTTTCCAAACCTTCAGCTGAAAGAGAAAAGGATTTATATATAGGAGAGTCACCTAACCGCCTAAACCAATACTATAGAAATTTCTCAAGAAAGCCCAGCCACGAGTGAAATAAATTTTTGCATTCTTTCTCTCTATAGACACCTGAATGTGATTTTTATTTGGATCCTCCAATAGCACATAATTGCCAATGAAAGAGCCAACATTCCTTGTCAAACATGCTGGCAACTTTGCGCGAGGCTGCACATAAATTTAAACAGATTTTCAAACTGGATATTGTTAAACAAAAGAAACATTCATTTTAACTTACATTCATTGGATCGAATTCGAGGAAACATGTTTTTGTCATCATGGCACAGGACTGGATATCGGGATGGATATCTACAAAAAATTAAGATTCAATCATTCCATCATGACCATTCGATCAACTAATAAACAATAATTTTCATTTCATTAGCAATTTGTAGCACCACAGTGTATAAAATCAGAAATTTATGAGCATATCCACGATCGAATATCACAAACAACTGAAACATGCATGCTAAACAATATCAGAGTCCACATGAACACATGCATCCAAAACAACAAAATGCAAGAGTATAGATGTAAATTCAACAGATTTAATCACTTAAGTAAGCAAGCAGGGATGAAGAAATATTAAACCAAAAATGTAAAAAATAATCTGAAAATTGCATGTATGTCAAAACACCAGCAAAATAATAAAGAGAGAAAAGCTTAGCACCTTGTAAATTCAGCAGAGTGTTTGAATTATCAGAATTATTGTAATCTTGCACAGCCTGCTGAATAATATGCACCATATTCTTGATATCAGACATTGTGTGATAAGGATTTGGCAAATATTAGTGTTAGTGCTATAGATGTTTGCTTCTGAGTAATGAGAGAATAGCATTAAGTAAAAGTAAGAGAGTGGAATAGTGGAGGAAAATACTGTTAGGTATTCTCTGACATGTTTTCTCATTGGTCCATTATAGAGGCATGTTAGCTATTATCTGATATGTATTATCATTGGTCCATTATAGAGGCAGTTGATATTTTTTTAATCAATTTTTAAAACGTCAATATTTATTGCTGCTTGTGAAGACATCACAATAGAAAAGTCTAGAATAATGATCTGCTTATTATAATTGATTGACTAATACAAACCAAGAACACACATCACAGAGCACACTGTATAGCAAAAAAGGCTAGAATAATAACCTGCTTGCGGATTTTAACAATTCAAAAAAGCAAAGCATTCAAGTAACTTAATATACTTATGGATTACAATAACAAAGCACATGTAGTGCACAAACTATAACTGAATTACAATTAATCAATACAAACAAAGACTGACAATACTTAGCATAAAATAAATCACATAATATTATCAAACACTTCTTTATAAACCACATTATCAGTAACATCCGAGTTTTCACCTTCTTCATTGGTTATTAATACTTTTAAGCCTTTTCTCGAGGTAACCCTAGACAATGCAACATACAATTGTCCATGTGAGAATATTGGTTGAGGAAGATACAATCCAACATGACGAAGAGACTGACCCTGGCTTTTATTTATAGTCATAGCAAACGAAACACTCAACGGGAATTGCAGACGCTGAAACTTAAACGGCAATCTCTTGTCGGATGGAACCAAAGACAACCTTGGAATGAAAACCTTATCACCGATGTGACTCCCATTTATTATTTTTCCTTCAATCACAGGAGTTCCAAGTATTGTAATTATCAATCGTGTGCCATTACACAATCCAGAAGTCTGAACCATGTTCCTCATTAACATCACAGGGACTCCAACTTTTAGTCTCAATTTGTGATTTGGAAGCCCAGATGAGACAATAGTATTTAGAAATTCTGGTGTGTGTACATCATCCAGAGCATCAACATTGGAGTTATCGCTGCATGGAGAATCGTAGCTTAGGTAAATTTTTTCCTCTCCTGGTATCAGATCCAAAATGTATTCATTGATAGCATCAACAATGGCATTTTTTGGTGCCAATATAGCTCTATCATGAAATATTGATGGATCATTCATGCTGTGCAACAAATTTAGATAAGTGCTCTCGACCATAGCCACAAGATGATGAGATCATGAGTTCACTAAACATGTGGAAGGAAACTTATAAAAAGATGCACTAAAATATTTTGGTGGAAGCTGCTTTGAGTCAAACTTGAAGCCCAAGTCACATAATAAGAAGCTTTCATGGGCTGAAGTGTAGTCTAATAATATTGGACTAAATGGAAAATAATTAAGTCCAATTTTCTTTATTTTATATGTAATTTTCGTTTTTATTATTGGGTGAATTTTTAGATGACCTTTAGTTGGATTCTAGGCTCTCTAAATGCTTCCTAGTGGTGCACTAAGTCATTATAGTGGCTAGTGAGAATTTATAAGCATGTTAGTGCTATTTTTCTAGTTCCTATGATGAATGAATGGTAGTGGACAATAAATCCTACTATGTAAGGATAGCTATAAATAGGACTCTCATGTACTTCTCAAAGGACAACTTGAATATTAATATAATTTGAGAGTTTTCTATTGTGAGAACTTTTCCTTTGTTCTTGAGATAAGAACTTTATAGTGTTGGTTCTACCGGCAGGTCGCGGTTAGGGTCACACTTTCTTTGATAACTTTGGTTCTACCGGCAGGTCACGGTTAGGGTCAAGTTCCTTTTTCTTTTGATAACTTTGGTTCTACCGGCAGGTCGCGGTTAGGGTCAAGTTCCTTTACCTGTTTTCAAGGCGATCCTAAGCAGTCTCGTATCACAAGAGGATCACCAGATGCATGTATCAACAAATCAGATGGGACCTGAATTTTGATATAATCATCGTCTGCATCTCCAATGCTCCCATCACGAATTCCCAAAATCCATTCAGAGAAACGTCTTTGTTCTTCAACATCAGAATCGGTGCATCCGGACAACAGTCTCATGTTAGTGGTTAAAGTTAGGACTTCACAATGTTGCCACAGATGAGATGAATTTATAGTTGACTGAACAATCTCATATCTCGTTCCCTTTGGTATAATAGGAAGTATCTGTCGAAAATCCCCGCCAAATGGATACCGCTTTTCCTTCATTATATCTTTCAATGTACGATCGACAGCTTCAAAACAATGTCTGTGCATCATAGGTGCCTCATCCCATATAATGAGCCTTGCACGGCGGATTAGAGCGGCAAGTGGATCCTTAGGGCCTATCTCACATGTTGAATATTCATCGATATTAATTGGGATGCCAAATCTTGAATGTCCAATTCTCCCACCAGGAATTAGCAAAGTAGCTATACCACTTGAAGCAACTGTAAGAACAATTTCGCCCCTTGACCGCAATGCCGCTGACAATGCCCTCCAGATAAACGTCTTTCCAGTACCACCATAACCATAAAGAAAGAAAAAACTTGGTCTTTTCCTGTCCACCCTTGACATAATTTTATCGTATATTCTTCTTTGTTCAGCGGTCATCATGGATATCAATGCATCATGCTCCTTGGCCAGAGGCAACCTATCATAATTCAATTCGTCATAAATAAACCTATTTCCTATGTCCCTCAACAATCCTGCGTCTGGCTGAGGCATACCATCATAATCCTTCAAACTTTTGCTACTGCACTGCAACAAAGATTCAATTTCAGCCAAAAAATAACTCTGTCGTTGCTCTGGGGTCAACACTAAATCTGCAAGATTGAACTTTAAAGTTAGGCTAAAAGCTAATTGTTTTAAAAATTAATTACCTAAAGTAATATAAATATCATCGCTCAATTCCTCCCAAGTACTATTCCAAACATACCCTGGCTGATGCAGTTGTCCCGAAAGTAACAAAGCTACAAATAAATTGCGCAAAAACATGCCAGTACCCCAGAAGCTTGCCTCTTTGATCACATGAATAAACTGACCATCACCATTCATCAATCCCAGTGCAAAACAGGCTTCCTTGAAAGTGTTATATTTAACATTGTCAACGGTCCTAAGTTCGTCAAAAGACGTAGGACCTCTAGCATATCCAAGCAAAGTTCTCAGATAGAACCTTGGGCCAGATCCAGGAGGGGCAAAATGTAACCTTCCAATGGAGAAGCCCCGCTTCTGCGGTTTCCACTCACGCTTATCCCTTTTCCACACAAATTTTGTGGGGAATTCGGCATAAGTGAGTTCCCGCGCCGAAGGATACTTTTTATTTGCATCCATCCATGCCAAAAATTTGGTTTGCTTAGCATATGGCTTAGAAACAACATCCTCTATAGAAGCTTCATCAGGGAAAATCACAGGCTGTTCATTTTCAAGATGAAATTCAGCCTTTCAACTGGTGGATCTCTATAATTTACATCAAAAACAAAGATTCTCCAAACAGCCTCACATGCAGATAAATATCTACAGTCATAGTACATTTTTTTCTCATCAGAAACTTGAGCACTATCATTATCACTACCAGCATGGTAAAATCCACCAGTGACCCTATCATGCCCTTTATTGACATATTTAAATACATACTTTATAGATCATGATTGATTACACCATTCCATGTTGATATGAGCATTATACTTCAACAATAGATGTCTGTGGTATGGAACAACGTATCTATTATCAGCAAAAGTCTTCCCTTTCTAAATGCACACACCATCATCTCTTCTTCTATACACAGGATAGCCCTCTGAGTCAATGACTGTAGTGTTAACAAACCTTTTAGGATGGTATTTAGTACATTTGCCTTTTTGCATACACGAGGAATTTATATTCTGGTCACCGCAAGGACCGTGTATCATGAAGGAAGACATAATTCCAAATAAATCAGGATCTCGATACTTATCCGGAATCTCAGCAGATATTATTTTGTCAATAGTGTGGGGATGGATAATTCGAAACGCTGGTTGTAGGAAAACAAAAATATGAGCATAAGGAAGTCCTCTTTTTTGAAATTCAATTGTGTAAATAACTGCAACATAATTAAATAAGTTCAATCAATAAAACATGGTTATAACAAACATTAACGAACTACGACGATAAATGTGAATCATTTGAGGTAAATAAAAACACCTGCTTTGACTTTGCCGAAAATGTGACCATTCTTTATATCTTTGATGAGCTGATCAAGTTTTATTTTGAAGAGCCGACTAACCAAATCAGGTCGATCAGAGGGTGTGAGATGATGCTTTTTTAGAAAATCAATGACTTCCGGCCATTTATGGTTGCACGCGAATGTGATAAACAAATCGAGATATCCAGCCCAAGAACATATGGCCATGGCATCCTGATAGTTTTGTATCATGTATCTTGCTCCTCCGACAAAACTCGCGGGCAACACTATCCGCTTACCTGTGTTGGTCGCATCAGCATCTCCTCTAAGAATAGCTTCAGTCAATCCCTTGTACATGTCAGCTCTTAGGTCCTGCTGATGATCCCTAAAGTATCTCAATCTAGCAGATTCTATGGTGCTAAATGAATCAACCAAAAATTGATGAAAAAGTCTCCTTGAAAAAACAATGGTTGAAGCATGCGTCTCCCTTTAGTGAATTCTATATCCAATCCGTTCCAATTGAGTTATGCACTTTCTCTTTCTAGATGCTTTTCTGGCATTGTCTCTAAACTCAATGTCTTTACTGTATCCATCTTCTCCCCTTTGAAACAACAATGGATACTGTAATGGCCAATAAGCAGGCTGAAAAGTCGAAATTCGTTGTAGGAGACCGGACTGAGTTTCAACAATTACATCCCTATCAGCGTTCACACCATCAAAATCGCCAACAATCAAAGCCGCCACCTCTGAGGCAGTTGGGAGATTATATCTCCTACCATCGCGTCCTCTTTTGCCCAGTATTTTCAACTTAATAGGAGGAGCATGTTGCGAATGAAGCGTATCACGAACTGTGTTGTAGACACGAACATAAGGATTATCACAGTTATCAAGAGTTTCCCTTATATCCCTAACAATAGAAGATTTAAAAGGCAGACAATCATCCTCCATCCTATGAAATAAATTGTCCAAGTTATATACAGATAAAATATCACAGATATCAATATATAAGCATTATAAGTGTGTTTAAATTACCCAACAGCTGCCATTCTATTGGATATTTTGTTGTCAGTATCATATATATAAAGCTGTGCAAATTTAGGCCGTTGTCCTGGTAAGGGTAATAAGCTCCCAATTTGATGGTAATTTTCACCGTTCATTACAAAAACTGGAGGGCAGTTTCCATTATTCATAGAAGTGTCTATATGTCCGCCGATAGATGTAAATGCAAACATACTATTGAAGGATCTGATATTTTCTAGAAAGAATTTGCTTTTTCTGTCATGCGAGTGATATAAGTTGTGCAAAGGTTCAGGCAAAGGTCTGTATGGCACAATTTCAATATCTCCTTGACTACAGCATAGTGAAAATTTGGGGTTTGATTTTGAGCTTTTCTTTACGCGCTCTTCAATCCACATCAATGCACCGCAATATCCACACACACAGCTTGGCTGACCTATATCAAAATATCCAGCAAATCCAGGAACTGCATAAATATCATCCAAATGGTTAGATTTCAATGACTACAAAAAACTAAACAACAAATCCAAAGCCATTAAAAGTAGGATAACTGGACAACAGTAGACAAAGAAGTAGAAATCAATCTACGAATTAGGCGCATCAATACCTCGATGGTCAGTATCATCGCAGTTAGTATCGGTATCATCACTTTTGAAATCTGATGGACAAATTACTTAACATGAGATTACTACATAATTTGGTTACTATACTCCACCTCATATTAATCATCAATAAATAAGCAAAATCATAATAAAATGTGTAAGGGCTAATACCTATATTACATGGTATATCAAATTCCTCGGTATTGCTGGTACAAATAATTTCACTTTGCATGTTGTTTGAATCTAGAGCTGCAAATATCTTGCATGTTCAGATTTATGATAAATACATTAAGTAAAATAATGCAGAATTTGCCAATAGTTAGTTTTATTACTGGTGAGCACCAGGATTAGAGTGCATGGCACTGTTGCGAATATTAAATAGTAACCGAAAATAACTTGATTTTACAATTCAAACATAAAGTTCAATAAAACGCATCGCCATGCAGAATATGCTTGTGCTTAGTATGTCAATCAAAGCAAGAAAACGATTAGAGATAAATACCAGGATGAGAGTGCATAGCTGTCTCCTCATTATGAATAATGGTAGGCAAAGATATGTCATCTGCAAAAGTTAGACCGCAAAGCATTTAAATCACCACAGAAATAACAAATTAAAAGCGAGGACATTGAGTAAATGAAACCATGAACGATTGAACAATACTGTTATAACAATCTTCATGAATTCTAAGTCTCTTAGAGGGTTGGTTCCTTGGTGAATCTATGCTGAGCTCATGCAACAAAGTAAGGTGTCTTATAGCAAATGCTGTTCAGTCTAACTTTGTTAACCAATTTATACAAAAATAAGAAGTCTTCAATACAAATGGTATTTTAACACTTGGCTAAATTTCAGAACGGATACAATGGAATCTTTCAGGTCTGCCTGGACCATCTGGACAACTACAGTCACACAGGCACAACAATTATCTAGCCAAATGGAATGCCAATAAATCTTAGTTTAAATTTAATGTATTTATTTTGTGATGCTAATGTGATAATCAGACAGATAATTAACCAATATAAAACAGAATAGGAAAAATTAATCTGGAAGAAATGCTTGGTTATTTAAATTTAACTATTACAAAAGTTCCAAACAGAACAATAGCTCAAACATACTGTCTTCCTTCTAAACTCAAAGGAGACTTGTAGGACACCTCAATTTATTTATACATGATTAACTTAAACATAAAATGACCCCCTTCTAGACCTAGAGTGGTAGTCTTACAACACACAAACTGACCACGAACATGTCCATGGCCAATTTCCAAGCACTGATCCATAAACTTGAAATCATTAAATCCTAAAGCTATTAGGTAGTACATTAGTTGCAAACAAACAGAACAGTCATTCCCTCATAAATCATTTTAAATTTTTGATCTACACACAAGCCACTTTGGCCTCCTTTCCGCCAGCAACATCGGATCCATCATTATTAGCAGACCTCTTTGCAGCAGAACGTAATTCTCTAGTTGAAGTGAGAGATGGCTTAGTGGCAGATGCACTAGGACCATCAGCATTAGCAGACTTCTTTCCAGATGGCTTACTTGTTGGAGTCTTAACTTCATCAGAGACAACCACTACCTCATTACAGGTTGAATCACCCCCCTCAAATGCATCATGAATGTAGAATTTACCATATTATTAGTTCCACAAACAATATGAAATAAATTAAAGTATGTACAATTAATTTAGCCCTAAAGAATACCAATGGACTGTCATCCCCCAAACGACACACGTAATTGTTATCACTGACAGGATTGTTGTCGCCTCCAAGTTAACATGGAAAAGATACTAATCAGTACAATTTAATTTAAAACAGCCAAATAATACATGGATTACTGTTATTTAAAATATACATTAATTCCATGAAGATTTGCGAAACGACCGATAATATCATTTTCATCTGAGAACTTCTTCACTGTATAACTACGCCAATTGCGGTATAAATTGGCATCAGTAACCTCCACCTTAAAAAGCATCCGCTTCTCAACAAACACATCAAGCTCTTGTGGGAAAGAATTAGAGCTGCGATCCTGATAGAACGATTGTTGGGTAATATATATGAGTAAGGTAAAACAATATGATTTTTTAAAGTATGAGTAGGCTCAGATTTTACATTGTTCATCGAATCAAGCAGATCCTGTGCAGTTCTTCCTATGACTTGGGTAACACTGCGATCAAACATCACAAATGTAATTGAACATGTATCATCCATGACCTGTAGATTAACTTTGTACCTGTAATTTTGAGACAGCTAAAAACATCAGGACCAATTAACCTAAGCATGGCATCATCTTCAAAGGGCACATGTGGATGTGAAATCCATACCTAGGCACAGCAGTTCTAGGCATCTTGCATTTGTCACATTAGAGCTGGCCTCCCATAAAATTAATTCTAGATCCACACTTGGTGCAAGCCTGATAAAACCAACCTGAATCAGTATCAATTTCACAAGCCCAAGCCAAGACCGCACCACATCGTTTCTGTAAAAATAAGATCAAATTCATGTTTAAACACAAACTAACGAACACTAATTATACACATAAGCTCAAAATTGACTATAACCTCGGTGGATTCAATGAGATCCTCAATGGTCATCCTTGGAGTACTCAGCAAATCATCAGCGATACTAAGCACACCTGGACCACTCACTTGACTGACGATTTGTGTCAACTCCACATTAGCAGCATTCATCCTTTACGTGAACAAAGTTCCAGTTAATTACGGAAAAACAACTAAAGGATTTTTATACAACCAAACCCAGTGACTAACCTTTCCACATAGTCGGAAACTTCAGGAATTTTTGCATTTAGCAACAACTTAGAGCCGTTAAAAGAATTAGAAATTCCCATGACTCCTGTCCAAATGAAATAAAAATAAAATTGACAACAATGCTAGTTCTAGATCACAAACAGTTATTATATCTATATTTATCATCCATACCAAGGAATTTCTTGAGTTTTCCCATTTGAAGTATCATCACTACAGAGAGAGATGGATCATGGCTGTCCAAAAACTGTTTCATTTTTACAGCAAAATCATCCCACAGAGTACAATGCAACTTATTGCCTCTACATCTAGAATAAAGATAAATAAAAAATCAGATGCAGGAAATTATGGTATAAATATACACCAAATAGTAAAAAACACATATACTCACTCCAAATCCTCAAGGGTTACATCCATAATCTTGCTTATCTTCCCAATTTTCTCGGTCTCCTTCATAGCATCTTTCTCAACAACATGGCCAATAACATCTAGCACAAATGAAGCTCGGTTACTCAAAGAGAAATGAACAAAAGAAATGGCAACGATGAATCACAAAGAATGATTTGCAAAACTTACCAATTAATTGATCCTCGCTTGTCCTTGACAGAATCTCTTCAAAAGACACAAAGTCAAAATGATTCGTTGGAATTTCGGTTGCAGTTACCTTCCACACCTTAGTGCCGCGCATGAAATTCAGCTTATGTTTGTGAGGAGTGCTTTTGTAAGAAACATCATTCTTAGCAACCATAAATCTCTCCATAACATAAGCAAAACCTTCCTCAATTTGTTCCTTAAACCGTGGTATCAGATCCTTACGAATGGTCGCATGAATTCTTCCAAGCTAAACAAACAAAGCAAACACAACGAAAACTAAGGATGAATCTGAAACAATACAGAAAAGTGAGAAAACAGAATGCTAAACATACTTCTCCATCAAGGAAAATCATGTGAATTGCTCCTTCCTCAGCAGGATTAGAACGATCAGGAGTAGCCCAGAGATTGATCACCCGGATCCTCAGTTCAAAATCAATTTTTCCACCAGTAATTTCAGCAATCTTGGTGGTCTTCACATAGAGGCCTACACATTTCAAAAAATATGTAATCAAAGAAAACATAGCAACACAAATATAAAAAAGGACCAAAGGAAATAAAAAGGAAGGCATTTGTACTAACCTGAGTTAGCCATTGTGAGAGCAAGAGAAGACATGTTAGAAAACTGATAGTATATTGGTTGATGATATATCTATGAAGATATGGCTGGTATTTATAGCAAAATATATGGAAATAAGAAGGATGGTGCAGAAGGGAGATAACTGTGCATGTCCAACACATGGCAACAAATGAACACAGTAGAAGTAACTATATACTATCTGTTATAACATGCATAGCGTCTGCTCCACCCCACCTCTAGGTTACTTAGTGATGACAGAAAGAGCAAGACCATTATCAGCTAAAATTAAAATTACAACTAAAATAGATAATCGCAAAGATAATAATAATAATTCAAAGATAAAGTTTTTTTACTTAACTACAGGTTTCTATGAAGGTGTAAAATCTGCATCATTGTTGGTCCATCATCAATTCTTTTCATGACATCCAGCCAGAGATAAAAAATTTGCAACAATATTTGATAATATTAATTAAAGATAATCAGAGTTGAGGTTCCTATTATCATTTGCTGGACGCGATATGCCCATTCGAATTTATCAATCGTGTTAAAGTGTTGAATTAAATTAAATTAGACAAAGATGAATACTGATATGTTTTCAAATGACAATCATTTGTCATTAGCAGTTTCCACACAATGCTCAAATTTTATTCCATGCAAATTGCTAAGGTGTATATAATATTGAACTTGGCTTGCATTTAATTTAACTTGCACTACATGCAGATAGTTGATCTACAAAAAGATGACTGCACATCCAACAAAATCCAACTATTCATAAAATACGTTAGCGAGTACATAGTGTCAAAGATTGCATGCAAGAACTGATTCTTGATAAGCAAAATAAGGGAATGCTACAATTAGAGCACAACAATAAAGCAAACCTAAATCACACACACAGTGGCATATTCACATGAGATAGACATGCCATACAAAGCAGCCGCACTCAAACACAGTGATTACACAAAAAAAAAACAAAAAACTAAAGAGTACTACATTACACCATATGAACCATGCATAACTGCAGAGCTAACCATACAAAGACTCCAACCAAAAGGCCAACATAAATCAAGGACTGAACATCAGGTACAGAATCTGTTCATTACCAATGGCCTTGGCACCAATCTTAATATATTCACCAACTAATAGTCTTCTGGCTGCTACCAATCAACTCCATTCGCCTCCCACTTTAAAATGCGCGTGTGGAAAAGTCACATATATCAAAGTGCAATTCCACATATTCCCGCAATCATCTACTAATTTAACTGAAGTTGTGTCCTCATGAAAGGCAATCTAGCCAAATCCATCATAAGGCAGCATCTGCGGAACATCAAAGACAAAACAAAGTGAAAGAGGACTCAAACACATGCATGTACAATTTTTACAAATAACCAACTGCTAAAAACGTACCAAGAAACCGGTAGATATATCATAAAAAGTCAACCTCTTCTCATGAGACAGATTAAAAAATGAACTGTCATGTGAATATGAAAGAGATTTTGTTGATTCAGGCAAATCATTGACAAAGTAGGAAGGTACATAAGTTAAATCTATAGCAAACTTCATAGGCGACACAAATATTGGCGGATACATGAGTTGCTGAAACCTATCATGCACAGTAAAAAAAAAATGACCAGAGCCTGTGTAAAGAACCATAAGCCAAGCACATATACGTATGTCGTAGAAATCTCGCAAAGCAACCCATCCCTGTGTCAGATAGATATTTCCATTAATCTTTTCCACCAAACATTCAAACTTGTTGTCATTTGCGTCCACCATAATAGCAACTCGAGGCATCTCATCTCCGAAATCATCAGAAAACATCCTAGGCATCATGGTAGCACCCTAACAACAATTTAACAAAATGTTCGGGTAACAGTATAAAACCAAAAAAACGATAAAAATTATGGAGAGAATTCAATGTTCCCTACCTCACCAACATTATACTCGATAAAATAACTGCGATACTTCGTTCGCATTTCATTCAGAACCCTCTCTTGATCAGTAACAGGATCTGAAATTAAAGGAGCTGTTGTCAAGCAACATGTTAGTTAGTTAGTTAGTGATATCAAACCATAACCTCAAACAATATTTCAATGAACCATGTATATGGGATTTGAAATTAAAGCAGCTGCATAAAGTAAAATGTTAGTAAGTCAGTGATATCAAACAACCATTCTAAAAACATTACAACCAACCATGCATACCTCTCAAGGCTTGCATTGCAAGTACAATTTCCAAGTGATTATAAGTCATTCCTAGATCTGTATAGATAGTTCAATTTCTACACACACTCACACACACAAACACACACATACATGAGAGAGAAAGAGAGAGAGAGAGGTGGTGTGGATGAGTTAGCAAGTTCATTAAATACACAACATGTGATGTGAATCAAATAATGAGATGATTTTTGTTATATTATGCCAAGTTATTTCAAGAGATTTATTGATCATTACTTGATTTAAGATTTAGTAGATGTTTCACAATTGAACTTGAATCGTTTATTAAATTTAGTTCTGTATCATCATTACATTAAACTGGCAAAATATGAGTTTTAGCTTGCCATTTCAATCAACTGGCAAATCAACCCATAATATACATAATTACCAAGTGTCAAGAGTAAAACATAAGTGCTTGTAAAAAAAATGTAGGGAAAGCATTGAATGAATGGATTCAATCATTATTTCTCAAATATTTTTTACTGTTAGAGAATAACTAAAACTCTGTTCATTGGTTCTTATGGACACTCCATAGAGGTTGAGTGCTTGCATGTTTAGCTCAATTAATATAGTTTACACATCATTGGTTGCAAGAGATATTTTTTCAACACATTTGACACAATATTCCATGGAGCTTTCTAATCAACATACAAAGTCCTTTTAAACATCAGCTAACTTATGATTAAAGCAAGACACCACAAAATGAAATGAAAAGAAGGAAGGCGTTTATTATTGTTATAATTATTCTAAACCAATTGTTATTCCTTCTTAAGAAAGGAGCAGGAGGTATGAGCAGAACGTGGAAGTTGAATAAACCAATAGAAAACGTATTGCCCTACACCTCATAGGATGGATACTAAAGAAAGCTAAAGCAAGAAAAATAGAGTGTAGCAGAAACTTAGTGTCTACACCACAGCTGCTTACACTTGGCATATGGCACAGTCATTACACACAGGACATTAGAACGTAATGAGGAGAAAAGAGAACGATTAATGCAAGTAGATAAGTAGACAAAACATTAATTATCAGCAGAATTCTTGTGTAGTACACATCATTTCATTGGTCCATATGAGAGGTGGAAGATACCCCTATCTTCGAAAATCTAGTGCAACAGATTTTATGGGAAACATTCCATCTGTCTTAACTTGTATGCTTGTTCAATATAACTTCAAATAATATAAACTAATATACGCTCAGTATCACATTTAGAATACCCTGCATAGTAAGATATGCTCATCTAACCATGAGAATGCAGGGATTTATACAATATGACACCAAATCAAGTTGGTACTTAATTAATAACCTGACCAAATGCAATTAGATTACAATAATAGACCACATCAAGTGCACAACAATATAATACAAAGTATCACCACAAAAGTTGAATGCAAGCAACATCAAAACAACACTAATTATACTAAGTAACACCAATAAAAATCACCAAGATAGTTTTTTAACAAAAAGCTCCAAAGCATTGCCAAGCCTGGGTGATCCAAACATTATATGAGCTCCTTGTGTATAACTCCTGGCTCTCACCATATCTCCCCATGCCCCACCAATCCTAACATGGTTGTAGGGATGAGAGATATTCTAAACAGTGCAGTTCCACTCTAATCCTTTTTCATCGATCAACCTTATCTTTTTTGCATCCTTAGAAAAGATTTTACTTGCAGCATATATAAAAGAAACATACCAAAAAGCCAGAAGTAATATCAATCTCACTCAAAATAACAACAAAGCTGTGTTTAAAATTATTGCTGTCATGGTAATAAGGCAGACGAACCGTCCCACCCCAACCAGGATTTTCATCAGGTCCAAAGACAGTTCGAGACGAATTTAAACAAACAGCAGGATAAATTTTCTTAACTATGCAATCCCTATAATAACGATCCATCAAAATCAGAACAAACAATTTTGGTGTAATATAAGTTATGCAAGCCCATCCCACCCTGCCCTCAACATCCACATAGCAGCTACGGATGTCAGCCCATCCGTGTGTAAAATAGATAGCACCATCACGCTTCTCAGCAACAACCTCAAATTGATTGCCATAACGATTCACTAACTTATTGTACTTATACATCTCTAATCCAAACTCCTCTGTGAACATGGATGGCAGCTTGCCAACATCCTATTTGCAAACAGTAAAATACATTATAAACTAATCACTTTAAACAAACTAAAAATAAAAACAGTAGAAATCAAATTACCTCAAAGCTAGGGTACACGATCTGAAATGTCCTATACTTAACTTTGACCATGTCCAAATAATTTGCACGACGATGAGCCATATTCCAATCAATAGGTTCTAATCAAACAAACAGAAGCTAAATTAACCATCTAAAATGAAAGTGAACATTCCTTGCACACTCTTTGATTATAATAACATGTCATAGGTTCTTTTATAACAATTTAAACCTAGCAAATATTAACTCCCTAACAAATAAATTAAAACATGAGATGGTATTTTCAAGAAGTTCATAAGCTAAATAAACCGAACAACAAATTGATCACTGTCACAATCTCATATTTATTTATACACATTTTTACTAACCTCTTAGGATATCATAAACTTGACATGCGACCATGGAAGGACGTGTTTCATCAAAAATAGGCATCTTATAGGTGGAGAGGCAAGCAGCATCCATAGCCAATAACAAATTAAGGTAGATATAGTTTGAATGGATGGGAGGTGTATAGAAGGAAAATTATGCAGTGTTAGGATAAAGAATAGTCAGTCTTTTAGAAGAAGCAAAGTAAATGAAAGAAGAAATGAGTAGCAGTGGGAAAAATAAAAAACAAATGACTGGCTGTTCATTCTCTCATATAATTAATATCTGACTCGTGTGTCATACATGATGCAAGGCACTTATGCATTGTGTTATTGTTTTTGTTGATTGGCTCATTTTGGTAAAACAACTCTGTGTGACAATGTTTGATACAATGTTTCAACATTCGGATACATATCCAGTTGGAGTGAAACGCGCGTCTCATTAATGCGCCGCCTTTTATTTATGAAATCCGCGCCCTTATTACATGCATTAATTACGCATGATTAATCAGAATATTCCTACATGTTTATTTCCAAAAGTATCCTCTATACAGCTTTTGGAAATCTTTGATTCTACACAAGGGACACGAGCTGGAAATGTGCATGTGATTTTGAAGCCCAAGTTCAAAGAAGCCCATGAAGACATCTAGTATATAAGCTTCTTTGTAACCCTAGTTTTGTACGTGTGTGTTGTATAACTAAAAGTTGTCTTGTTGCATTAGGGTTCGTTGGTGTTAGAACTTTTGTGAGCCTACCTTGCATTTCTTTGATGCAAGACCAGGACATAGGATCTTGTATTTGTGTGAACTACTCCTAAGCTTTGAAGTACGGAGTTAGTTTGTTTTAGAGTGTGATCTCAAACAATTATATTATTGTCTATCTTGTAATCACAGGTTGAGTGATTAAGTAGGAGGTGAGATAGGATCTCAAACTTAGGAGTTCCTAGGTTGAAGTTGCATGAGATAGTGTCTTAGTCATAAGTGTAAACTGGTTGTTTGCTGAGAGCTTAGGATTAGAACTATCATAGTGGATTTCTCTCCTGGATTGGTATCCCCCAGATTAGGTTGCTGTTGTGCACCGAACTGGGTTAACAATTGAACTGTGTCTTTTATTTTCTGTTAGCTTTGTTTATTGTGCTGTATTCGTTTCTCTGGTGAATGTTCCAACATCGTATTCAACATTCCAAGTGTTGGAACATTGCATAGAACATTCCAATCCTGCGTGCCAGAATCTCAATTGGCATCAGAGCAGGCACCCTGCCTGTACTTGGGTGAGATTCAGGGAAGTTACTTTCTGGTACAATGGAAAAGGAAGGAGGTTTCGTCAACAGATCACCTCTTTTGGATGGTTCGAACTATGATTACTGGAAGTCGCGCATGGCTGCCTTTCTCAAGTCTATTGATGCTCAAGTTTGGAGAGCCATTTTGTCAGGTTGGGAGCCCCCTATAGTCACTGACAAAGATGGTAACAAAACCAGCGTGCTGAAGCCAGAGCTTGAGTGCTCAAAGGAAGAACAGGATCTGTCCACCTACAATTCGAAAGCCATCAATGCCCTATTCAATGGAGTTGATAGAAGTATGTTTCGTCTGATAAAAAAATGTGTGGTTGCTAAAGAAGCCTGAGACATCTTAGAAACTGTCCATGAAGGAACCTCTAAGGTAAAGATGTCTAGACTTCAATTACTTACTACAAAATTTGAAAGTTTAAAGATGAAAGAGGACGAAAGTATTCATGACTTCTATATGAACATTCTGGATATTGCCGACTCTTTTGATGTGCTTGGGGAAAAAATGAGTGATGCTAAGCTGGTCAGGAAAATACTCAGATCTCTCCCAAAAAGGTTTGATATGAAAGTGACAGCTATAGAAGAAGCACAGGACATCAACACCATGAAGGTTGATGAGCTAATTGGTTCACTTGAAACATTTGAACTGGCTGTAAATGAAAGAGGGGACAAGAAAAGCAAGAGTATAGCTTTTACCTCTAACACTGATGACTGTGAGTCTACTGATGGTCTTGAAGATGATGATGGATTCACAGAAGCTCTTGCCATGGTTGGAAGAAAACTCAGACAAGCCTGGAGACAAAAACCAAATGGGCAAAAGATCCGATTCAATATCAGCACTCAGGCTGATAAGTTCAAAAGAAGTAAGAATGATGAGAAGCCAGCTCAAACAAAAGGTGTACAATGCCATGAATGTGAAGGATTTGGTCATATAAGGACTGAATGTGCCACTTTCCTTAAGAAGCAGAAGAAGAGCATGACTGTTACTTGGACTGATGAAGATGATTCTGAGGAAGACGATGAATCAGCAAAATGTGTGACTGCTTTGACTGGGATGTGTGTCTCAGATGTGGAGTCAGTTGATGAAGGACTATCATATGATGACCTGCTTGCATCTTACAGGGATTTGTATGAGAAGGACTTGGAGATCAACAAAGTTTTACACAGGCAAAAGAAGGCAATCAGCCAACTCACCATTGAAATAGATGAAGGGCTGAACAAAATAGCTGAGTTAACTGATGAAGTTACTCAACTGAATTCTTTGCTGGATAACACAATGAAGCAGGTCAGGATGCTGAATACTGGTACTACTGTCCTAAATGAAATTCTGGATGGACAAGAAAAGAATAAAGGAGTTGGGATAGGCTATGACTACAAGAAGTTGAACAACAAGCAGCACAAAAATACAGAAAAGTTCATACCTGCAGAAAGTGAATATGATCCTACATCTGGAAGGCAGATGTTGAATCGTCCCATTCAACATCATGGGTCAAGCTCAAATAGAAGACCTAGAAGATGGGTATATCATCACTGTGGTAAAAGAGGACACAAAAGGCCTTACTGCTTCAAATTGTATGGATATCCTCAGTGGTATCACCATAATGAAGGTGAGCATGTTAAAACACCAACACAGCAACCTGAGAGAGAGTGGAAGCCTAAGACTGAACAGAAGAAGGAAACAGCACAGATTGCTCACATTGCTCTAAAGGCAACCTCTAGGAACTGTTGGTACTTTGACAGTGGATGCTCAAGACACATGACTAGAGAAAATGGTTATCTTGATGAAGTGAAATCTTATGCTACTAGTTATGTGACATTTGGTGGTGGAGCCAAAGGCGAAATTGTTGGCATTGGGAAGGTAATTAAAAAGGGACTACCAAGACTAGAGAATGTATTACTTGTGAAAGGCCTGACTGCAAACTTGATCAGCATAAGTCAGCTGTGTGATCAAGGTATGAGAGTTAACTTTACTGACTCTAAGTGTGAAGTTGAAAATGCACAGGGTAAGGTTCTCATGACAGGAAGGAGATCAAAAGATAACTGCTACCACTGGATTGATGATGAAGAAGTAAACTTATCCACCTGTCTAGTCAGCAAAGAAGAAGAAGTGAGATTATGGCATCAAAGAATGGGTCACCTACACCTAAGAGGAATGAAGAAACCTATATCCACTGGAGCAATAAGAGACCTGCCTAAGCTCAACATTGAAGAAGGAAGAATCTGTGGTGAATGTCAGATTGGCAAGCAAACTCGAATGTCCCATCAGAGGTTGGAACATCCGGTAACTTCTAAGCCTCTAGAGCTACTGCATATTGATCTCATGGGGCCAATGCAGGTGGAAAGCATAGGAGGAAGAATGTATGCTCTGGTAGTAGTTGATGATTTTTCAAGATTTACATGGATAGACTTCATCAGAGAAAAATCAGACAGTTTTGATGCTCTCAAACTTCTCTGCTTACAACTTCAAAGAGAGAAGGACTCTTCAATTGTGAGGATCAGGAGTGACCATGGAAGAGAGTTTGAAAATGCTAAGTTTTCAGAATTCTGTGAAGCTGAAGGAATCAAACATGAGTTTTCATCTCCAATCACCCCGCAGCAGAATGGAGTAGTTGAAAGGAAGAATAGAACCCTGCAAGAATCTGCAAGAGCTATGTTGCATGCCAAGAAGCTACCCTACCACTTTTGGGCTAAAGCTATGAATACTGCTTGTTATGTTCATAATAAAGTAACCATGAGGAAAGGAACTAACTGTACCATTTATGAACTTTGGAAGAACAGAAAACCCACTGTGAAATACTTTCATGTGTTTGGGAGTAAGTGTTATATCCTAGTAGACAGAGAACAAAGGAGGAAAATGGATCCAAAGAGTGATGAAGGAATCTTCTTGGGGTACTCCACTAATAGTAGAGCTTACAGAGTCTACAACTCCAGAACCATGTCCATGATGGAATCTATTAATGTTGTGATTGATGACTTGGATACTGAAACTGAGCCAGATGTTGAACCAAATGTTGGAACATCCTCAACTCCAGGAATTGCACCTGAAGTCAGGATAGAGACTCAAGAAGGAGAAGAAGAAGGAAGGGAACCTCCCACTATCAACAAAGGTCCCTCAGTCAGGGTTCAGAAGAATCATCCTCAGGAACTCATCATTGGTGATCCTCAGAAAGGAATCACAACCAGAAGAACTAATGAGGTAATTAGCAATTCATGTTTTGTGTCTCTGATTGAACCAAAAAATGTCAAAGAAGCACTTAAGGATGAATACTGGATTGAAGCCATGCAAGAAGAGCTCAACCAGTTTAAAAGAAGTGAAGTTTGGGACCTGGTACCTAGACCAAGTGGAGTCAATGTTATTGGGACTAAATGGGTCTACAAAAACAAGTCTGATGAAAAAGGTGTGGTTACTGGGAACAAAGCAAGGTTGGTTGCTCAGGGATACACTCAAGTGGAAGGTCTTGATTTTGATGAGACATTTGCACCTGTAGCTAGATTAGAAGCTGTCAGGTTGTTATTAGGAGTAGCATGCATACTGAAGTTCAAACTGTATCAAATGGATGTTAAAAGTGCATTCCTAAATGGCTACTTGCAGGAAGAAGTATATGTAGAACAACCTAAGGGGTTTGTAGATACAAAATTTCCTGATTATGTATACAGATTGAAGAAGGCCCTGTATGGATTGAAGCAAGCTCCCAGAGATTGGTATGAAAGACTCACCCAGTTCTTGGTAAATCATGGATACAGGAAGGGAGGATCAGACAAGACCTTGTTTGTGAAAGAAAGTGAAGGAAAGTTAATGATAGCTCAGATATATGTTGATGACATAGTGTTTGCTGGGATGTCGAATCAGATGGTCTAACATTTCATTTCACAGATGCAATCTGAGTTTGAGATGAGTTTGGTGGGAGAGTTAACCTATTTTCTTGAACTGCAAGTAAAGCAGATGGAGGACACAATCTTTATTTCTCAGAGTAAATATGCTAAGAATATTGTGAAAAAGTTTGGTCTAGATTCTGCTAGTCATAAGAGGACTTCAGCACCCACTCACTTGAAGTTGACAAAAGATGAAAGTGGAACCTCTGTTGATCAAAGTCAGTATAGAAGTATGATAGGAAGCTTGCTCTACCTTACTGCAAGCAGACCAGACATTACCTTTGCTGTAGGTGTGTGTGCCAGATATCAAGCTGACCCAAAAGTCAGTCACCTTGCTCAAGTAAAGAGAATTCTGAAGTATGTCAATGGAACTTGTAACTATGGTATTCTATACTCCCACAGTGAAAGCTGCAAGTTAATTGGATATTGTGATGCAGATTGGGCAGGAAGTGCTGATGATAGAAAAAGTACCTCTGGTGGTTGCTTCTTCCTGGGTAATAATCTGATCTCTTGGTTTAGTAAAAAGCAAAATAGTGTTGCCTTATCAACTGCAGAGGCAGAGTATATTGCAGCTGGAAGTTCTTGCTCTCAAATGATGTGGATGAAACAAATGCTTCAGGAATACAATGTTGAACAGGATGTTCTAACATTGTATTGTGACAATCTCAGTGCGATTAATATCTCCAAGAACCCTATTCAGCACAATAGAATTAAACATATTGACATTCGTCATCACTTTATAAGGGATCTTGTTGAGGATAAAATTATTACATTGGAACATGTGAATACAGAAGAACTGATCGCAGATATTTTCACCAAAGCATTGGATGCGAAGCAATTTGAAAAGCTCAGGGGTATGTTGGGTATTTGCTTGCATGAGGAGTTATAGCAGTTAATAGGCTTTCGGCGTGCAACTGTCATATTTTCCCTCTCACACATATTTTTGCACGCAATCCAAGGAGAATCAAATAACATCATTACTTTCCATTCTCAACCGCTATCTACACGTTATATATCTCTCCACTCAACTTCTCTTTTTACTAATCCTAATTTTCTGTGCTTTGCCGTCGTAAGCTTATCACAACCCCTTTACTCTCTGCAACGATCAAAAATCATTGGGCAAATCATGTCTTCATAAACAAAAACTCCCTCAAAATCGCGTTCCACCACCACTGTTCCTCTCAATGCCACTCCATCTGTTGCTGAAGATGTTCCCCTTAATGTTGACCCTATTTCGACTGTGTTTCCTAATGAAACTATCGCCATCATGCCTCCCAAGACAAAATCAAAGAAGAAAAAGACAAAGAAAAGTACCAAATCTGTCAAAGAATCTCAATCGACCGCTGAACCAAAGAAGAAGGAAAGAAAGCTAAAAAGGGGTGAACTGAGAGTTCCCCTGAATATGGATGATCTTCTTTTGAAGGATGATTCGTTTAATCTCAAGGCGAAGGCTAATGTTGAAACATCTGGCAAAAAAACAGGGATGCAGATGTTGAAGCATCTCCCACAGCTCCTGCAGGGACTGAATCTCTTGTTCCTGAAAAAGGTAATCTCTCTGCAACCCTAGGATCTGATGACCACACAGCTGATATAAACCTAGGATTAGATGCCTTGAATGTTGCCATAGATAACATGGATGTTGATAACACTGATGTAAGAGTTGAGGACAAAGGGGGTAATGATGACCATCGAACCCTTGAGATTCCAGAGAAGAAACAGGATGTTGGACCGGATGTTGAAACATCCTTGGACCAACAGGCTAATCACTCTGAAGGTAACACTGATGTAGGTGTTGGTAATGATCTTGGTAATATGAACTCTGAGAAGGATGCTAGCATGCCATCTAGTGCTACTAGCCAGCCTAAGAACACTAAGGCTGATACTGTTGTTCCTGAAGCTACTGTAGAACTTGACTCAGTGGATGAAGAAACCTTTGTTCATCAGGAACATGAGGTCATAGATGTTGCAGACAATGCTGTTGATGAAGTACCAATCTCCAAGGCCTTTGGAATCTTTAAACCGCTTAGGAGCAGCAAGGGTAAATTTGTGGCTGTTATGGAAGAAACACCTCAGCCAGTAAAGAAGACTACAGGAAAAGGTGTGTCCATAGGACCTAAGAAAGGGTGGAGTAAGGTTACTCCAAAGGTTTCTATAGTCAAGACAAGGAAGAGAAAAGCCGAGACCTCAAGTGAGACTGAGCACAATGTTGAAGAGCATGTGCCAAACATTCCTGTCACTAGCTTTGCTATGAATAAGTCAGTTGTGAAGAGGGTTCCTCCTGTTGTCAAATCAGTGGCAACTGATAAAATTTCCTTCCACTACCCTGAATATGCTCACAGGTGGAAGTTCATCTATCATAGGAGATTGGCACTGGAAAGGGAACTAAGGGCTGAGGCAATGAAGGTTGTTGAGATAGTTGATCTGATTAGGGAAGCTGGCCTTATGAAGACTGTCTCTAAACTAGGACCCTGCCATGAACAACCGGTGAAGGAATTCCTAGTCAATATACCTGAAGACTGTGATGATCCTCAATCTGAGGACTTTCAAACCGTATCTGTTAGAGGTGAAAAGATCAAGTTCTCTCCCCAGGTTATTAACACCTATCTGGGAATTGTTGAAGAAGAGTGTGAGGAGCTGAAGGTATCTGACTCTCAAGTTTGCAAAGTGATAACTGCAAACCAAATCAAGGTTTGACCCAAGAAGGGCATGATTTCCTCTGTTAAATTATCTGTGAAGTATGCCATGTTAAATAGGATAGCTGCAACCAATTGGGTTCCCACTACCCATTCTTCTGATGTAGCTATTGGGTTGGGGAGATTAATTTTTGCTGTTGGAACTCACAAGAAGATAAATCTGGGTGAGTATATCTTTGAACAGACCATGAAACATGCCAAGACTACTGCAGTAAAGCTTCCTATAGCCTTCCCTACTCTGCTGTGTGATATTATCCTTGAACAACAACCTGCTCTCAAATATGTTTCTGATGTGGCTAAGCCAAGAGAAGCACCACTGTCCTTTCATTTCAAACTCTTTGTCAAGCATCATGTTCCAGACATTATTGGAACATCTGAGAATCAAGCACCAGTGGTCACTATGTCAAGGAAAGAGATTGTTGCTGCTCTGAAGGACACCTGTACAATGCTTGATGAGAAAAAGGTATTGTTTGAGAAGATGATTGCTGCTCTTGAAAATGAGGACCAGGGTGTTGAGGGTGAGGGTAGTCATGACCAAGGTGCAGATGAGGAAGATGATAAGAATGATGGGTCTGAGGATGCAGGTTCTGATGATGAGGAAGGCTCGGCTAGCAGCTCTGAAGATTGAATGTCTTCTAGTGTTGTTCTTTTACCTTGATGTTTTCCTATTTTTCATTCTTATTTTGAACATCTATATTTCCTGTTGGTCTGTAATATTGGGCTAGGCCCTGGATAATTCTTGTTCTGTTACTCTCTATGGTGTGTTTTTCTGCTTAATGATATGCCTTTATTTGGCAAATTTTGTGACTAAAAGGGGGAGTAGTGTTCTGATTCTGATTTGTTCTGATTTATTGTTTCTGATTATTGTATTTGTTTTTGGATGTGCCATGCAATGTTGAAACATCATCCCTGGTTGGATTGAGGGGGAGTGATTGATGTGCCATGCAATGTTGAAACATCATCCTTGGTCAGAGTGAGGGGGAGTGATTGTTTATAAAACTTCACAGGTAATCAAATTGAGGGGGAGTGTGTCTATGTTTATCCCTCAAATGTCTTATAGGGTGTTGAATCATCCAAACATTTTTCTCAAGGATCTTATGGCATATGTTGCGTGCTTCTGCTGTGTTTATTGCCTCTGATATTCATCTTAGGTACAAAAGTGTATGAATGTCTTTTTGATTTGTGTGCTTATGTTGATCTGAAGATTTATGCCATCTGTACTATGGATGCCTGTCTATAAGGTTCTGGTTTGTTTAGCCAAACATTTCGCCAAAGGGGGAGATTGTTATTGTTTTTGTTGATTGGCTCATTTTGGTAAAACAACTCTGTGTGACAATGTTTGATACAATGTTTTAACATCCGGATACCCATCCAGTTGGAGTGAAACGCGCGTCTCATTAATGCGCCGCCTTTTGTTTATGAAATCCGTGCCCTTATTACATGCTTTAATTACGCATGATTAATCAGAATATTCCTACATGTTTATTTCCAAAAGTATCCTCTATACAGCTTTTGGAAATCTTTGATTCTACACAAGGGACACGAGCTGGAAATGTGCAAGTGATTTTGAAGCCCAAGTTCAAAGAAGCCCATGAAGACATCTAGTATATAAGCTTCTTTGTAACCCTAGTTTTGTACGTGTGTGTTGTATAACTGAAAGTTGTCTTGTTGCATTAGGGTTTGTTGGTGTTAGAACTTTTGTGAGCCTACCTTGCATTTCTTTGATGCAAGACTAGGACATAAGATCTTATATTTGTGTGAACTACTCCTAAGCTTTAAAGTACGGAGTTAGTTTGTTTTAGAGTGTGATCTCAAACAATTATATTATTGTCTATCTTGTAATCACAGGTTGAGTGATTAAGTAGGAGGTGAGATGGGATCTCAAACTTAGGAGTTCCTAGGTTGAAGTTGCATGAGATAGTGTCTAAGTCATAAGTGTAAACTGGTTGTTTGCTGAGAGTTTAGGATTCGAACTATCATAGTGGATTTCTCTCCTGGATTGGTATCCCCCAGATTAGGTTGCTGTTGTGCACCGAACTGGGTTAACAATTGAACTGTGTCTTTTATTTTCTGTTAGCTTTGTTTATTGTGCTGTATTCGTTTCTCTGGTGAATGTTCCAATATCGTATTCAACATTCCAAGTGTTGGAACATTGCATAGAACATTCCAATCCTGCGTGCCGGAATTTCACATTGCTAATTCATCAATTAATATTAGCATTAATCTTAGTTTGGTGGGAGTTGTTCTTTGGAGTAAATAGAGATATAGAAACTACAAAACACAATCATTATATAGGTAATAACATATTCCATTAATCAAAACAATAGGTTACATATGCAAATCTAATTGCCAATAGGATTTACATTCAAATAATCCTCTACACGTATTTGAGGATAGATGGAGACAAACACAACATTGCTAGCAGTGTGGTGAGCAACACTAAACTTAACCATGTCACCCTCAACCAAAGTATGAGCTACACAAAAATCACGCCAACCACCGAACACGTGACATGCCAATTCAGGGATAGCACCATCAACACCAAGTTTCAAATCACATTTGTACTGAACTCCAGCAGCATCAACCAATACTAAATCTGAAAAAACAAAAGCAAAAATTGTCTCACCAAAACCAAACCATGGCAAAACCTGCAATACAATGTTGCATAGAAATATAAGAATCAATACAGACACACATATCAACCAATTGCAATAGGATAAAAAGTTTAGTAATCACCAATACACCAGAATGTATGTCATAAAGTGTCAACTGTTTGACAAAAGGTAGAATAGGAATCTTCGGTCAAGAAGAATCATCGGAGCAAACGTTCACGACAGATGAACCTAACTTGCAGCGAGAGTCACTTCTAGACAACAAAAGTCTAAGAGGAGGTTTGTAGGAAGGATAATTAACCTCAAAACACCACCTGGTCAAGACTCTTATGGTTAAAAGTGTAGGACTAATATACAAAAGAGTGATCCAAGCACCATATTTTATGTTATAAGCATCCTTCAGAACATGCCAACCATCGCTGAAAAACATCTTGCCTGATTCTTTCACAACACGCACTTCAAACTCATTATGGTTAGGATCCCTTAAAATAACATAGTCAGAAATTTCTGAACCGAATTCCCTAACAAAACAGGCTGGCAACCATCCCACTGGCTGCTCAAACAACAAAATATTGTTGATTAGAAATGCATGATAAAAACAACAAAAGTCCACAGATTCCTAAACAAAAATAGTAAAGTAATAATACTCACATTATAAACATCAAATTCCATCTAATATGTTTGAGTGGCAATAAGGAAATCATCCACACTTGCATGAAACTGCTGATGACCCTGTGGACTGACAGGAGTCCCAACCATATTCGTAGTTGTTTTTTGTAAAGAATGCTGGGGGCAAGACATGGCTGTTGAGTAGGAATAATAAGAACCCTTGTTAAAGTGCTGAGTGTTTATGTAGAGTACAAAGCAGAAGAGAGTTATTGCAAGCATTAAATTAAATGTATAAATACCATGCTTGATGCACTTATCCCTATGGTATTGGCTAACTTTATATATTACCAATGCATGTACATGTATCTTCTTCTTATCCCAATCAATATCGAACACCTGCAACAACAATGGAATGTACATCATGACTCTTGGTTAGATAATAATAATATAGAACAAAACAGAAGGATCCATGCTTAGATGAACATATCAAGAAGCAATAATTAATACACATGTTAGGATTTATATCCTCCTTGCCCTTACCATATTAAATAAACAAATTTGACATTTCCGATTTATTTCAATTAAGCTGGATTAATTTCTTAAACCAACAAACAGTCCAGTTAATCAGTACCAATAAGATTATCTTGCACAGCAAGGCAAACAGAACAGAGGAAATATTAGTTGTTAATTTTTTATAAGCAATCAGAGGAAAAAGAAAATACTTGCACAGAAGAAAAATGAGCAATTTCTTACAGGTGTCATGCCCAAATAACTAATGCAGAGATTACTTGTGTGTTTAGCTGCCACGTGTTGCTAAATTCCTATCATTTTTTGGAAAGAATTTGATTGGATCATAAGAGAGGCCAGGTGCAAATCCTTACTGCAGTCATAAAAGTATTGAGAAGGATGCTAATTGGCTGTACGTTTGAGTTCCCACACCTGCAAGCCAATTAAGTTGGATCTTGCATAGCAAAGCAAATAGAACAGAGGAAAGATCAGTTGTGAATTTTTCGCAAGTAATGAGAAAAAATAAGCAACCACTTGCACATACCCAAATAATTAATGCAGACATTCTTTGTGTGTTTGGCTGCCACGTGCTGCTAAATTCCTATCATTTCCTGTAAAGAATTTGATTGGACGGTGAGAGAGGCAAGGTGCAAATCTTTATTGCATTCACAAAATATTGTGAAGGATGCTAATTGGCTGGACGTTTGAGTTCCAATATCTGCAAACCAAACCAAACACCCAGAGCAATAAATTTTTTTCCACCACTTCAAGCCACCACTTCAAACCATTTATTTACGTTTCAAAACCTTTCAACTATCAGAAGTGGGAAACTTCCAAGTCTTATATAACCTGACAATATCAACTCCAACATCAATCACTGAATTCTTGAGAACACAATGGCTTCCACAAAAAACAGATTAATCATCAAACTTAGAAAAATGCTGTTAAGAGGACCTGAATACTGCTTTCAGGAAACAGACAATTTCTCATGCCTTGTCAACAAATTGAATGATATTCCAAGGAGTTTTTCATTGGAAGAATGGAATTTTGTGTGCCTTTTGAACCATCTCAGAGAAGAAATGGCAGTGGATGCTCATGTGATTAATTTCGTTGAAGCAGCCCTATAGCACAACCACATATTAGCAGCAGCCTTATTTGAAACAATTTCACTCACAAAAGAAGACATGCACATGCATGCGGGCAACCTTGCTGCCTTCTTCCACGAGGAGAAGACAATTGCTATGGAGATCCCAAATTCTGACCATCAGCTAGGCAAGTTGAAGGAGAGAAGCATAGAAATTAAGAACAACATCACAGAAGACATCACCAAACTACTCCTTAAAAGGCAAACTCTTATGATTCTTAAGACCGAGATGGGGAAGATAGGACAGGAAGGTTTGATTATACTTAACGAACGAAAGATTGCAAATCTTCTGAAGCAAACTATACACAATATCTGGACAGATGCCATCAATGCTTCAAAACTTATTTAGTTTATAATCATCTGGTTGTCAAGCACTGTTTTGTGCTTTTTTGATAAATAAAAATAACATTGTTTGCAGAGCTAATATAAATTAATCTTGTTTTTGAGTTATGTTTATGTTATTAATTCACTATAATATAACTTTTACAATCTTGCGTTTGTTAAACAAAGCCACATAAAATTATTTGTTTTAATTGGTTCAACATCATCAAGAGTGCAAGAACATAAACATCACAGAGCATTAAATGCAATTCTACATCAAATATCCATTAGTGATTCTTGGTTCACACATATTTGCATGCGTTTTTATTGGTCCATTGTGAGGTACACTTAAACAAAAGCAAATCTGTGGGAATTTTTTTTCTGGAAATAGTCAATCTTAGATTAGAGGTCTCCTTATAAACTTAAAATTAAAACAACCATCCATCACACACTACATAAGACAACAGAACAAATTTCAACAGCAACAATAGAAAAGTGAACATAAATAATTGTTATTAATCTGCAAGTCAACACTACATGAAAAGAATCCAAACCACCAAGCACCACAGAAGTGCAACATTACATCAACAGAACCCAAACCACAAAGCATCACCTAAGTCAACATTACATAAAAAAAAACTCAAACCACAAAGCATCACAGTGAGCACAACTAATAATTCTTGAGAGCAGCTAGCTTAAAATAATCCCCAATTGGTACCCGAGGATAAACAGACACATACATCACATTACTTGCAGAATAATGAGCAACACTAAACTTAACCCTATCACCCTCGATCACATTATGAACAGCTCAAAAATCACACCAACGACCTGACACATTGCATGACACTTGGCCGGCCATCAACACCAGATGCAGCCTTGATATCACACTTGAACATCCTCCCAGCATTGTCCACCAAAATTAAATCCGAAAAAACAAAGGCAAAGGCTGATTCACCAAAACCAGTCCATGGCAAAACCTGGAAAAAAATTAAAAATGTTACAACCAACCAATATAACAAACAGTTAAAACTGCAAACTAATAAGGAGGAAACCAATGAAACAAAATATGCTCGTAACTACCAAGACACCAGAATGAACATCGTACAGAGTCAAATCCTTAACATAAGATTTAATAAGAGATTCTAACCTAGCAGAACCATCAGGACAGATACTCATTACAGATGAACCAATTCTACGGTGAGGTTCACTTCTAGCCAATAAATGCCTTAAGGGAGGATCATAGGAAGGATAAACTATCTCAAGACACCACTTACCACAAACCCTTATTGTTAAAAGTGCAAGACTGTTATACACAATTGTGACCCAACCACCAAAATATAGCTCATAAGCATCCTCTAGACTATGCCATCCATCACCAAAATACATTTCCCCAGACCTCCTCACAATACGCACCTCAAACTTGTTGTGATTGGGATATCTGAGAATAACGTAATCAGAAAGTACATTACCAAACTCTCTGACAAAACAGGAAGGCAACCTTCCTAAGGGCTGTTTACACAATGCAAAGAAAATCACCGTTAATTTACATGGCTATATATACAAAAATCCAACAAACAGCATACACAAACATGCAAAAATACAGCAAACAACATACACAGATATATATAAACTAAAATACAAATAGGAACTAAATAGTGGCATGGATAAATGAACAACCAATATAAGAGAAAAACATGCGACCTTACATCTTCAGCATCAAACTCCAGTTGATATGTTTGGACAACAGTAAGGAAATCACCCACTGATTTGCCAAAACCTTGTTTTGTGGCAGGAACATCAACCAAACATGCTTTTTTTTCTTCACGACCAAGATCATGTTGATCTTGGACACAACAATGATAAAAAAAGGACGCATCTTTTGCCAAGTAGCCATGGTTGCAAGACATGACAATGAGTTTGATGTGCATGGATGTTATGCTGCAAGGGGTTTATATAGGCTGAAGTGAAGAGCAAAGTGGTTGGAAGCATTAAATGAAACACAGGGTTTCAACCAATGTATGCCATTCTTTCCCTTACACACTCTTACACCCATAGAAACTCAAGAAGGTTCACGGTTTGCAGAGAATAGAAGAGTGGAATTCAGCTGCAACATGTACATGTGTCAACAACAAACGAATACAATGTGGCAAAGGAGGATTGCCTGAACGAACACAAATGGCATTGCTTCATAGGCTGAGCATGATACGTGCATGACATCATCGATGATGTAGGGCATTAGGATTACAAAGTCTTTCTTTTAGTATATAGAAAGATAGGTCCAAACTCATTATCAAATGGAAATGAGCATTTTCTAGACTCAAATTGATGAATATTCAAGCATGACATCATATGTGCTCTTAAAGAACACTTCCTTCATAACGGGGTAGCTGCTAATGAAACCAAAGATGTTAATTTTGTGCATAATGGCACTCCTAGCCGTTACACTTCGAATAAATGAAGGAAAAAACAAAGATCATGTATCAGAAGATCTGTCACGGTCGTGACAAGCATCACACGGCCGTGACAGACCCAAGAACTGAGAAGAACATGTCGTGACAGCACCTTACACGACTGTAGCAGACCGCGAAGTCAGCTTTTGGCCGTTTTGGTTCTTTGTATTCCCATTATTGTAATGATTTACTCGTGCACTTGCTAGTGTGTCACTAACCCAGGGAGTGTCATAGAACAATGAAACAAACCAACGTTTAGTTCATCTTTAAAGACAAAATAGAAGTCTTTAAAAATTCGAGGCGAATGGACCAACCGTCAACACAGAAACGGTGAAAGTGTTGTCAAGATGGACAACTTGAGACTTACTTTATAAAATCTTATTGGGTGAGATGATATTCATCCTAAAGTCATTTATGTTTTCAGTAAAAATATATTGAGTTTAGTTGAATACAATTTTTTGTAATTACATTGCATTCTCTTTTCTAACTCTAATTTTAATCCAAAGGCGGTGAGTCTTATAACTATAAGTAAGGTTTTTAATTAAGTGGTTATATTTACTTTCGTTTGGATGGTCACTCCAAGTTGTATCTATTTTTTTTTTAATAATATTTTAGGGACGAATACTCTATTGAATTTGATTAAGGTGTTAAACTAGATGATATATCAACTTTTTTATTTTATTTTAGGCTAAAATGTACTTTTGGTCATCTTATTTTGAATAAAGCGAACTTTTGGCCGCTCTATTTCTAAAATCAACTTTTTGATCCTCCTATTATGCATATCTTGGGTTTTTGTTGATCCCCTATCAATTCTGCTGATGTGTTAGCTTCATTAATGACATGGCAGCGTTGTAGCATAAATGAGTAGGATAAAATGTTTTCCATTTGTAATTTATTTTATTTATATATTTAAATGTATTAAATATGATTATAAAAAAATCTATACTACCTCATCATCAAACATCAATTACTTAGACTCATCACCATCTACACCAAAACTCATTTTAGCTTTGGATTTACCTAATTAAATTTCTCTCCATAAATTACCATCATCAACAAAAAAAACCATCAACATCTACCACACCATCTTAAACACCCACCATCATCACTACCCTCCAACTACCATCTTAGGAAAATATTTTATCATACTCATCTATGTCACAACACCGCCATGTCTTTAATCAAGGTGACATATAAGCAGAATTGATAGGGAACCAACAAAAACCCAAGACTTGCATAATAGGAGGATTAAAAAATTGATTTTAAAAATAAAGGATCAAAAGTTTGTTTTTTTCAAAACAAGAGAACAAAAGTGCATTTAAACCTTTATTTTATTTCAATGGTGGGATATCATATCAGTTTCTTTTATTGCTCCCAAAAGTAAAATAATAAAATATTCTTAATATACTTTTTTTGTGTTGTTATTAAAAAATTAATATTTTAATATATTAGTTCCCTTAAAAGATTGTTACCAAATGTCTAAATAAATAAATAGGTTATTATATTAGTTCCCTTAAAAGGTTGTTATATTTCTCTAAAAGGAAACTCTTTTGCAACACACTTTACTTTTTTTAATCATTAATATAAAAAAAATGTTACATTGTTTTTTTCGGTAGATAAATGTTAAAATTTTAATATGCTTGTTAATTCCCTTATAGGGATGTTACCAACTATCTAAAAGAATTTTTCTTTTGTAAAAGAATGTGATTTATTAAATACATTACAACCGGTGATGGACATTAACTTTTGTAACTTTAATACTCTCAATAACTTCAATTTTCTCAATAAATCCGAACTATAAATTATCTATTTCTCTACACTTGAATTGTGGATTTAATTACTAGAATAATTTAATATAAAAAATTGGCAACGAAAGAAACAATTCTATAGACATTTAAGTTTTTTCTTCATTTACATTATTACCTTATTTATGTTGTTCAATACATTGCACTAATCTGTGTAAAAAAAAAAAAAAGTAACAATACATTGCACTAATCATTAATCAATATATAAAAAATAAAGTGTATTTTCCATTTTTATACTTTTTCATAGGCTATAAAACCATCTCTCATCTCTCTATTGTGAGCACTCAAAATTAATCAACACAAGTGCAAGTTGAATTGAAAGATGGGCGAGGGAAGACGCACTTCCGCAAGTATTATTTTATCATTTGTATTATGTATGTTGGTGTTTCATTCTAATATGATTCATGCAGACACATACATTGTTGGTGATAGTCAAGGTTGGACCTATGGTGTTTCAAATTGGCCCTTAGGAAAAACTTTTTATGAAGGTGACACACTTGGTAAGTATCATAATCTCTACTTGAGACATTTTTTTTTTTGGTGTGTCTTGAGACATTTGTTTTACTAATTATTATATCTATGATATGTTTTAATATATAATTGGATTTCTACATGCAGTGTTCAATTATGTTCCTTTAATACATAACGTGGTAATAGTAAATGAGGTTGGATTCAATTTTTGTTCAGCGCTAGGAGCATCTGGATTATATGCTTCTGGATCAGATAGAATTACACTTGCTAAGGGACCAAACTATTTCATATCTGGTTTTCCAGATCAATGCCTCCTTGGAATGAAAATTGCAGTCAATGCTAATTAAGCTCTTAATGTATAATATCATGTTATTTTCGTACCAATATTTCTCTTTTTTTTTTCTTCATGAAATAAGTGTATTTCCTCGAGCTCTATGTTGTCCGGATTAAACATATATAAATTTATTGTTAGTGTTATGCATAATATTATTTTATTAAAGTTTTAATATACTAATCAAACATTATATAAAATTAGAAAACAAAAGCATAGATATAGTTGTAAAAATTAATATCTATAAATTAGTAAATAAAAACAATAACCATATAAAAATAGAACTCATTGAACCAAACAATTAATATTTGTATAAATCAGAATATAAATTAATGTATATTAATGACGGATCTTTCTCAAAATATTAAGGGGAACGTACTGCAAATAAATTAGATTGATAAATTGAAAACAAGACGTCCGATTTATTTTTATCTTAAAAAAGTCTACCATATATAGGTCTGTTTGATCTGCAAAATATGAGTACTGGACAAAACTGAACAGAACAATACAAAAAAGAACAACACATGACAAACGTTTTAGACATTGAATAAATTTTGTGTTGTACAATGTTTGGTGGACAAAATATTATATTGATATTTTAGACCACTTGTGCAGAGGACAAAGAGTTGTTCCGTGGTTTAGTCGGGGACAAAAATCTCAATTTTTGTCCGGTCATTTGGCCTCCAGTTGTCCAGTACCAGAAATAATTTTAAAAACAAACACAATACAACTAAAGTTGTCATGTCCAGTCCCTTATTTTTTAACATATCAAACGCACGTTTGATCTGCTAAAATATAAGGGATTGAACATGACAATTTTAGTTGTACTGTGTTTAATTTTAAAACTGTTCATGGTACTGGATAAATTGGGTACCAAGGGACAAGACAAAAACTAAAATTTGTGTCCCTCATTGAATCACGGGACAATTTTTTATCCTCTGCACAAGCTGTCTAAAATATCAAAATAACCTTTTGTCCACCAAACATCTTACAACACAAAATTTGTACAATACTAGTGTGTTGACCCGTGCTCTGCACAGATGAATTTTTTTCCAACCAAAAAAAAAATACACATTACATATAATTAGCAAAAAACACAAATGATAATGTAATAATTGATTTAATATTACATATAAATGAAAATATGCAAAAAATTAAAAATTACACAATTAATTATGAATTTTTCGAAACACTTCTGGATACACAACGTTGATTGTAGATGTTTGACTTCGATCCATATCATCTGTAATCAATATTTTCAAACCAGCTCGAGTTGTCACATGAGAAATAGCAACATAGAACTGACCATTGGTAAAAACTGGCCTCGGCAAATATATCCCAACATGATCAAGAGTTTGTCCTTGGCTTTTGTTAATAGACATTGCAAAGCAAACACAAAGCGGAAAATGACGACGACGAAAGCTAATAGAAACATTAGCATCAGAAGGAATCAAATTGCTCCTTGGAAGATAAACTACATCACCAATATTTCTTCCTGTTACAATTTTTGCACCCACAACATTAGTCCCCATGTAAGTAACAGTTAACCGAGTACCATTACACAAGCCTGAGGAAACATCAATGTTTCTCAATAGCATCACCGGCACACCAACTTTAAGAACCAATTTATGATTAGGCATACCAGAACATTTAATTTCATTTAAGAATTCAGTTGTGATCCAACCACGGTTCACATCAACATCTTCATCATATTTAGAAATAGTATCACAACTAAGATATTCTTTGCACTCACAAGGTATCAACGCAAGCAAGTAGGTATTTATCTTTTCCACCACTTCAAGTGTTGGAGCCAAAATGGCTCTACTTTAAAAAAAAAAATTGGACACCACATGTTATGCAAAACATTAGGATAAATAGTTTCTACTATATCACCAATAGGATTACTAACACTATTAATAAGAAGATCTGGTGGAATTTCAACTAATGATTTCCCATCTACAGAAACACCAACTTTTCCATCTCCAACATCAAGAATCCATTTAGCAAATTCTTTCAACTTCTCATTCTCGTCTGAATTTGAAGACAGCTGCAACCGCATATTTTTAGTTAAAGTCAACACTTTACAATTATGCCAAAGGAACGATGATTTAATAGTAGCATGCACTATATCAGCTCGAGTTCCTTTGAGAATAACAGGCAAAATCTGGTAGCTTCAATAATCGGCGTTTATTATACGAAATTCCATCAGCTAAAGTTTCCCAAAGTTGTTCCCAAACCTTTAGAGGATCACTCATTGAATTTGATAACATTAAACTGGCAAACATTTTTCGAATTGTGGCTCCAGAACCAAGAACAACAACTTCATTTATTCCATTAATAAATTCAGCATCATCTTCCAACAACTTTAAAACACCACCTGCCTCCCTAAGGGACTGATGAACATGTTCATTCACAGTCTTAAGATCTCAATACGAATTGCAACCAACTTGGAGATTCAAAATCAACCTCATATAAAATAAGTCACGGGTTTCATGGGGGATAAAAGTCAATCTTCCAATATTACAACCTTTTTTGCGAGGCTTCCACACTCGAGTTTTTGAATTATATGTAAAAGCAGATGGAAACTGAGTGTAAGTCAAATGACGACCATGACAATATCCTCTATTTGCCTCCATCCAATCTAAAAACATTGTGCCTTTGACATTGTTCTTCTTAAGAACTTTTTTCAATTTGGAGCTATCTTTAAACACAACCATTTGTTTTCCTTCAAAGTGAAAAGTTAACCGAGTAACAGCAGGAGATCGACAATGTATTATAAAACTAAATATCCGCCACATCAACATTTATATCTTATGCTATGACATTTATATGACAATGTATTATAAAACACAACCATTTCTAATGCACTTTCTTATATCTTATGCTATGACATTTATATGATTTTTCCCCTTAATTCTAGTGTTCTTAATGTGTTTCCTAAGTTTAGGATAGTTTTGCTTTTATTTTATTTTTAGTACTTATTTCATGAATAAACAACATTTTGACCTCTTCTCACTCTGCAGGCCATAACTATAGCTACGAGTATCGGATTGAGGCGCGGTCAGTGGCGTTGGAAAGCTAAGAGAAAGAGCTACAACTTTCATGTTGGAGCAAAATTCAAATTCCGAAGTTTCCATCGTTCTACGATGGATTACATCGTCCACGATGAGAAAGCATCTTGGCCATTAAGAAAAGGAAAACTTGCGTGCCAAGTAGCCGGCCCTATCATAGTACGATAGGCATCATCGCAACACCATGGTGCTTGGTCCCCAAGTCTAGAAATCCTATAAATAGAGCCTCAATTCTCATATTTTATTCATTCCAGTTTCCACGAAAACTATTGTATTCTCTAGTATTTAATGGTTTGCTAAACCACTAAGGTTAATCTGCTGTAAGGGGATTTCGCCAAGACCTTGAGGTTATTATATATTTCAGTTTTATTTATTTCTTTTCAATTATGTTCTTGTTCTTGTTTGCTTAATTCAAGTTTCATAGAATATGATTGTTAATTTCGATTGATTTATATTTCCTAAAGGTAATCGTGTCTTAACTTAGCTTATTTGTTATTTCACGTGTTCTTAAACCGTTTGCTTAATTCGGTAATCTAAAAAAAGGAATATAACTCATATAGAATCGAATACCCTTGTTAATCGTTTCTATAAATCGAGAGAGAATTAAATCCGCTTAGGAACTGATAATATAATAATCGATGATAAGTCTGAAATTCCCGAAACAGTAGATTAATCTGGTTTTTATAACTGTTTTCAACCAACTTATTTTCTTGTTTCTAATCATAGAAACCAAACATAAACCCCCTTTTTACAGTTTTTACTTGATTCTAATATTGCTAAACATTGATCAAAAGAGTCCTTGTGAGACGACCAACGTTAACTACCTTGTACTATATTCTTAATTAAAACTTATTTTGATCACGAAACGACAGTGATCAAATTGGCGCCGTTGTCAGGGACTCTTTGTCGATTTTGTCAATATTATTATCAAAAATTTAATATTTTTTGTGTTTTGGTCTTGTGTTCTTGCACTCTTGCACCTACGGGGATTCTGGCTAGGACAAGACTTGGTATTTAAGCGATCCTCAATCCACCTCCCTTACCTGGGAACCCCTGTAGTGTGCTACTTGCTAGACTATTTGACCTTTACCCAAAATAAATAAATTAAAAATAGACTATTTCTCAAAAGAATCTTAAATTCCTTGTTTTTCTATTGTTTCCATATTTAGAAAAAAAAAAAAAAAAACTATCTTTCAAAAGAATCTTAAATTCCTTGTTTTTCTATTTATTTATTATTGTTTCCATATTTAGAAAAAAAATCGTATTTTCAAAAAATATATTTAATCTAGAAAAAAATTGTACCAAAAAAAAAAATCTCTAAAACTCTGAAAGAGAAAGGAATCAGCAATCATAATATTGATGTATTTCATCATCACAGGTTTGTAGCGTAGCAGTCAATCTATCAACACCTTTGTTAATATATTTAAACAAATGCTTAATGCAATTAGATTTGTTACAATATTCTATATTAACATGAGCTAGATACTTCATGAGAAGTTTGGCGTTGTAGGGAACAACACTACGATTATCCAAAATAATATCTTTTTTTACAACAGTATGAGGTATGAGACACAAATTTCTTTGGAAAAAATTTTGAACACCTGTAATCTTTCATACATAGCGATGAAAAGCCATTTTTGCATGGTCCATGAATCATAAAAGTGGTTACAGCTAAATAGAGTTTGGGGAAAAGATTTGGATCGGGCAATTCAGCACTAATAACTGTATCAATTGCATCCGCTGAATGAAGTTTATCACGAGAATCCAACCATAAAAGAATATGCGCATCTGGCAAACCCCTTTTTTGAAACTCAATAGTATACATACCTAGTAAAAATTATAACCAATCAAAATAAATATTCAACTACAATTTCAAAATGTATTACGATCATAAATCAACATTTCAAAATTTCAAATAATGATAAAGTATAATTTGGACTTACTTGCAGATACCCTCCCAAAAAATTTGTCTTTGCGAAAGTCGTTCATCATTTGCTCCAATTTAACACGAAAAACACGACAACTTATATCAGGCCTATAAACAACATGATTTCCACTTCTCACCATATGCCATTGAATTTCAGGCCATTTCGGATTGCAAGTAAATGTTAGAAACAAATCGGGATAGCCATATTTCTTACAAATGGCCATTGCATCATGACAGTTGTTAATCATATAGCGCCTGCCACCAGTAAAAGACGATGGAAGTACAATTCGAGCACCAACATTGGAGGCCACAAAATCACCACGAGCCACAGCTTCTTCGATACCAGCAAGGAAGTTAGATCTAATCTTTATTTGATTGTATTTGATATATGACAACCTCTATGACTATATCATTGAATACAAATCAACAATAAACTGTTGAAATAATTTCTTGCTTTTAAGCACAACTGAATCCTCAAAAGATCTTGCATGCATTCGAAATGCAATAAATGCACGCAATGAAACTCGAACTAACTTATTTTCACCGGACGAAGATGTTAATTCATTTAAAGGAATATTTTCTTGATACTGATCTTCACCAAACGGAAATAGCAATGGATATTGCAACAGGATATATTTTGCATGCGTTTCATGCAATCTTTGCATATGCCCATCTCGTTCACGAACTACAATATCTCTTCCATCTTCACCATCTCCAATTTCTCCAACAACTAAAGCAGCCTCCTCATCAACTTCCGGTGTATTATATGTCCAAGGATCATGTTTACGATCACGAAATAAATGCAACTTAACTGGCACAACAACATCACTTTGAATATAATCTCTGACCATTCGAAATATTTTCACCAATTTATTGTGCTCATCCATGATAGACAAAATCTCAGTCACCAACAAAGGATCAAGCGGATTTGGCGAACTCATTGAACTAAAATAAGAAGACAAATAAACTATTATTCAACAACAAAACAAATATATATAAATAAATTAAAAAAAGTTAAATATCAACTATATCAACAAAAATAAATAATTACCTGAAATGTGATAATCGATTTCTAACTTCATTTTCAGTATCGTATATATATAACTGTGCAAACTTCGGAACTTGACCATCGTTCGGTACCAAGGTTCCAATGCGATGATAATTTTGACCGAAAATGACAAAATGCGGTGGACCAGCTCCATTATTATTCATTCCAGTTTCCACTTTACCACCCAAAGATGTAAAAGAGAACATGTTATTATAGGATCTAATATTTGCAAGAAAATGGATGAACACCATCAAAAAGATTTCTCAGCAACGAAGGTGGTTCAATCATGTAAGGCACGGTAACTTTTCCTTTTTTACAGCACATAGAAACTTTTATAACATTACTACCACGATCCTTTCGTGCTCTTTCCTGATTCCAAATCATAGCTTGACAATCACCGCAAATAATATCCAGGTCTCCAATATCCATATAATCTATTTAAAAAATAATAAGAATATATTTAATATATAAAACAAATCAAATAACCACAAAAATAATGATTTCTTATTTTCATTTATAACAGCTCTATTTTATACCTTGGACTTCACTTATTCGAAATTTTTCAATATTTGCTCCGAAAACAACATACTCTTGTTGCTCCGAAAACAACAAGCGAGCTATATATAAATTCATAAGTATGGTAGTATAAGTATGAATTTACATACAAATATCACACATATATAATCAACTCAACAAAAGCATTTCTTTCAAATATGGCACATGGTAAAAAATATATATATCTATTTCTTCAATCAATTTAATACCACAAAACAGATCAACAAAAACCAAACATAACTAAATATAACATTACACGATGAAGGATTATGAGACACATCTAAATTTCTTCGAGTTAATGCCCGCGCTCCTACTTTTGATCGCGTCATTGAGTAAAATACAATACTTAAATCGCATCGGTAACTTAAAAAATTATGTTTAGGATCCCACTTATAATTATAATAATTTTAAACATAACTTACATCCACGCCTAATACTTTTGTTTTTCAAAATTGATGGTTTCTTCAAACGTTTCTGTTTCAAAATTTCTTTCCTAATGCATCGTTTCTCCCTCGCCAAATTAGCTCGCGACATCGAAGAATCCATGAAAAGAATTATATTTTTATCATCATCCACTTCCAATATAAAACTTCAATTGTTTTGGATTGAAAGAGTTGATTCTAAAATCGGAGGGATAGCTATGATAACGATTAACTCAAAAAAAAACCATATATATATATATATATAGCCAACACAATATTATTAAATTAACTATATTCACTATAATATAAAAACATTAAATATTATTTCCCTTTATTATTCAAACACACTTAGGTGATTTTAAGGTCATCATTACGCATAAACTAAACACACTAAATCAACCTTTCTAATAAATATTATATAATTTTTTCTATAATGAATCAAATAATATATTATATAAATTTGTAATACAATGTTTCTAGTCTTATTATGATGTATCAAACCGTACCACTTATGGAAGAAAAATACGCAAAAGCTATAAGAGGTTTTCTCTAGTTTTGTCTACTTTTATCTAGTAGGGTACAAATAAAACACTGGGGTTCACAGACTAACTTTTGCTTCCTCTAAATTATTGTCCTTTTTCAAAAGATAGTATACCTAGATGACTATATTTATTTAATTATTGGTTCCCATTAACAAAACTATAACTATTTATTTATTTATTGGTTCCCATTAACAAAACTATAACTATAGTATACCTAGTTGAAAATCTATTATTTAATTTAATTCTCTACGTAATTTATAAATATCATAGCAATTCAACATGATCTAAACTGACAAAATAATAAAATCTCACAAAGAAATCTAATTATAAAAACATCTTATTAGATGCATATGACACCAATTATTCAAGTAGCTAACACAAAACGCACTTAATATACTCTATACACGTCTAGGCATAGATTTAATGATAATTCCCCAACACCAAAAAGCCACCCATTTCAAAAGGACACACGCCTAGCTTTGTAAAAGGACAGCCCCACTCAATAAAGCAAACACACTGCCACACGCCTACAAATATATCATTTTCTAGCAAAGCAAACATTGAATCATCCACAACAAACAAAATTGAGAACAAAGTAAAGCATCCACCTGCAAAATCGTGTCAACATAAAACACTACCTTTTCATTTCAACCACATATAATGCAACTTTATTTGTATTATTTTTCCTTTAAAAGAAGCTTTAAGTTCCACTATTTTTAGTCTCACACATTATATATTCTTTTTTTTTTGGTAAAGAACTTTATGTTCTTATCTTCAATATATTTGTTCTTTGAAAATCCCACCATTTAACTAACAAATTCTAACAATTTTAAGTTCCATTCACTTTAACATACCACTTTCATTAAAACACAGAACTAAAAAACTTATTTAATATAACTTAAGCAACCAACTTCAACATTCATTCCTTCTCTATCTTCACTTTCCTGATGCGCTTCTTCCCAACCACTTGATCCGCAACATTAAAGGATTCAGTCAAGTTTCTTTTCATTGCAGCCGATATCGAATCCTTCGTTGCTATTTTTTTCCATCAGCAGAGGGAGTACCAATCAAATTTTTCAAAAAAAAAAACAGTGGTTGAGAATCAGCAACAACATCCAAACCATCATCAGATTCAACATCAATAAGCTGAGACATAGCTGCATAACCAAACAAACAATCCAAATTTGTTATAAAAAACCAGAATTCTTTAACCAAAATAAACATGAAAATAATTGAAACTTTAGTAACAAACCTTAGTATGAGTAACATAAGGCCCCTCAGCTAAAAAGGTCTCGATAATTTTAGCATTAGAGCATACCCTCTTAACCCTATAACTTCCATCAGGTTTAACAGTTTGTTTGGTAGACTTTTCAATTAGGCTTGGCAATGGGTGCCCACAGGTGCGGGTTTGATACTCCCAAAACCCACACCCATTATTTCGGGTGCACCCAAACCCAAAGACTGTTTGGGTGGTAAAACAAAACCCACACTCATTGGTTTTGGGTTTTTTCACCCAAACCCACAGCTTGATCATGCAGAATTAAAATTTTCGAGTTTTTTCATCCAAACTCAAACTCACATTCAAATTTGATAAAATGCAAATTGCATTTAAAAAAGAAAAAACATAATTTGCAATACAATATCACAATTTAACACCCTTTTTCCCCAATGCAATAAGTAGTTTAACACACTTAGTTCACAACCACAATACATAACAACACAATATAAAAAAGTTCCACATCATATATATATATATATATATATATATATATATATATATATATATAGAGAGAGAGAGAGAGAGAATATTTTGGTAATTTAACATATAAATGGGCGGGTATATAGGTTTCGGGTGTGGGTTTCGTACTACCCAAACCCACACCCATAATTTCGGGTGCCACCCAAACCCAGTCAACTCGGGTTTCACCCGTTGACTTGGGTTTGGGTTCGGGTGGGTCTATCGGGTTTGGGTGAAATTGCCGTCCCAATTTTCAATGGTAAACAACATCTTCTTACCAACCAGAAAATTAAATTCAGTAGGATAAAACCAGAATTCTTTAACCAAAATAAACATGAAAATAATTGAAACTTTAGTAAGAAACCTTAGTAGGAGTAACATAAGGCCCCTCAGCTAAAAAGGTCTCGATAATTTTAGCATCAGAGCATACCCTCTTAACCCTATAACTTCCATCAGGTTTAACAGTTTGTTTGGTAGACTTTTCAATGGTAAACAACATCTTCTTACCAACCAGAAAATTAAATTCAATAGGATAACCATAATCATTTGGAGACTGCAATAATCAAATTTAAAAACTCTTTAAATATAAAACAAAACAAAAGATGCTGCACCAAAATTTTTCAACATATTACTATATTAAACCTTAGATTGTGCAAAAAAGTATGCACATGACTTCTCCATCAAGCAACTCATATCAGTATCAAATAGAATGAACACGGTCGTGGCTTCACCATCATTAACTTCAATTTTAACTTTGAACTTACTTATCAAAAAACAATTTCCAAATATTACCTAAATATTATTCAATATCTCCAATTTATGAAATTCAAATATAACTATTTTTATACCTTGGAACAACTTGAAAGATGTGCTTGACACATCCGTTGCAATAGTAAGCCCCAGAATCAGCTACAACCGCCCTATGACACTTACACGCCGAGTACCACCATTCTTCACCGCAAACAAAACCAGACACCACACCATAAACAACAAAAACCAAACATAAATAAATATAACATTACATGATGAAGGATTATGAGACACATCTAAATTTCTTCGAGTTAATGCCCGCGCTCCTACTTTTGATCACGTCACTAAGTAAAATACAATACTTAAATCGCATCGGTAACTTAAAAATTTATGTTTAGGATCGCACTTATAATTATAATAATTTTAAACATAACTTACATCCACGCCTAATACTTTTGTTTTTCAAAATTGAAGGTTTCTTCAAACGTTTCTGTTTCAAAATTTCTTTCCTAATGCATCGTTTCTCCCTCGCCAAATTAGCTCGCGACATCGAAGAATCCATGAAAAGAATTTTATTTTTATCATCATCCACTTCCAATATAAAACTTACGGATACCTTCAATTGTTTTGGTTTGAAAGAGTTGATTCTAAAATCGGAGGGATGTCTATGATAACGATTAACTCAAACAAAACCATATATATGTAGCCAACACAATATTATTAAATTAACTATATTCACTATAATATAAAAACAGTAAATATTATTTCCCTTTATTATTCAAACACACTTAGGTGATTTAAAGGTCATCATTACGCATAAACTAAATACACTAAATCAACCTTTCTAATAAATATTATATAATTTTTCCTATAATGAATCAAATATTATATTATATAAATTTGTAATACAATATTTCTAGTCTTATTATGATGTATCAAACCGTACCACTTATGGAAGAAAAATACGCAAAAGCTATAATAGGTTTTGTCTTGTTTTGTCTACTTTTATCTAGTAGGGTACAAATAAAACACTGGGGTTCACAGATTAACTTTTGCTTCCTCTAAATTATTGACCTTTTTCAAAAGATAGTATACCTAGATGACTATATTTATTTATTTATTTATTGGTTCCCATTAACAAAACTATAACTATTTATTTATTTATTGGTTCCAATTAACAAAACTATAACTATAGTATACCAAGTTGAAAATCTATTATTTAATTTAATTCTCTACGTAATTTATAAATATCATAGCAATTCAAAATGATCTAAACAGACAAAATAATAATATCTCACAATGAAACATAATCATAAAAACATATTATTAGATGCATATGACACCAATTATTCAAGTAGCTAACACAAAATGCACTTAATATACTCTATACACGTCTAGGCATAGATTTAATGATAATTCCCCAACACCTAAAAGCCACCCATTTCAATAGTACACACGCCTAGCTTTGTAAAAGGACAGCCCCACTCAATAAAGCAAACACACTGCCACACGCCTACAAATATATCATTTTCTAGCAAAGCAAACATTGAATCATCCACAACAAACAAAACTGAGAACAAAGTAAAGCATCCACCTGCAAAATCGTGTCAACATAAAACACTACCTTTTCATTTCAACCACATATAATGCAACTTTATTTGTATTATTTTTTCTTTAAAAGAAGCTTTAAGTACCACTATTTTTAGTCCCACACATTATATATTCTTTTCTTTTTGGTAAAGAACTATATATGTTCTTATCTCTAATATATTTGTTCTTTGAAAATCTCACCATTTAACTAACAAATTCTAACAATTTTAAGTTCCATACGCTTTAACATACCACTTTCATTAAAACACAAAACTAAAAAACTTATTTAATATAACTTAAGCAACCAACTTCAACATTCATTCCTTCTCTATCTTGACTTTCCAGATGCGCTTCTTCCCAACCACTTGATCCGCAACATTAAAGGATTCAGTCAAGTTTATTTTCATTGCAGCCGATATCAAATCCTTCGTTGCTATTTTTTTTTTCCATCAGCAGAGGGAGTAACAAACAAATTTTTCAAAACAAAAAACAGTGGCTGAGAATCAGCAACAACATCCAAACCATTATCAGATTCAACATCAATAAGCTGAGACATAGCCTGCATAACCAAACAAACAATCCAAACTTGTTATATAAAACCAGAATTCTTTAACCAAAATAAACATGAAAATAATTGAAACTTTAGTAACAAACCTTAGCAGGAGTAACATAAGGCCCCTCAGCTAAAAAGGTCTCGATAATTTTAGCATCAGAGCATACCCTCTTAACCCTATAACTTCCATCAGGTTTAACAGTTTGTTTGGTAGACTTTTCAATGGTAAACAACATCTTCTTACCAACCAGAAAATTAAATTCAATAGGATAACCATAATCATTTGGAGACTGCAATAATCAAATTTAAAAACTCTTTAAATATAAAACAAAACAAAAGATGCTGCACCAAAATTTTTCAACATATTACTATATTAAACCTTAGATTGTGCAAAAAAGTATGCACATGACTTCTCCATCAAGCAACTCATATCAGTATCAAATAGAATGAACACGGTCGTGGCTTCACCATCATTAACTTCAATTTTAACTTTGAACTTACTTATCAAAAAACAATTTCCAAATATTACCTAAATATTATTCAATATCTCCAATTTATGAAATTCAAATATAACTATTTTTATACCTTGGAACAACTTGAAAGATGTGCTTGACACATCCGTTGCAATAGTAAGCCCCAGAATCAGCTACAACCGCCCTATGACACTTACACGCCGAGTACCACCATTCTTCACCGCAAACAAAACCAGACACCACACCATAAACAACAAAAACCAAACATAAATAAATATAACATTACATGATGAAGGATTATGAGACACATCTAAATTTCTTCGAGTTAATGCCCGCGCTCCTACTTTTGATCACGTCACTAAGTAAAATACAATACTTAAATCGCATCGGTAACTTAAAAAATTATGTTTAGGATCGCACTTATAATTATAATAATTTTAAACATAACTTACATCCACGCCTAATACTTTTGTTTTTCAAAATTGAAGGTTTCTTCAAACGTTTCTGTTTCAAAATTTCTTTCCTAATGCATCGTTTCTCCCTCGCCAAATTAGCTCGCGACATCGAAGAATCCATGAAAAGAATTTTATTTTTATCATCATCCACTTCCAATATAAAACTTACGGATACCTTCAATTGTTTTGGTTTGAAAGAGTTGATTCTAAAATCGGAGGGATGTCTATGATAACGATTAACTCAAACAAAACCATATATATGTAGCCAACACAATATTATTAAATTAACTATATTCACTATAATATAAAAACAGTAAATATTATTTCCCTTTATTATTCAAACACACTTAGGTGATTTAAAGGTCATCATTACGCATAAACTAAATACACTAAATCAACCTTTCTAATAAATATTATATAATTTTTCCTATAATGAATCAAATATTATATTATATAAATTTGTAATACAATATTTCTAGTCTTATTATGATGTATCAAACCGTACCACTTATGGAAGAAAAATACGCAAAAGCTATAATAGGTTTTGTCTTGTTTTGTCTACTTTTATCTAGTAGGGTACAAATAAAACACTGGGGTTCACAGATTAACTTTTGCTTCCTCTAAATTATTGACCTTTTTCAAAAGATAGTATACCTAGATGACTATATTTATTTATTTATTGGTTCCCATTAACAAAACTATAACTATTTATTTATTTATTGGTTCCAATTAACAAAACTATAACTATAGTATACCAAGTTGAAAATCTATTATTTAATTTAATTCTCTACGTAATTTATAAATATCATAGCAATTCAAAATGATCTAAACAGACAAAATAATAATATCTCACAATGAAACATAATCATAAAAACATATTATTAGATGCATATGACACCAATTATTCAAGTAGCTAACACAAAATGCACTTAATATACTCTATACACGTCTAGGCATAGATTTAATGATAATTCCCCAACACCTAAAAGCCACCCATTTCAATAGTACACACGCCTAGCTTTGTAAAAGGACAGCCCCACTCAATAAAGCAAACACACTGCCACACGCCTACAAATATATCATTTTCTAGCAAAGCAAACATTGAATCATCCACAACAAACAAAACTGAGAACAAAGTAAAGCATCCACCTGCAAAATCGTGTCAACATAAAACACTACCTTTTCATTTCAACCACATATAATGCAACTTTATTTGTATTATTTTTTCTTTAAAAGAAGCTTTAAGTACCACTATTTTTAGTCCCACACATTATATATTCTTTTCTTTTTGGTAAAGAACTATATATGTTCTTATCTCTAATATATTTGTTCTTTGAAAATCTCACCATTTAACTAACAAATTCTAACAATTTTAAGTTCCATACGCTTTAACATACCACTTTCATTAAAACACAAAACTAAAAAACTTATTTAATATAACTTAAGCAACCAACTTCAACATTCATTCCTTCTCTATCTTGACTTTCCAGATGCGCTTCTTCCCAACCACTTGATCCGCAACATTAAAGGATTCAGTCAAGTTTATTTTCATTGCAGCCGATATCAAATCCTTCGTTGCTATTTTTTTTTTCCATCAGCAGAGGGAGTAACAAACAAATTTTTCAAAACAAAAAACAGTGGCTGAGAATCAGCAACAACATCCAAACCATTATCAGATTCAACATCAATAAGCTGAGACATAGCCTGCATAACCAAACAAACAATCCAAACTTGTTATATAAAACCAGAATTCTTTAACCAAAATAAACATGAAAATAATTGAAACTTTAGTAACAAACCTTAGCAGGAGTAACATAAGGCCCCTCAGCTAAAAAGGTCTCGATAATTTTAGCATCAGAGCATACCCTCTTAACCCTATAACTTCCATCAGGTTTAACAGTTTGTTTGGTAGACTTTTCAATGGTAAACAACATCTTCTTACCAACCAGAAAATTAAATTCAGTAGGATAACCATAATCATTTGGAGACTGCAATAATCAAATTTAAAAACTCTTTAAATATAAAACAAAACAAAAGATGCTGCACCAAAATTTTTCAACATATTACTATTTTAAATTTTAGATTGTGCAACAAAGTATGCACATGACTTCTCCATCAAGCAACTCATATCAGCATCAAATAGAATGAACACGGTCGTGGCTTCACCATCGTTAACTTCAATTTTAACTTTGAACTTACTTATCAACAAACAATTTCCAAATATTACCTAAATATTACTCAATATCTCCAATTTATGAAATTCAAATATAACTATTTTTATACCTTAGAACAACCTGAAAGATGTGCTTGACATATCCGTTGCAATAGTAAGCCCCAGAATCAGCTACAACCGCCCGATGACACTTACACGCCGGGTCCCACCATTCTTCACCACAAACAAAACCAAATACCACACCATAAACAACAAAAACCAAACATAAATAAATATAACATTACATGATGAAGGATTATGAGACACATCTAAATTTCTTCGAGTTAATGCCCGCGCTCCTACTTTTGATCGCGTCACCAAGTAAAATACAATACTTAAATCGCATCGGTAACTTAAAAATTTATGTTTAGGATCGCACTTATAATTATAATAATTTTAAACATAACTTACATCCACGCCTAATACTTTTGTTTTTCAAAATTGAAGGTTTCTTCAAACGTTTCTGTTTTAAAATTTCTTTCCTAATGCATCGTTTCTCCCTCGCCAAATTAGCTCGCGACATCGAAGAATCAATGAAAAGAATTATATTTTTATCATCATCCACTTCCAATATAAAACATACGGATACCTTCAATTGTTTTAGTTTGAAAGAGTTGATTCTAAAATTGGAGGGATAGCTATGATAACGATTAACTCAAACAAAACCATATATATATAGCCAACAAAATATTATTAAATTAACTATATTCACTATAATATAAAAACAGTAAATATTATTTCCCTTTATTATTCAAACACACTTAGGTGATTTAAAGGTCATCATTACGCATAAACTAAATACACTAAATCAACCTTTCTAATAAATATTATATAATTTTTCTATAATGAATCAAATATTATATTATATAAATTTGTAATACAATGTTTCTAGTCTTATTATGATGTATCAAACCGTACAACTTATGGAAGAAAAATACGCAAAAGCTATAAGAGGTTTTGTCTACTTTTATCTAGTTGGGTACAAATAAAACACTGGGGTTCGCAGATTAACTTTTGCTTCCTCTAAATTATTGACCTTTTTCAAAAGATAGTATACCTAGATGACTATATTTAGGTTGTTACCCCCTGCTAAGTGGACGTATTTTGCGTTACCCCCTGCTAAAAATTTCTTGAAGATTGCCCCATTGCAAAGTTTTTTTTTTTTGTTTCCCCCCTTGGGTGCACTTTTTACATCGGTTATTTTGTTCAACCGATTTAAAAAGTTGTGTTTTTTAAATCGGTTATTTTGTTCGACCGATTTAAAAAGTACAAATTTCTTGCATCCAAGAGTGGAAAAGGGGAGAAACCAAAAAAAAAACTTTGCAGTGGGGCAATCTTTAAAGAAATTTTAGCAGGGGGTAACGCAAAACACGCTCACTTAGCAGGGGGTAACAACCTATTAACCATTTATTTATTTATTGGTTCCCATTAACAAAACTATAACTATTTATTTATTTATTGGTTGCCTTTAACAAAACTATAATTATAGTATACCTAGTTGAAAATCTATTATTTAATTCTCTACGAAATTTATAAACATCATAGCAATTCAACATGATCTAAACTGACAAAATAATAAAATCTCACAATGAAACCTAATTATAAAAACATCTCATTAGATGCATATGACACCAATTATTCAAGTAGCTAACACAAAAAGACACAAAACGCACTTAATATACTCTATACAAGTCTAGGTATAGAGTTAATGATAATTCCCCAACACCTAAAAGCCACCCATTTCAAAAGGACACACACCTAGCTTTGTAAAAGGACAGCCCCACTCAATAAAGCAAACACACTGCCACACGCCTACAAATATATCATTTTCTAGCAAAGCAAACATTGAATCATCCACAACAAACAAAACTTAGAACAAAGTAAAGCATCCACCTGCAAAACCGTGTCAACATAAAACACTACATTTTCATTTCAACCACATATAATGCAACTTTATTTGTATTATTTTTCCTTTAAAAGAAGCTTTAAGTTCCACTATTTTTAGTCCCACACATTATATATTCTTTTTTTTTGGTAAAGAACTTTATATATTCTTATCTCTAATATATTTGTTCTTTGAAAATCTCACCATTTAACTAACTAATTCTAACAATTTTAAGTTCCATTCGCTTTAACATACCACTTTCATTAAAACACAGAACTAAAAAAATTATTTAATATAACTTAATCAACCAACTTCAACATTCATTCATTCTCTATCTTCACTTTCCTGATGCGCTTCTTCTCAACCACTTGATCTGCAACATTAAAGGATTCAGTCAAGTTTCTTTTCATTGCAGCCGACATCGAATCCTTCGTTGCTTTTTTTTTTCCATCAGCAGAGGGAGTAACAATCAGATTTAAAAAAAAAAAAAAAAAAAAAACAGTGGCTGAGAATCAGCAACAACATCCACATCATCCAAACCATCATCAGATTCAACATCAATAAGCTGAGACATAGCCTGCATAACCAAACAAACAATCCAAACTTGTTATAAAAAACCAGAATTCTTTAACCAAAATAAACATGAAAATAATTGAAACTTTAGTAACAAACCTTAGTAGGAGTAACATAAGGCCCCTCAGCTAAAAAGGTCTCGATAATTTTAGCATCAGAGCACACCCTCTTAACCCTATAACTTCCATCAGGTTTAACAGTTTGTTTGGTAGACTTTTCACTGGTAAACAACATCTTCTTACCAACCAGACAATCAAATTCAGTAGGATAACCATAAACATTTGGAGACTGCAATAATCAAATTTAAAAACTCTTTAAATATAAAACAAAACAAAAGATGTTGCACCTAAATTTTTCAACATATTACTATTTTAAACCTTAGATTGTGCAACAAAGTATGCACATGACTTCTCCATCAAGCAACTCATATCAGCATCAAATAGAATGAACACAGTCGTGGCTTCACCATCGCTAACTTCAATTTTAACTTTGAACCTACTTATAAAAAAACAATTTCCAAATATTACCTAAATATTACTCAATATCTCCAATTTATGAAATTCAAATATAACTATTTTTATACCTTGGAACAACCTGAAAGATGTGCTTGACACATCCGTTGCAATAGTAAGCCCCATAATCAGCTACAACCGCCCTATGACACTTACATGCCGGGTACCACCATTCTTCACCACAATCAAAACCAGACACCACACCATAAATAACAAAAACTCCATCTTCCTCCAGATTAGACGACATTCCTATTTTTTTTCGGAAACATCTTCAAAAACTCCTCATCAAGCGCAGGCTTGGCACTGCCTCCAATCAACGAAACATTGGTATCAAGATCAATTCCATGAAGTGCAATCCTATTTCCAGATAGAACAGCAACCATTAGCAATTAATATTTTAAGTGCAAATCCATATTAAACACACAGAACTAAAAATCCTACTAACCCATTCTTAAACTGCTCCACCTCAGGAATGTCAGGATTGACGAATATGCGAGTAGTATTGATCACATTCTTAATAGAAGCTTTATCTGAAATTGCAAAACAGATAAATCTGTAGATATAAAAGAAATCAAATAACATTACAATTAACAGATAATAACCTCTCAAAATTTTGACTTTGGCAAACTGGACAACAACAACAACAACAACAAGTAAGCCTAGCTTCATTTTCCCCATCTTCTTACTCAACTCATCAACATAATCACCAAACAAAGCACATTCACACTTGCCATTGCCAAAATACATATAACTTAAGTCACCTAAATGCCATTTCAAGTACATCTCCAACACCTTGATCGAAAAAATTCTTACCTTGCATCAGTCAATTCAATAACAACCATCTTTGTTATCTTACCCTCCCTTACATACTCACTTTCAGCAGAAATTCCAGTCATCACACCAATTACATCTATCAAATAACAAAACAATCAACTTCATTTGGCTTACTCAATAAACATATAAAACCATCACAACAATATATATTACATCTACCTCAACTTTCACCTCATAAGAGTCAGCAAAATAAATAAATTCTAGATTTCAACCTTGTATTATCAAATACTATAAACAAACAAACATTATATTGTTCAATGCAAATATCTAAACAACTCACCAACCAAGAATTCATAATCATGCACATGACCACATACTTCAGCAAGATTAGTCAAAGACAAACCATAGCTACAAACCCTAATTCTTACTCTTTCTTATTCTTATACCATATCATTATAGGAGAAGATTAAACGTACCAATTGGGGATACCGAACGCTCTTCTGCAAAATCTCTAACACATCCTGCAACCGCCGATTTTCGCTTATGACAAAAAGGAAAACCAAAAAATTAAACTTCCTGCAATGAATTAAAACAAAATCGAAAACATTAGAAAATAAAAAAAAAACCTCAATTTTCCAATTCTACAATAAAGATTAAACGATTCTTGTTGCCAAGATTGAAGATTTTAAATATTTGTCACTTGTTGTCCTGTCTTGTATTGTCGTGTACTATTATGTCTAGTACTTACATTTTACAGATCAAACGGACCCTTAGGTGTATATATAAAATTTCTTTTTTGTAAAAAAAATACTCCCTCTGTTCCTTTTTACTTGTATTTTAGTGTCAGATTTAGCGTTCATATTTAATTGTCCTTTTTGTATTTTACGGGTATGATTTGTCAATTATATCATTTGTCAATTGCTCTTAGTCTTTTTCAATAAAACTAATTAATGCTATATATTTGAAAAACTAAATCATTTTTTAAAAAAAAAATTTGGTACATAACATATTAGTTTTTTTTTTGGTACATAATAATAATATATTAAATTTATTTGAAAAAGAAAGTATGTGAAAAAAATAGGAATTTATTGGTGGAATAAAAAATGAGGGTATAATAGAAAGATAAAGTGTAAAATTACAATTCTTTACTTTGGTGTTTTTTTTTTTTTTTTTGACTAATTTTTTACTTTGGTGTTACTATTCTAAAAAGACGAGTAAAAAGGAACATAGGGAGTATTATTTAATAATGTTTCATTAATTCGATGGTTTAGTGGTCTTACATTTTATTTTTGTGGGATACATAGTTACATACTTCGATTTGTCTATGAAAATAAAAACAAAATAGTTTTAATAAAACTAACAGAGGTAGGCATGGCAATTGAGCGGGTCAAGTACGGATTCAGGGTGGGTATCAATATCCCCATTACCTGCCCAAACCCCAACTTTTAAAATCGGAGAAAACCCAAACCCGAACCCAAACTCGGTCAACTCGGGTTTTTCTCCATCAAAATCGGGGCGGGGCGGGTAGGTACCCGCGGGTTTGGGTTATTTTGCCATGCCTAAACAGAGGTGAGGTACTCGTGTATTTTGATGATGGAAAACAGTCAATGTTTTTTTATCAAAGGTGGGACTTCTAAGTGGATTGTCACTAAGATTATCAGAATCGGATCGGTTATTAAATTGGTGAATTTATCGATTTAAGGTTTAAGTGATTGGACCAAATCAGATTATTTTTAATTATTAAATATGTATATATTTTAAAACTTATATTAAGAAAGGATACATAAGAGATATATTTGATGAGAGCAACAAAAACCCTAGCAGAGTAGTGATGAACACGACATCTCCAACCTCTTGAATCTTGAATTGTGTGTGTTTCTCTTTGCTATTCTTCATCATGTCCACTTTTAACATTCCTTGGAAACTTTTAGATGTAACCAATGAACCTAAAGACACGATCACTGCACCAATCAAACAGCCTAAGACATTTTCTCAAGCTCTAACTAATTTGTGCGATATCCCGGTGTCGCAGCTCCAACAACCGGTGGGGAAAGGGGATGGTTTAGCAATTGAGATCCCTGATGAAGCCTATAATGCGGGATTGAAAGCATGTAAACACAACCTTCATGGCAGAATCATCTGGCCCAAGGGTGCAACACCTCTCACAGTGGTTGCCTTAAAGGATAAGTTAGCTGCGATCTGGAAAAATTTGTCAAGGTACGGAGTTATATCGTTGGGCAAGGGTTACCATGAGTTCACTTTCTCCTCATTAGAAGATGTTAAGCATGTTGGATCTGTTCCTTCGTGGAATCTCAACACAGGTTTGCTAACACTTTTTGCCTAGACACGTAATTTCAACCCTAAATTGCAGCAAAACACTTCTGCACAGGTGTGGGTTAGAATATATGGATTGGAACAGGAGTATTGGCATAAAACGATATTGTTTACAATTGTTGGGAGTTTAGGTACGCCACTTTGTATGGATGCTATTACTGCCAAGCCCATGCATGAAAGAACTTTTGGTCAATATGCTAGGGTTTTGGTGAATATTGATATCAGCCAGCCTTTGAGATATAAAGTGATGGTTGAAAGAAAGGGATTTGCGTTTTTTGTTGATCTAGACTATGAACATGTACCAGATTTCTACACTCATTGTAGGAATATTGGTCACAAGTTTTCCAACTGCAAAAAGAATCATCAACAGGAGATGGGGAAGAGAAGTGAGAAAGAAGGTAGTCTCGGGAAAAAGAATGGGGTAGAGGTTGGTAAGGATCCTGTGAATCCCATTCAGCAGGCCACACCTAAGGAGCCACAAGCAGCTGATGTACCATTCAAGTCAATCTGGTTAGCCCTGAGCCAGAAAACAACTTAACTATTCAAGTGGTTAACAACAATGATGATACTAGGTTTGTAGGAACATTTCTAAGCCCTGTGACTACACCTAGAGAGCAAGGTTTATAGGTTAATGGGGAAATTAATGAGGAAGGTTCTGAAGCAAGCTCACATGGCACTTTTGTTGATGCTACTCAGCATCAATTGACTATTCAGGATGCACTACAAGAAACATGATTTTTGGCGGCGACTTTTTTTGTTACAAGTTGTTACAAATCGTTGGCAAAACTACTTTTTGGTATTTTTGCCAACGACTTGTAACAACTTAAAACAAAAAAAGTCACTGTCAAAAATCATATTTCTTGTAGTGATGGCATAAACAACATTCCTATCTCTCCTGAAAGAGTAGTTCAAGACATGAACTTCTTAAGACAATCCTAGGCCAATATGGTAGAAGAGGAGGAGATTGAGGATGTTTCTACTTTAGATTTGCCTATTCAAGATGATGGCTTCCAAGTAGTGAAGAATAGAGGTCAGAAGAGAGCTCAAAAGAGGATAACATAGGCTAATAGGGATACATATACAACCAGGTCAAAAGTTCCTTCCAAACCTTTAAAATGAAGTGTTTGTACTGGAATATAAGGGGTATGGCTAACTCCCCTACAATACTAGCCTTGAAAAAGCTTATTCATCAACATAATCCTGACATTGTTTTAATTTCTGAACCTTGGATGGATATTAGTAACTTACCTAGAAGATGGTTAACCACTCTTAATCTTAAGTGTTTTGCTGTGAATGATAGGAATTCTCAATTTCCTAACATTTGGTGTTTTTGTAAGAATAATCTTGCTCCTACTGTCCTGGTTTCTGGTGATCAGTTTGTTTCTTTTACTATTAAGGATAACAATCATACTTTTGCCATTGTTGCTGTTTATGCCTCTACTAACTATATGAATAGAAGGCAGCTGTGGGACTCTCTCGCTAATCTGCACTCTAGATATCCTTTACCTTTGTGCTTCATGGGTGATTTTAATGCTATCATAGGCTCTTATGAGCATAAAGGTAGAACTAGCCCAGCTAGACTGCCTATGGAAAAGTTCAAAATTTGGAGTGATGCTTCTAGTTTGATCCATTTACCCATTAGAGAGGCTGAGTTCACTTGGTCCAATGGGAGATGTGGGATCAGGCACACTGAAAAAAGGTTGGACAGGATGATTTGTAACCAAGCCTCGAATGACTTGTGCAATATCAATGCAGTTTCCACTCTCATCAAGCACATGTCTGATCATTATCCTCTTTTGTTTGATTTTCATGTGTCTGAAGTTTCTTTGGCTACTCAATTCAAGTTCATGAAAATGTGGAGTTTAAATCCTAGCTGCAAGGATGTTATCAAAGATAGTTGGAGTACTGAGATTGTTGGCTCTCCTATGTATGTTTTAAGTGCTAAGCTTAAAATTTTGAAACAAAATTTAAAGAATTGGAATACTAATTATTTTGGTAATGTTCATGAGTTGGTCAAAGCTGTTGAGAATCACCTCCAACAGGTTTAACTTCAAATTCAACAACATATTAATACTGAGTTGCTTATTCATCAAGAGAAGTTAGCTAGCAGGGAGTATGAAGAGGCCCTTCATAAGGAGGAAGTTTTTTGGCAAGAAAAGTCTAGATTGAATTGGCATTTGCATGGGGATAGGAACACTAAGTATTTTCACAAAATGGCTAGAATTAGGGCTTTTTCTAAGTACATCTCCTCTCTTCAAGATAGAGATAATGTGATCATTGATCAAAGTCTTATTGTTGATCATGTTGTTGGCTACTATCAATCTCTTTTTAATTCTAACACTGTGTTGCAGGACTCTTTACTTGCAGAGGGAGTTATCCCTTGTTTGATCACTGATGATGTTAAATCCCTCTTAACTATCCTTCCTTCTCATGAAGAGATTAAAAATGTTGTGTTTGCTCTTAATAAGGATAGTGCACCTGGTCCTGATGGCTTTGGTGCATTTTTTTTCCAGAAGTATTGGGATATTGTGATGCATGATGTCAACAGTGATGTCCTTGAATTCTTTACCTCTAGTTGGATTCTTCCAGGTTTTAATTCTAATATTATTGCCCTTATTCCTAAAACACCCGAGGCTTCTTCCATTGACCAGTTCAGGCATATTGCTATGGCAAACTTCAAGTTCAAGATCATCTCTAAAATCATTGCAGATAGACTGGACAATGTGCTTCCTTCCATTATTTCAGATGAGCATAAAGGTTTTATTCAAGACAGAAATATCATGGATTGCCTGTGTATTACTTCTGAAGCTGCCAATCTCCTTCACAATAAATCCTTTGGGGGTAACCTTGCTCTCAAGATTGACATAACTAAAGCCTTTGATACTTTAGACTGGTCTTTTCTTCTTAAGGTGCTGAGATGTTTTGGCTTTAATGATACTTTCATCAACTGGATTCATGTAATTCTAAAGTCAGCTTATCTTTCTGTTTCCATCAATGGTAGATCTTATGGTTTTTTCAGTTGCTTGATCTAGAGGGGTCAGGCAGGGAAATCCTTTATCTCCCCGTCTTTTATGCATTGCTGAAGATGTTTTAAGTAGAAGCATTTCTAAGTTGATCTCTGAGGGCATTCTGAATCAAATAAAAGGTACTAGAAACATCAGGGTTCCTTCACACTCCTTTTATGCTGATAATATCATGATCTTTTGCAAAGGTAATCTCTCTGGTTTGAAAGCTCTTAAGGATCTTTTTAACACTTATGCCCTAGAATCTGGCCAAGTTATTAGTACTTCCAAATCTACTATTTTTTCTGGCTCTATAACTCAAGGTAGGCTAGCTTTGATTGTGTAGCTCCTTAACTTCAAGGTTAGAACCTTACCTTTTAATTATTTAGGTGTCCCTATCTTTAAAGGTAAACCTAAGGTCACTCATCTTAAACCTATTGCTGACAAAATTAAACTCAAATTATCTTCTTGGAAAGCATCTATGTTGTCTATTGCAAGAAGAGCCCAGTTAGTTAGATATGTGATTCAGAGCATGCTTACCTATAACATCTCTTTATACTCCTGGCCAGTTACCTTACTTAAGGATATTGAAAAAGCCATTCGTAATTTCATCTGGAGTGGGGATACTGAAACTAGGAAGCTTGTCACAGTCTCTTGGAAGAAAGTTTGTAGACCTTTCTCTCAAGGTGGCTTGAACATAAGGTCTTTAATCAACTTGAACAAGGCAACTAATCTTCACTTGTGTTGGAAGCTTCTTAAGGCTAATTGTTCATGGTCTAAGCTTTTGAAGGATAGGGTTTTTAAAAATAAGAATAGAATCAAATATCATATTTTTTCTTCTATCTGGAGTAGTGTGAAGGAAGAGGTGGAGGATATAATGAAAAATTTTATTTGGCTTATAGGTAATGGGGAGGATATCAATTTTTGGAATGACAATTGGTGTGGTCAATCTTTGGCTTCTCAACTTCATATCCCTAGTCACATTAGTGAACGGCTTACTTCTAGGGTTAGTGACTATGTGGTTAAAGGTCAATGGAGCTTGCCTGAATAACTGATACAACAATTCCCTACTCTTAATCGTATTATGCAGCAAGTTTCTTTGCCCCTTGAGCTGGGTCAGGATGAGTTTTTATGGAAGCATACGAACGATGGTTGTCTTTCTTTAAAAGAGGCATATATATATATATATATATATATATATATATATATATATATATATATAAATCAACAACTTGGCAAGATCTTCCCTGGGCTAAATGTATCTGGAACCCTGACATTCCTCCTTCTAAATCCATGTTGGTTTGGAGATTAATGTTGGACAAGCTTCCCACTGATGAACAATTACGTACTAGAGGCTGCCATTTTCCCTCCATGTGTAATATTTGTCATAGGTTTAATGAAACCACCTTTCATTTATTTTTTACTTGTGACTTTGATGTGTGTCTTCGGTCTTGGCTTGCAGGTTGTTTGGATACAACGCTTCAATTTAATACTATGGAGGATATTTGGGAGTTGTGCGATGATAGATGGTCTCCCCAATGCAGATTAACTCTCACACTGCCATCATCAACTTGATCAATACCATTTGGTACGTGAGAAATAATGTGTGTTACAATGATGATACCATCTTTTGGAGAAAAGCCATTGGGCTTATTACTGCAAGCACGTATTTAACTGGCAACAATACCAGCAAGGCTGCTTCCAACTCTCTCAAGGAATTTGCGTTTTTAAAGAAGTTTGATATCACCATCCACCCACCTAAGCCTCCAATTATTAAAAAGATTGTTTGGCATCCTCCTTTAGGAACTTGGTTTAAATGCAACATTGATGGGGCCTCAAATGGTAACTCTGGCCCTGCCTCTTGTGGTGGTGTGTTTAGGGACTCTAATGCCAATTTCATTTTTGCATATGCTGAACCTTTAGGGCATGCAACTTCCTATTATGCTGAGTTATGTGGTGCAATGAATCTTTGGTTGGAAACGAATTCCACTCTGGTTGTGGTTGCTTTCAAGAAGAGTTTTAATTTTATCCATTGGTCTTTACGTAATCGTTGGAAGAACATGCTAGCCTTACTTCCCCGTTTTCAATTTATGGTATCTCACATCTATAGAGAAGGGAATCAAGTGTCTGATTCTTTTGCCAATCATGGTCTCTCTTTGGTCTCTTTGTCAACATGGATGAATCCTCCTTTGTTTGCTAAGGACTTCTTAATCAGAAATCAAAATGGTTTACCTAACTTTAGATATAGCAGTTCTTAATGGAGTTTTGGTTTGGTCCCCTCCATTGTATGTTTCTTTTATTTTGTTTCTCGCTGTGGAGCATTGCACTCTTTTTCCTTTCACCTGGTTTTTCCCTTTGAGTTTTACAAGTAAGGTTTTTAACGAGGCAATTGTTATTTCTCAGCTCCCACTTGAGTTTTGGTTTAGTCCCCCCAAGTTTGTTGTATTCATTTCTTTACCTTTTCCTTTTTAATGATATAATGGAGTTAGCTTGTTGGTTAAGTTAGTGGAGGGGTGCCAACCTAGTTGGGATGTCTCTACTTCTTAGCTTGGCTTTCTCTTTTTGATTTTAAAAAAAAAAAAAAGATACATAAGAAACAATATAATATTTATATTTTTTGTCAAAAATATATATATAATATCTATATTTCACACTATTAAAAATGAAACTCATTCAACAATTTCTCTTACTTTTTACAAATTAAAATGATATAATATTTAAATTTATTTATAATTACATGTGAGTTAAAATGACATAATTATATTCACAAAAAACTGGCATAATTATATACGGTTGTTTTTCGTACACTCTCACCTTCACCATTTTTTTTCAAACACTCAACATTATGATTTTTTTTAATATACAGGGTCCGTTTGACATGACTTTTTTATATCTTAAAAGCTATCTGAAAATGAAAAGTGAAAATAAGAGCTTTTAAAAAAGTTAAAGTTGTTTGATAATTTTATTTTTTAGCTTCAAACTAGATTAAACTAAATTTACTAAAGATAATAACAAACTTAAAAACAAGATAATAACATCTAATAATACTGAAATTAAAACAAACTTAAAAAAAATAATAACAACGGATAATAATGAAATAAAAGTAAACTTTAAAAAAGATAGTAAAAATAAAATTTTCACTAAAAGTAGGTTTCAACCTCCACTACAAGAAAATTGACAATTACCAACAGAAGTTTCTAGTGACAGGCACAGAAACCGTAGGTATAGGTGGATTATATGTATATGCCCACGACAAAGATTGTAGGTATAACTAAATATTTTGTACCAACAGAATTTGTAGGTATAACTAAATGTTTTGTACCAACGGTTGCAAATCCATAACTACAGGCTATAGTGACGGCAAATTCCGTAGGTACAACAAATTATAGGGCACGGAAACAAATGTCTTGGTATAGCCATATTTTGACCTATAGCTACAAAATTTTGTAGGTACGAAAAAGTCAAATTTCTTTTAGTGCTCTTCTCTTAAAAGCTCTTTTTATTCAAATTTATACATTGAAAAAAGTTGTTTTTTATAACTAAGAGTTTTAATAAAAATGTGTTTGGTCCAACTATACTAAAGAGAATAAAAAACTAAAAGAAACTAAGAATTTATACATCAACATAAAAAAATATTTATTTGTATAAACTATTTTCATAAGCTAAAATTAAGCTAAATCAAAACAAACAATTATTTCTTTTGTATCCAAAAAAAAACAAACAATTATTTTTTGTGCAAACCGGGTGCGTTTGATTTGCTAAAAAACAGAGAACTGGACAGGACAATTTTTGTTGTACCCTGTTTGATTCAGAAACTGGTTATGGGACAGGACAAAAGAGGTAGTAAGGGACAGGACAAAAATAAGATTTTTTGTCCCCCACTAAACCACAGGACAACTTTTTGTCCACAGTACAACTATAAAAAATACGAAAATATCCATTTTATTTTTTAATATAAAAAATATTCTCTCTCTATCTCTCTCCCGTACAGTTTTGTTCTGTCCTGTACTGTCTTGTTCTGTGCTGTACTGTTCTGTCCAGTATTTGCTGTTTTACAAATCAAACGGACCCTAATGTTTTGTTTTTCTGTAATTTTCTGGAGCACTGCACTCTTTTTCCCTTCACCTGGTTTTGCCCATTGAATTTTACAGGTAAGGTTTTTAATAAGGCAGTAGTTTTTTAATTTCTTGTTGTTTTTTCCTCTTTTCTTTTCAATAATATTTGGAGTTAGCTTGTTTGTTGGAGTTTTAGGGAGGTGCCAACCTAGTTGGGATGTCTTTATCTCTCCAATTAAGCTATTCTCTTTTGCTTAAAAAAATAAACTCTTTTGCTTAAAAAAAAATTATTTTTTGTGCAAACAGAAAGACATTCCTGTATATAAAAATTAATGGGTATATTGTAGCATTCTGGTGTATATATGATATGATCATTCATTCATTCAAATATATTTTTCTTCTTTTGGAATCATATTACTCTATTCTCTTTCTGGTGCACAAAGAATATTAAACTAATGTTATCCTTAGAGAATTGCTAAATGGTGCGAAGGAATGCATGCACGACTTGATACGGATACATGTGGCAGTGTTTTTAAATTTTTCAAATCATTAAAGTAAAACACAATCAAATTCAAAATGTAATCCCATGATCACTATTCATTCGTTGCTTTTAGTCACTCATTCTCTCGCACCATTAAGCTTTTTCCGTTATCCTTATTTCCTTATTATGGCTATTCCATTAACCAAAAACTCATTATTATGATATATCAATTGACTCCTCAAGAGTCCCAGAGATTTGGTGGTGCGTTCGACACCTTTTGACTTCTATATATAACCAATTCAACACAAAACAATAGGGTGAGGTGCGGTTTTTTTAATTAAAAAATAAACAATAATAAACTTACTAGTATTTATTTATTTTGGTTGGTATTAACCTTCTGATTCTAAGAAAAAGGTATCAAGTAATCTAAAATTCAACCACGAGGTAAGTAAAATTTAGTCAAAAATTGTTCCCATCAGAAATTAAATTCAAATTGTCTCGTACGATTCGTTAGGAGGAGTTCATTAATCACCTAAACTCAATATGCCGGTTTACTAATATTTCCTTGGTTGTCTATTATGCACAATAAAATTAATTTTGAGAAATAAAAAAAAAATAAAGTTTGTAGTATTTTTAAAAAAAATTGAAAAATAAAAAAATAAATTGTTTTTGAGAATATTGAGTCGAACCTATTAATGTAATGTAGTTACATGTATTACAAACATTATTATTAATGAAATAAAATAAGTTTGATCCCTTTATAAAAAAAATAATGTAATTATCCCTCAACTTTATTAAAATAATATCATCTCTTTTTTTATTCATATCTTCCTTTTTTAATTAATTATTTATTTTCCGTCAAAAAAATTAATTATTTATTTAAAATAAATAATTAAGTCACAAAATTATGGATGTTGTTATTTAAGATATCACAATTTCTTTTTTATGTATATTCAAAGATTCGAATGAACGTAAATTATTTCTTAGTTTTTAACCTAGAAATTTTTTGTTTAACCATTTGGAAGTATGTAATAATCGTCAGTTTATCAAAAAAAATAAAAATCAGCGTAAGTTTTTGTAATAATTTATGAAGGTTGATGTTATTGATACTCTCTTTATTGATATATATATATATATATATATATATATATATATATATATATATATATATATATATATTATTTTTTACGCAACTCTCTTATATTTTTTTGTTTTACATAGTTTGTTTTTCCGGAGATAATCATTATATTTGAGCCGTGTTGAACACAAAATGCAAAGACCTCTTGAAGTTACAGGATTCTTGCATTAATTTACTATATTGTAGGAGTACAAAAAAAAGTCTTCTGCTAAACTCAACTCTCATTGAAATATAACATTTTTTTATAGATAGACGAAATGAAAAATCATTGGAAACTCACATGTACAAAAAGAAGAGATTGCAGTTCGAACTTGGGTCATATAGCGTCTGACATAAGCAATTTCGACATTTCTGCAAATTGAGCTAACATCTTATTATTATTTTTTTAATAATATTATACTTTTTTACAAAAATATAATGAAAATATTTATTTAGTTTTCAATATTGAATTAAACAACCTTGAATGATTAGATTTTAAAAATATATTATAGTCTTTTTCCTTTTTGTTAATATATATTATAGTCTTAAATTGCATGTTATTTCATTTCATAAAGGATCAACATAAGGAAATCAAGAGCCAAAACAAATTTATTTTTGTTTAGTTCCAAAAATATTATATAGTCTTAAGATCAGAGGAATCAAAGAGCCAAAACAACATTTCTTTGTTTAGTTGCAAAAAATATTCAATGAAGCCTAACTTTGTGTTTTCACTTCTCCTCATTACTCCATTGTTTCTATTAACCATTCATAGCAATGCAGATTCTTCCACATATATAATCCATATGGACAAATCTTTCTCTCCTCAAGTCTTCACAACTCATCATGAATGGTTTAAATCAACCATTCATTCCTTAAAATCAAAAACATTACTACTTGATTGTCATGATTATCAATCACATAAGAACCTAGTTTACACCTATGATAATGCCATGTATGGCTTTAGTGCAGTATTAACTTCATATGAGTTGGAGAATCTTAAAAACATGGATGGTTTTGTTGCAGCATATCAAGACAGAACTGCAACTATTGACACCACACATACCTTTGAATTTCTCTCCCTAGATTCTCCAAGTGGACTATGGCAGGCTTCAAATTTCGGAGACGATATGGTTGTTGGTGTTATTGATTCTGGTGTGTGGCCAGAGAGTCAAAGCTTTAAAGATGATGGAATGACAAAGAAATTTCCAAGCAAATGGAAAGGAACATGTGAATCTGGCCAAGAATTCAATGTCTCTATGTGTAACTTCAAATTGATTGGAGCTAGATATTTCAACAAAGGTGTGTTTGCTTCAAATCCAAATATTACAACCATCTCCATGAACTCAGCTAGAGATATTATAGGACATGGAACTCACACATCATCGACTGTTGCAGGTAACTATTTTGTTTTATAGACAAATGTTAGTAGATTATGTTAGTTTCTAGAGTTTGAACTCTTGATTTTCCGGTTAGTACTCCTTCGATATCTCTTAGCTTGCTAACCGAGCTTTCATCTTGGGAATTGCAGGTAACTATGTTAATGGAGCTTCTTATTTTGGTTATGCAAAAGGAGTAGCAAGAGGCATTGCACCAAAAGCTAGGCTTGCCATATACAAAGTGATTTGGGAAGAGGGTCTTATGGCTTCTGATGTTTTGGCCGGAATGGACCAAGCAATTATCGATGGTGTTGATGTGATTTCAATTTCAATGGGATTTGATGAGGCTCCACTTTATGAAGATCCTATAGCAATAGCTTCATTTGCAGCTATGGAAAAAGGGATTGTTGTTTCGTCTTCTGCAGGTAATGCAGGATCTGAACTCGGAACCTTGCACAATGGTATCCCCTGGCTCATTACTGTTGCTGCAGGCACAATTGATAGAACCTTTGGCACTCTTGTTTTGGGAAATGGTCAAAACATTATTGGTTGGACATTGTTTCCATCAAATGCTACTACACTTGAAAATCTTCCACTTGTTCACAATAACAATTTATCTTCATGCAACTCGATGAAACTCTTATCTCAACTTTACAAACAGGCCATCATTTTTTGTGATGATGACTCAATATCAAACCCGAGATCAGTGTTTGACCAAATCAATCTTGTTGCAGAAACAGGTGTGTTAGGAGCAATTTTTGTCTCAGATAATCCTGATTTAATTGATTTAGGAAATGTTTACTCTCCAATTATTGTAATCAAGCCAAAAGATGCACAATCTGTGATAGAATATGCAAAAAGAAACAAAAATCCAACCGCGAGCATTAAGTTTCAACAAACATTTGTCGGAATAAACCCAGCACCAGCTGCAGCACATTACTCATCAAGAGGTCCTTCACCAAACTTTCCGTGGATTTTGAAACCTGACGTAATGGCACCTGGCTCTAGAGTCCTTGCAGCTTTTGTTCCTATTAAACCATCAGCTAGAATCGGCACAGATAATTACTTAGCAAGTGACTACAACTTCATGTCAGGAACATCCATGTCTTGTCCTCATGTTTCAGGTGTTGCTGCTCTTCTCAAATCAGCACATCCTGAATGGAGTGCTGCTGCTATAATATCGGCATTAGTAACCACAGCTAATCCTTTGGATAATACACAAAATCCTATACGGGATAATGCATACCCTTCTCAAAATGCTTCTCCGCTAGCTATTGGTGCGGGTGAGATTGATCCTAATAGAGCAATGAATCCAGGTTTGATATATGATGCTACACCACAAGACTATGTTAATCTTCTTTGCGCATTGAAGTTTACAAAGAAGCAAATTTTAATGATTACAAGATCAACTTCTTATGATTGTGAAAACCCATCTTTGGATCTTAATTACCCTTCATTTATAGCTTTTTACAGCAAAAATACAACATCAATGGTTCAGAAATTTAAGAGAACTGTTACCAATGTTGGAGATGGTGCTGCTACATATAAAGCTAAAGTGACACAACCTAAGGGTTGTGTTGTGACAGTGTCACCTGATATATTAAATTTCAGTTATAAAAATGAGAAACAAAGTTACTACATTAACATAAAGTATGTGTACAAGAAGAGAATTTCATTTGGGGATCTTACTTGGATTGAAGATGGTGGAACACACACTGTTAGAAGTCCTATTGTAGTGGCACCAAGTGAAATTATTAGATTTTAAGTTTTTTTTTTTTTTTTGGCTTCAAATAAACATGCACTTTTATGTGACCTTCAACATAATTATATGTAACTTCATTTGAACTTTCATTTTAAGTTTCCTTGCTAGTTAAGGCACATGTAATTCTAAACATGACTTGCTGTTTATTTTCACCAACTGATTTTATGTTCGGATGGTTTCTGTACCATAGGCTCATTTAGAGATTTTAAAATTTATTCCTAAACATGACTTGTGAGTTTAACAGTTAATTAAGTAAACTAGATATAGGATTAAAAAGGTTTGAGAATTGAGATTATGAAGGATATTAATGAATAATCCTATTGAAATCAGCTAGGATATTTTTATTCAAAAATTATCTCCATAGCACAAGAAGGTGCTCATAACTCAAAAAGACGGTAAAAATACGACAGTCAAACAAAAGTAAGCTATAAGCATTTTGATTGTCCTAATTTGTTCAACCGCTCTATTACAGTTCATCGAATCAATGCGCTAATATATTACAAACTAATCTGATATAAGAACAGATAAGAGCATTCATCTCGATCAGAAAGTAACAGTGAAGGATCAGCAACTATGGGATCAGCAACAGTTATCTGCACTGATAAAATTGGTACCTTGACATTAAATCAAATGAGGGTCACCAAGTTTTGTCATGGCATCAAAATATTTACAGAAACATTTTCCAATGCGATGGCTCCAAAAGTTCTTGAATTGTTCCATCAAGGGGTAGGCCTTAATACAACTGTTAGTGTCTATAATCCTCCATCAGAACCTGAAATTTCGGGTAGTCCAACGGAGAAACCTATACTCTTGTGGGCTTTATCGGAATTAGGTATGAACATGGATGAAATGAAACAGAAACATAAAGTTCTTCATGTTGAAACATTTAACTCGGAGAAGAAACGAAGTGGTGTTGCGATAAAGAAGGAGAACGACGACAGAGTTCATGTGCATTGGAAAGGAGCTGCAGAGATGATACTAGCAATGTGCACAAGATATATTGATAGTAATGGCGCGATGAAACCCCTTGTTGATGAAGAACGGAGCAAAATTGAGACGATAATCCAAGGTATGGCTTCTAGTAGTCTAAGATGTATTGCTTTTGCTCACATGGAGATTTCAGATTCAGAAGGTAATGATTATATGATCACAAGGGAAAAAAAATCACATCAAATCCTAAGAGAAGATGGATTGACCTTGCTTGGCATTGTTGGCCTCAAGGATCCATGCAGACCAAACACTAAGAAATCTGTGGAAACTTGCAAAGCTGCAGGAGTTGAAATTAAGATGATCACCGGCGATAACATATTCCCCGCATAGGCAACAGCAACAGAATGTGGAATATTAGATCCAAAAAATGCCAATGCAAATGCTGGAGAAGTTTGTGAAGGTGTGGAATTCAGAAACTATACAGAAGAAGAAAGAATGGAGAAAGTCGATAATATCCGAGTAATGGCGAGATCATCCCTTATGGACAAACTTTTGATGGTGCAATGCTTAAGAAAGAAAGGCTATGTAGTTGCAGTCACGGGCGATGGCACGAACGATGCACCTGCATTAAAAGAAGCTGATATAGGACTTTCTATGGGAATCCAAGGGACCGAAGTGGCAAAAGAAAGTTCTGATATCGTTATCTTAGACGACAACTTCAATTCGGTTGCAACGTAACTGTTTTAAGGTGGGGAAGATGTGTTTACAACAACATCGATCCAGAAATTTATTCAGTTTCAACTAACAGTCAATGTTGCAGCACTTGTGATAAACTTTATTGCAGCAGTTTCCTCCGGCGATGTTCCTTTAACAACAGTTCAACTTCTCTGGGTGAATCTCATTATGGATACATTAGGTCCTTTATTGGAATTATTGGGATTTCTATTTGTATATGCTATTATTCTTAATGGGAAAAGAGTGTTCTTAAGAGCACTTTGTAGGTGTTAAAGACATTATCCAAACTCATCAAAATTCATGTCATTTCTTTATGTAATATTGTCTTATGATGTTGTTGCTAGGCTAACAAACTAGTATGTGAGAATTGTAACTTTTGCAGTAATGCTTCATTATATACAATTTTTCTTGGACACTAATTGTTTGAATCCATTATCAAAATGAATTCCACAGCTCAAATTAATCAATATGAAATCTACAATTTCCATACGTAAAAATGCTCATTTTAAAACTTTTAGAATTTTTACATATATTCTACTAATCTAAACAAATTCAGTATGGATTTGGCCAATCCGAACAATTTCTATATACATTTGTTAAGACATAGTTAACACATTTAGTCCGAATATGGAGATTTTTTTAGAAAAATTGTTAATATAAAGTGTGGCAAAAATGGATTAAAATTAAAATTGGTATGGGCTCAAGCCCAAGTACGTGAGATCTCAATTAAGTTTTTGTGGTTGAGAATATATATATATATATACTTTTCAAATTCTAATACTCTCTAAGATGAACTCGGCCGTGAAGTAAATGAAATATTCTAAAAAGTACAAGGTTAATACCTAAAAAAAACTAAGGTTTCTAACATTTCATCTATCTCAAATTTAATTGAATTTGCAAGGAAGTACTATATTCCAACAAATATAAATGAAATTCCCCTTTTTGCTCTGCTAGGGCATAGTATGGCGGGCATCTGTAGCTGGCCGTGCTTGGCCAGCCCCTCCCCCCCTATACGTTCTCCTCCTTCATCTTCTTTTCCAGGACGTTCTTTTGCTCAAGTGCTACATACATCATGTGAGGTTTTGGTTAGTCAGCTTCCTTCGCCGGCAATTAAAGGTGATTCACTACACATCAAGATCACCCAATCGGAATATGAAAAGGGCCTCAATGATTGTAAGCGTAACCTTCATGGTAGGTTAATGTTGAATAAAGGTGAGAAACCATTAACGGCCAAGGATTTGAAGACCAAGCTGTCTGCCCTTTGGAACCCTAGTTGTCCATGGCACTTGGTATCCCTAGGGAGAGGTTTTTATGAATTTCAGTTTACCTCTTTTGAGGACATGCGTTTAGCATGGTCGATGGGATCCATTAACCTCAAACGGGGGCTTTTGCGGTTGTCAAAGTGGACGAACGATTTCAATACTTACGCTCCACGACAAACCCATGCTCAAATTTGGATTCGGCTTATGGAATTACCCCAAGAGTATTGGCAGCAACGTACTTTGTTTGAAATTGCGAGCGTTATCGGAACACCGCTCTCTTTGGATGATGCTACGACGAAGAGGGCTTTTGGCCATTACGCAAGGGTGCTAGTGGATATCGATTTGTCGCGTCGATTGTTTGATGAAGTTACGGTGGAGCGTGAAGGCTATGAGTTCAAAGTGGAAGTTGTTTACGAGCGGTTGCCGTTGTTTTGTCATCACTGTTCCGTAATAGGTCATGATATTGTCACTTGTCGTTGGATACATCCAAATCCTAACAAGCCAAAGCCTTCCAAACCTAATGCTTCGTACGTGATTAAGAGCACGATGATTTCAAAACCTGTTCTGGTTCCCAAAAACGCGTCAGACTCAGTGTCTGTTCCCAAAAACGCGTCTGACTCAGTGATTATCAAGCAGGTCGCGCCGGATTCACAAGCCCAAACGGCGCCGTTACTGGATAACGTGATTGCAGCCATGGACACGCGCGTCCCTTGTTTTGCGGCGAACAACAAACCTGCGTCGTTAGCTTCTTCTCCTGTGCAGCAGGGCACGGTTTCCTCTACTGTGCAGCAGGTTGCGGGTTCTTCTTCTATGCAACAGGTTTTGCCCTCTGTAGCGGTTCAGGTTGCGATTCCACAAGCCATTATACAACAGGTGACACCAGTTCTGCAGCTTGCTTCTAATTGCATGATGGATGAGGAGGTTGTTACAGCTGAGGTAGACTCGAAGGACACGGATACGACGGGTGACGACGGAATAATGGAAACACAGGTTGTTGGGGCACAGGAGCAGCTTGTCTCGTCTGCCCAAGCTCAAACAGTTGATACAGTTACAGTTGAACCATTGTTACAGCAGGTAGTGATTGACGATGCGGAAAAAATTAAACAAGCATGGTTAGCTCGCGCTTACGAGGTAGTTGCTGCCGATCCGCCTTTCACCCCCTATGTTTCTAAGGGACGCAAGAAGCAATTGAGGCTTGCAAAAAGCACCGGTAATTACAACACCCGCTCGAAGGGTGCTATCCCGCCCTTTACTCAATGAAGATTTTCTTTTGGAATGTTCGAGGTATTGGCAATGCTTCTTCTCGGATTGCCTTGCATAGTTTATGTCAGCTTCATAGACCTGATGTTATTTTTATTGCGGAACCTATGGTACCTTTCACGCAAATTCCGGGTCCTTATTGGCGAAGTTTACAGGTTTTGAAGTTTTGTTTTAATTCTAGGGGATTTCTTCCTAGACCGTTATGGCTTCATCCTCTTTCGGGAGAGCTAGTTTTTACTTGTCGATGTTGTTAAGTGGTTTGTTTCGCTTTTTTATCTTTTGATGGGTTTGGTGTTGTCCCCCCATCTTGTATATATTTTTCCCCTTTTATAAATATATATTATTATGAGTACTTGGCATAGGATTAGAGCTTACAAGGGGTGCCAACCTAGTTGGGATGCTTTCTAGGCTCTTTGATATCATTATACTCTTAGTTCACCAAAAAAAAAAAAACAAATATAAAATTTGAGTTTGTCAAGTTATAATGTGTTTAGGAAAATGGTTTTTTTTTCTTTCTAAGATGTTGATTAACTATGGTGTCTAGCTTAGCTAGAATCCTTATTATATCATATACTATCTTACAAAAATAAAATAAAAATGTATCTAATCATCTAAGTTAACTAATTGTTTAAAGATTACTATTGGAGATGAGTGAATGTGCGTTCTCCAAAGTACCGTCAAACCTTGTCTAAATTGTGGTAGTTCAACTGATTAAATAAGGAATATATCGATAGTAATAAATTATTATTTAAAAAATCATAAGAATGTTAGCAAATGCTTTTTTAAACAATGTTAAAAAATATTTAATGAGGTCAATATATGTGAAAATAATTTATTTATTTTCTTAACAAGTATTTAACTTATATTTTAAACCTATTCTTTAACTTATTTATTTTCTTAACAATCAACGATCGTTAAAGAGAGAATAGAATATGTTTAAGTCACTAACAATAGACAGCTTTACTACGATGATATCTCCACCATCAATTAAGAATTTCAAATAACAATGTAGAAGAATTCTTAGCAGCTTCAAATTAAAATCAATCTCTTCAATTATCCTACAAAAATATAAGATATAAAAAGAATCACATATATTAGAAAAAACAATATATTTATTGCAGAGAAAGGTTATATTTCTGAGACATGTCCATATAAGCGCACTTATTTTGGAGGTTCATTATCATGTGCGAGGTAATATTTTATTTTTAACATTTTCTTTTAACTTTATTTTGTAGAGTCATGTTAACATATGTCCTAAGAGTGCATGATAAGTTATCTAAATAAAGAAACATAGCATTAAATAATAAAAAAAAACATTAATGTTAAAAAGGTGTATTAACACAAATACCAAGAAAAAATTTATATATTAAACTCTTTAACATGTGTCTTAAGGGCTCATGTTAACATTTAACAATGTTATTAAACTTATAGGTTCTATATTACATCGAAGATTTTGATTAGATATCACAGGAGAACATGAAAGATTATCACAGAAATATAAGACTAATTGTTGGAACGGTCAAATGGATTTCAAATGAGACGAGGCAATTAATGGAGTAAGTATACTTATTTTATTTATTTTATATAATTTTAATTTTTTGGCTAAACTGTTCATTTGGTCCCTTACGTTTATTTTAGGTTTGAATTAGGTCCCTTATGTTTTAAAAGTTCTATTTTGGTCCCTCACGTTTCCACTGTTAGCATTAGTTAGTCCCCCCCGTCAATTTTTTGACTGACTCCGTTGAAACGGGCCACGTGGATAGAGCTGTAAAAATGGGTCGGGCTATTGGGCCGGCCCATTAGCCCTATAGTTTTACACGGGCCGGGCTTTTAAAAAAAGTTGATCGGGTCTTATTGGGCCGGCCCCTCGGGCCTATATTTTTAATGGGCCGTATTGGGCCGGCCCCACGGGCTTTTGGGCCGGCCCCTTAAAGAGTTAAAAAAAAAACATTTTAAAAAAATTCTTAAAATATTTTTAGCTAAAAATAAGAAATTTTAGTTACCATTAAATCTTTAGATAATTAAGTAATAAAAGATGAGATTTTTAGTTAGAAGATAATTATTAAACCAAATTTTTTTTTTTTTTAAGATTAAACCAAGTTTGTTGTGATTATCTTTATTTGAAAAAACTAATAACAACTTAATCAATCATTATAAATAGAAAAGTATAAGAAAAAAATTAATCAAATTATATGGATATTAATTTATGTGTGATACATATGTAGTTTTACTGTCCATTGAATTTATTTTGTAAAATAAATTTTTCAAAAAAAAAAATGAAAGTTTGTTGGGCCGGCCCATTGGACCATGTAGGCCTTGCTTATCGGGCTGGGCTTATTGGGCCGGGCCATGAGGCTTAAAGGGCCGGCCCACTAAAGCCCATTTATATGTTATGGCCCCCGGGCCGATGCGGGCCGGACCGGGCCGGCCCCTTTTGACAGCTCTACACGTGGATGACGGAAGTGAACAGCTGGACATTGATAAATAGTTTGTTCTGTTTGATATAGCTTGTAACTGTTATATCATTTTGATGTCATTGTCAATACTGCGGCTAATGAACCAGTTGCAGCCACTAGAAGATCACCAAGAAATATGGTTGAGTTACCTGTTACTCAACCTGCAGTGCCAACAAGAAAGTCTCCAAGAAATAGAGAAGAATTACCTGCTACTCAGCCTGCAGTACCCACAACAAAATTACCAGTCAAGAGGAAAAGGGCTGAAGCAACATCACAACCTGCCCCTGCAAGAAAGTCTCCTATCAAGAGAAACACAACAAAGGCACCACCAAAGGCACCAACAAAGGCACCACCAAAGGCACCACCAAAGGTTAAAATAAAAAAAGAATTAAATTCTGCATCCATTCCAGAGATATAAGAATTAAAATAAAAAAAAATTCTACATCACAGTAATAAATTCAAAAGCAAACATGATAAATTCTGCAAATTTTAACCACAAACATGATATATTCAAAAGCAACTACATACCTTATAGTTTCTGCAGCCCCAAAATTTTCGCCCATAGTTTGCATAAGTCTTAGCAGTTCCAAGAACACAGATTTTTCCACATTTACAAGTGGGTGTTTCCAAATTCGATCCACCACCAACACAGAACTGCTGTGAATTTGAACATTTATGAAAACGACGACAGCTGGATCTTATTCCAACACTGTTTGATGAGTTGCCTGCCATTGATGGTTGGATTTGCAGATTTGCAGCCGTTTGGGGCCATTTTATTAATATGTTCATCTATTCATTTTAAATAAAATAAAATTACTGTGCAGTCAGCTTCCATTTCACGTCCAGTTGTTCACTTTCGTCATCCATGTGGCCCGTTTCAACGGAGTCAGTCAAAAAATTGACGGAGGGGACTAACTAATGCTAACAGTGGAAACGTGAGGGACCAAAATAGAACTTTTAAAACATAAGGGACCTAATTCAAACCTAAAATAAACGTAAGGGACCAAATGAACAGTTTAGCCTAATTTTTTTAAGTAAAAATTAAAGTTTTTTTATTTGTTTTCAATTATAAGGTGATATTTACAATGGGCCTGCCAATGTTTCTCATTTTAAACCCACACCAGACAATATCGTACGTGGTCATATGTTGGTGGTCATAAACGGACGATGGGTGGAGTTCTGAAGAGTCAAGAACAACCATGTATTAGCATGGGGAGATAACGGATACGCCCGTTTTAACATGAACATCATCCTTTTGAATAATCGACCCTTCGTAAACGAAGACTTCATACTTAGAAATAGAGCTGTCAAAAGGGGCCGGCCCGGTCCGACCCGCCTCGGCCCGAGGGCCAATAAATATAAAGGGGCTTTAGTGGGCCGGCCCGGTAAGCCTCGTTGCCCGGCCCGTTAAGCCCGGCCCGATAAGCAAAGGCCTACATGGCCCGATGGGCCGGCCCGACAATTTCTTTTTATTTTTTTTTGACAAATTTTTTTTACAAAATAAACTCAATGGTAACAATTATAATTTGATTACTTTCTTTTTTATACTTTTCTATTTATAATGATTGATTAAGTTGTTATTAGTTTTTTTCAAATGAAGATAATCATAACAAACTTGGTTTAATCTTAAAAAAAACAAATTTGGTTTAATAATTATCTCCTAACTAACAAATCTCATCGTTTGTTACTTAATTGTCTAAAGATTTAATGGTAACTAAAACTCCTTATTTTTAGTTAAAACTATTTCTAGAATTTTTTAAAAAATATATTTTTTAACTCTTTAAGGGGCCGGCCCAAAAGCCCATGAGGCCGGCCCATAACGGCCCATTAAAAATATAGGCCCGAGGGGCCGGCCCAATAAGATCCGATCAACTTTTTTTAAAAGTCCGGCCCATGTAAAACTATAGGGCTAATGGGCCGGCCCGATAGCCCGACCCGTTTTTACGGCTCTACTTAGAAAGGTTGTATCTGAGCAGTATTCAAGAAAAAACTATTACCTTTAGGAAAAGTAAGAGGACAAATAATTAATTATATATGTGTATTTTCATTAGAGCTGTCAAAAGGGGCCGGCCCGGGCCGAGGCGGCCCGATCCGACCCGCCTCGGCCCGGGGGCCAATAAATATAAAGGGGCTTTAGTGGGCCGGCCCGGTAAGTCTCGTGGCCCGGCCCGTTAAGCCCGGCCTGATAAGCAAAGGCCTACATGGCCCGATGGGCCGGCCCGACAATTTTTTTTAATTTTTTTTTTGACAAATTTTTTTTACAAAATAAACTCAATTGTAACAATTATAATTTGATTACTTTCTTTTTTATACTTTTCTATTTATAATGATTGATTAAGTTGTTATTAGTTTTTTTCAAATGAAGATAATCATAACAAACTTGGTTTAATTTTAAAAAAAACAAATTTGGTTTAATAATTATCTCCTAACTAACAAATCTCATCGTTTGTTACTTAATTGTCTAAAGATTTAATGGTAACTAAAACTCCTTATTTTTAGCTAAAACTATTTCTAGAATTTTTTTAAAAATATATTTTTTTAACTCTTTAAGGGGCCGGCCCAAAAGCCCATGGGGCCGGCCCATAACGGCCCATTAAAAATATAGGCCCGAGGGGCCGGCCCAATAAGATCCGATCAACTTTTTTTAAAAATCCGGCCCATGTAAAACTATAGGGCTAATGGGCCGGCCCGATAGGCCGACCCGTTTTTACAGCTCTAATTTTCATATAGATCACTCCATAAATAATTTAAGAGTTGATTTATAGTAAAAGTAACATAATCATTGATACAAATAAGGATAAATATGTAAATTTGGTAGTAATTTGAAAACTACCAAATTTTTTATTTAATCAATGTTAACAAATGTTTAAAGAGGTCAATGTATCAAAAGATAATTTATTTTTTAACAAGTATTTAACTTATATTTTTAAGCTGTTTAGCATCTTTTAACTTATTTATTGTTAATATTTTTTAATCTGTAACAAATAGACTGTAAAAGTTGATTTTTATAAAATTGAGCTAAACTAACTCTCAATTTTAAGATAGTGCAAATAAATAGTAATATTTTATATTTGTAGGGAAGACAAAGTAGACTCACCCGCCCATTTAGTGATGCCCACTTTTAGCATTTGAAAATAGACTAATCCGAGAGAGCCCAAACTTTGCACATATATGTTACAAGAGAGATAATTTTTGCACCCCTTGCATTTCCTTAATCACCTCCAGAAATTACCAAAATGACCCCTCACTATGTAGAACGTGAGCACAATTCGCTTCCTAGAAAGCGTATGTGTAAATAAAGTAACATAATTCTATTTCTTTATTTTATTAGACAATATTTTATAATACAAAGAAAAATAAACTAACATAATTTCATTGACTTGATAAAAAATTATTTCATAAGCAGGTATGCAGCTGACCATATTATTTTATCTAACATTTATTAAAAAAAAAAAATAAAGTATTAGTAAGAGATTCGGTTCATCGATTTTCAAAATTTAAATCCAAGAACCAAATCAAACTGGCTCAGTTTCTTATAATCCGAACTAAATTAGTTTGGTTAGTTTTTATTTGATTTATCAGTTTGATCGATTAATTTATCCAGTTACACCCCTACGCTCAATGGACGGTGGAATTAGACCCCTCAAATTAGTCATCTTTGAGTCAGATACCAAGTTTTAAATCAATGTTGGGTACATCAAAATTATGTGTTCTCATTGCTCAATTTCTTATTCTTTTATTTTTCAAAAACTATTTTTATGCTAAAAAAAATAATATATATTTATAATTAATGTAAATTAAGATTTAATAACAAATAGCAAAAATCTATATATGAGTTTGTTTAAGGAATATAGACTTATAGAGGTAACACGTATTATATTTAAAAATTCCTTATTTATAAGATATGAATTTATTTTCTCCTTTCTTTTTTGCTAAAATGTAAATTCTGCTTAACTGTATGAGTTTGACATTCGCTATATATAGAATACAACAACCCTCTTATTAGCAAATAAAACCTCTTCTCCAAAATAACAAAATGTAAAACAACTACGATAAATTAAACAAACATTTCCATATAATTACGACAGATAAGAATTTCTTTAGGGTTAATTTTTAGACTCTGGATTGTATACAACTTCAATCAGATTAAAGTTTGTTGAATGTTTTGCCAACAAATAACAGTAAATCTACCTCATTCCTCCACCCTAGCTAAACCCCGGAAAAATAATAAAACTCCAAAAAACATTTAAACCAAGTTCCTATAGTTCTATATCACAAATTTTGTTCTCCACATTCTCTTCATATATGTCCTCTCATACCACCTCCTTTATATCATCTTCACTAGAGATGACCCCCATCGTAGAATTAGACTATTTCACAAGGTTGTTTCTCTTATTCATCTTTGTTGCCCTATTCGTCCGAGTTTGTTACGTTTATTTTTCCATGCAAAGTGATGATCATGTTCATCTCAATTTTAATGAGAATGTGACAACAACACAACAACGCGATGATAAAAAAAAACCGACCGGGCTCCCTAGGAGCATCATCAACTCTTACGAAACATTCAATTTCGACAAAAACAAAATCGCCACAATTAATAATGATTATGATACCACCTGTTCCATATGCATTTCGGATTATAAGGAATTGGAAATTTTGAAGATGATGCCGCAATGTCGCCACTTTTTTCATCAAAGTTGTGTTGATACATGGTTGAAGGTTAATGCTTCGTGCCCAATTTGTAGAAATTCATTATTACAAGATAATAATGATGTATCAAACTTAGAATCCGTCTAAATCAATCCTCCCAATATTGAAGCAGGAACATCAAATTTTCCTTTTCTTTTGTGGTGCAGCTTCTTTTGGTTTCTCTTTTGTAATTTAGCTAGTATTCTTGTTAATTAATATAGATAATATAGATGAGTTGAACATTTTTCTTTTCTGGTATTTTTTTTTATCTTTGGTAAAGATAATGAAGGCATTTGAGTTCAAATTTCAATCCATATTTATTTAAAGTTTTTACGAAAGCAACTTTAATTCCTTTCATTAGCAATAAAAGATTGTATTAATAAAGAGTGCTGCTATATGCAGTGAAATGATTTCACGAAGTTATCACGAAGCGCGTGGTCATCCTCTCTCATTCTAGAACGTGGGCTTGCTTCTTTTATTTGAGAAAACGTGTACCTCTTTCTTTGACAAGTGTAGATTTTTTTTTAACATCTAAAAAATTATTGGATGCATCTTACAAAGCTAAAGACAAATTAGCTACTGTTTACAATTTACAAAGCTATTGTTCCTCTGTTTTTCCATATGAAACTCTGTTTTTTAGCATATAATTGCTTTTGAACTAGTTTTACCAAGTTTGGATGTTATGAGCTGTGTTAATAACTATTATTCATTCACAATAGGATGCTTGTGGGAGTGGAAATTCAGCAAATGAAATAAGATTCCTATTAGAGCAAAAAATTTGGTAAAACAAACAACAAAAAGCAGAAGTATCAATGTATAGTTTAGTCTTCATTTTCCTGCTTGATAGATGATTGCAAAATGTATCCATCGTGCTCGTTGAAGCTATAGGCAGTGAACATCAGTGCTCATCGCCAGTAACAACAGCGGCCATGGCGGTGGTAACCACGGATTCATCATCGGTGGAATGGTCTAGAAGTCGAAGACGTTACAGAGCAACAAAACCTCTCCAACCCTCTTACCCGGCGTCGTTTTGATCTCTGCACTTGCATCCTCAACCACCTGGAGTATCTTTTGATTCAATTATATTCAATGTTCACATCAAAAAATAAATAAATAAACAAGAGAGAGTTTGTCAAAAAAAAAAAATAAACAAGAGAGAGAGAGAGAGACCGAATATGTGGGTACAATTAATTTGACATGTCATTCGGAACGATTCGCGAGATGATTTTCGCTTAATACAGCATTTTCCATTAATAAATTAAAAGTTCGGAATACTAAGGAGGAGGAGGTCCTACATTAATTGTCTATTACTCCGTATGAAAATAAGTTCGGACATATGTTTGAAAATACCGAATTTGGATCCTCTCCAATGACTTCTCTCCTTTTCTTAATTCAATGGTTGCTAAATTATAAAGAATAAAATAATACTTAAGAAGAGAGAGAAAATAAGCAAATGAATGGTTAAGATCATATTGAAGAGAAAACATTGGAGAAAAAATTGGAGAGGATCCAAATCCGAAAATACCAAGTAGGTGTGGCACAAGTGGTAAGCGGCTTGGGCCCCTTAAGCATTTGGTCAGGGGTTCGATTCATGGCCGGTGTGTATGGAAAAGCATCGCTTGAGAGAGGCAGCCCTTAAATGCGCTTCAGATCCTCGAAAGGATTAGTCTCTGCAAGTCGCGCAGAGGATACCCTAGAAAACCAAAAAAATATGTTTGAAAATAACATTTGAATTAATGTTTAAAATTCACACATATTCTCTCCGTGATACATTATAAACAAAATTAACTTTTTTAAGTTTATTATTATATATGAAAAATGCTAAATAGTGCACCCGGTACACTAATTAAGCAAATAAATAAAGAAATTTTGTCTTGAAATTCGCGCATTCAATACATTAAAAATATAAAATGTTATCTTTATCATCATTAATTTTATATTTTATTTCTATTTTTGACATACTTAACAAGTGCATCGAGTGGACCATTTAGCATGAGCCTATAAACCCATTATATATTTAATGTACATAATTTATACTATATATTATTATATACTAGATATACATTAAATTGAGTATAATGAGTGTCCCATAAGTCCTAGCTCAACTGGCAAAAATTTGCCGAAATTGCAAGGCATGGACGTCATGACCGGGGTTCAAACCCCGACTCTCTCACTTGTGTGAGAATTTCTTATATTTACTTTGCCAATTCTTCTATGTACCAAAAAAAAAAAAATTGAGTATAATGAGTTTAAAAAATTAATTTTTCGTATAAAATAATTAGAGGAATTAAGTATATATAATAAAATCATAGCTTCAGTGCTTCACAGTTTGACCATGTTGTAAATGCCTTCGCAAAATCTCCATCACCATCCAATGAAGCACTTACTCCCTCCGTCCCAATTTGTTCGAGCTATTTGCAAAAAAAAAATGTCCCAAAACACTTGAGTTATTTACAATTTTTTATTTGTATTTTCACTTCTACCTCTTCAAAATTTATTTTTTAGAGTAATTATTATTGCATTTAAAAAGTGCATAGGAATTATATATACAAGAGTAATTTAGTAAAATGAATATAGTATTTTTTATTCATTTATACAATTTTCTTAATATATGTGTTTTGATCGAATGACTCAAACAAATTGAAACGGAAGGACGTACAAAATGGAAATCCTAGGGTCGAAGGTGGATAGTACCTAAATTAAAGCATTCATAATGATAGCATAATAAATTTGCGTACTAGGTCTAAATTTTAAGTTGGAGAAAATGGATCATTATGGGCTTCAGCCCTCTTGTAGATAAAATGACAAAAACCAAAACTTGTCCAATACATAATGATGAGATTTTGAGTTAAACTCGAATAAAATTGTTCAATTTAACAAGTTTGATTAATTTTTTCTTATATTTTAAAATAGATGGAATAAACAAAAAAATTTGCATCAATTTTTAAGATTTGACCAATTAAAAATTAATTTGACCAATAATATATGTATAGCTGAGATATTAGACTTAGCGGAATAGGCTAACTTTCTAAAATGGAGAATGTCTGAATTTCAACATAAACATATGTCCTATTTAATGTGTGGAACACTATTTAAATAGGATTGCCTACGCTTGAAGAAACCTATAGAAAAACCAAAAAAATAATGTATTGAGTTGAAACTTTAACTAGTAAAATGACTAATATATATAAATTTCAAAACATAAGGTTGAACAGAAATGATTTGAATTATGATTCTCATTAAATTGAGGTGAATAAGTAGAAGAAGTTTGAATTATAGAACTCTAACTATTGTATATATAATGTGATTTTATTATTTTGACTAATTGAACTCCGGTCTCATATATAAGAAACAAAACAAAAATTAGAAAGTTTTAATTATAAGCAAAAGCAACTACAATGATTATGGCCCTATTTGGATTAGCTTATTTTTTAGCTTATGCAAACAACTTATGAAATATAAATTAGATTTTATGTTATTTTATAAGTTTAAACTGATGAAAATTGTATTTTTATAAGTTATTTTATCATAAACTAACATGACAAACTTATAATAATACCTAAAAATTGTATAAGTTGTTTGCATAAGCTCAAAAATAAGCTAATCCAAACAGGGCCTATATATATTTTGAATATTCCAATTTTACCCTTGATTTTACTTTTCAAATAATTTTTCATACAAGCCTATAATCATTACTTTGTAGTTTCCAAGATTTTTATAGCTTGCTTGTAATGGTAAAATTGGAAATAACATTATTTTGCTACTACTTTAACCATTTTCTTAAAGGATGTGCTTTTTTTTGTTGCTTATAATCAAGAATAGAGGGAGTATTAATTTATTGCGACAAACAAAAATTGTTTTTTAACGATATAGTAAAATAAATATATTTGTTTAAAGGAAATATGCTCAAATATCATTTCAGTTCCTGTATGTTCTCAATTTTTTGGTTTTAGTCCCTGTAAGCTTTTTGGTTCTAAATCAATGCCTCAATGTCTTAATTTTTTTCGTTTTAGTCCCTGTCGTCCAATTCCGTTCAAAAAACGCTTAGATGGCAAACGGAGGGACTAAAACAAAAAAAAAATCATATCTCAACACCAAGACAATTATGTTTCCTCTAGCCCATGTCTCAACAACATACCCATCATACTTTCCATCAATCCAATCACCTTCAAATCTTCCACTCATATGAAAATGATAAACACTACTCCCTGAACATTTCCCCTTATGAAATTCACCTTCATAAACATCACCATTACTATAAACTTGAACCCAAGATCCAGAATTTAAGGTCTTTAACTCCTCATCTTTGGACCCAATTGACCATAAAAGAAGAACAAAGAAGAACAAAGAGAAAAGGAGAACAAAGAGAAAATCAAGAAGAGTTGGATTTGAAATGAAAAAGTAGAGAGAGGTTAAGGAAATGAAAATGATGAAATGGAAACGTGTTAGAAGGTTCAAAGATGTGAACTTGAGGTAAAGGGTGATGAAAATGAAGAATTGTTTTGATGGGTTTTGTGTGAAGGTGGTGTTTGAGATGGTGATGATGGATTGTTATTGGAAAACCGTTGTTTTGTTGTTGTTGATTGTGAAAATGGAAAGGAGAAGAACAGGGTGTAACTTGGATTAAAAAATGGGTTTGGTTGTGAGTGAAATCGGAAGAAAGATTCATGTTTACTTCTTTTTTGAATTGTGGTTTTTTTTTTTTTTGTTTTACTCCCTCCATTTTCCACCTAAACGTTTTTTGAACGGAATTGAACGGCAGAAACTAAAACGAAAAAAATTAAGACATTGAGGGAGTGATTTAGAACAAAAAAACTTACAGGGACTAAAATTAAAAAATTGGGAACATACAGGGACGACTGAAATATTATTAAGCCAAGGAAATAAATAATAACGATTTATTAGGCTAAACTGTATCTATCCTTGGTTTAGGTCCTGGATCCACAATTGAATATAAAGTTATTAATATGATTATTTTTAGGTGATAATTTGAAAAAATTCAATGATGATTATTTTAATGGTGTTTTCATGCACTTTGAGTATTATATATTTACTTACAAGTGATTCCTATAATTTCATGGAATATTTATGCAATTCATACATATTTTGTAATAATAGAAATATTACTTTGAATATCATAAATTACTAACAAGTGATCATTTTTTTTTAACTTTATCTAAATAAAATGCTAAACGGTGCCCTCGGGACACTTGTTAAGCATATCAATAAGGAAGTTTCATCTTGAAATCCGTGCATTTAATGTCTCAAAAGTATAAAAAGTTATATTTTTTAATATTTTTTTTTTCTTTAATTTCCATTTTTAGTATATATAATGAGAATGAGAAATACAAAACAATAAATTAAAAATGATAAAAAATACATAAATATGACGGGAAGTATATAATACATGCATAAAAATATATGTGTTGTCCGTCCATGACAATTATGTTATGCAATATGATACATGCATACATTATATTTATTTTTTATTTTTTTAAACAGCAAAACTTTTTATTAAACACAAATGAGTACAAGAAGTACTTAAATGGCCACAAAGGCACAACAGATACAAAGAGAAAAACCCCGGCCTAGGCTAGAAACAGGAAGCACCAAAAGCACCAAGACTAGAACAGAAAACACTACAAACTAGGCTAAAATTCAAGAAGCAACACCAACTACAGATACAATCCAAACCAGCCCGCAGCAGGGGAGAAAAAACACACAACATGTACTACAATAAGAGACATAAACCAGGTTCAGCTTTCCATTCATAAAAGAGGCAGTGTCCTGAATTTTTTCTTGCCAACCACCACTTCCATGAAGTAACTTTCGCCACTTCCACTAATTTCTGAAGAGAACCACTTCTATTTTCAAAAGCCACCGAATTCTTGAATTTCCAAATAGTCCATAAACACGGCACAACAAATCAAGACTTTTCCTTTAGAAGCTTTCGGATCCCCAGCACAACGAAAACAGTTCAGGATTGTGAAGAGATTATGAGGGAGACAGAACGAAATTGTGAGCCAATCGAAAATTTCTTTCCACACCTGAATTGCTAATTTGCAATAGATAAATAAATGAGACTCAATTTCAGCTTCCAATCCACAAATGAGGCATAAACTATCGACTCCCGCCGTTAAAATATGTCTAGCAACCAAGTTGCTTCTTGTCGGAATTCGATTGTGAAGGAGCTACCAAACAAAACCAATAACCTTTGAAAGGGTTGGGCTTTTCCAAATGTACTTATACATCGATAATTTCCACTAATCCATTTGCATCACCGGATTGACCAAATTAAAGACAAGATGATATGTTGATTTTACTGTAAAAACAGTATCATTACCTGGTCTCCAGCACCTAGAATCCTCACCTGCTGAAAGCGATATTCTGTTGAGCACTTCCTTCCTTCATCTCACTAAACAGCTCTTCTTCCCAAGCAAACATCCTTCTCCGCCAATTATTTGCGGCGGCTTTAGCCGCCGGTAATTTTTGTGTCAGAAAAGTTTAAAATTTTGCGGCCGCTTTGGCCGCCGCTAAGTGTTTGCGTCCACTGTTTTTCCGGCCGCTCCTGACCGCCATAAAATTTGCGTTTTTTTTTCATTTTGTGGCCGTTTTTGCCACTTTGTGGTTGCCATTTGGCGGCCAAAAAATTGATTTTTTCTTGTAGTGTAATATTAACAACCCGCACATCTCTAACTTCGAGACCCCCCATCTTCTTTGGAAGGTAAACCGAATCCCACTTAATCCAGCTAAGCTTCTTGTTTCCCCTTCGACAGCCCCATAGGAATTCTCGTTGAATTCGACGAATCTTCTTCCAAACAATAGCATAGGCATTTTCATAATAGAGAGGTAGAAAACGGGAATGACATTGAGGACTGAATTAAGGAGAACAATATGGCCCCCGAGGCTAACATACTTGTTGCCCCAAACATTATATTTTTTATTATATTCATATGCCAAACGGTAATTTATGTATATAGAAGTTATTTAATTTGATATAAAAAAATTATTAAATTGATGATACAATATCTTAAATAATGTATCATATTATTTATGTCACGTTATGTATGATACTCCAAAGACGATAAAAAAAATATGCACAGAATCATTATAAAATTATAAAATGCATCATAGGTACATGCCACACGGATCTGGATCATCTCCTGTTATCTCTCTACTGTTTTCCCTTCTGCGCCTATGGTAATAAGGTAAAAATAATTATTAAAAAACTGGATTTGAAGAGAGAGAAACCAAACTCACATCAAGGAAGAGAGAGAAATTCAAGACAGAAATTTCCCAAATCTTTACCGGATGATCAAACCATGGAACCTATTTTCACCAAATCATCCCACCGCTAGCTCCACCACTTCTCCACCGCCTTAGACCTATCCAAGCTCGTCATTGAGGAATAAGAAGAATAATCGTGATGATGGTTGAATAGTGACGGTTCAAGATGCAACGGCAATGGTTCAAAAGAATCTCCAGTCACTTTCAAGTTGTTGAAATGGTTCAATAGTATAATTACTAAGTTTTGTACTTGAATTTTTTCTGAAATTAGGAATTGTAATAATTTCAAATTGAATTTTTTTTTTGACAATAATTTCAAATTGAATTAATAAAATGATGTTGTTGTCATAATACTTTGATACTTGTTGATATTTTCTGAGTTTTGTTTCCTGTGTTGTTAGTTTTCATTGTTGTGCTTAAGTTGCTGTGATGATTCATGTCTAATATTGTGTCATAGTTATTGCATAGTTGGAAGTTGTAAAAAGTGAAGCCAACAACTGATGAGTTGAATCTAATTTTTCAACAAAGCCACGTTTTTTCTCTCTATCTTTTCGGTTGTCTTTTTTTATTAATTTTTTTCTGTGATGTTTGTCCACCGTTAGATTTGAAACTGGAGAGATGGCCGGAGAAAAGCAACAGGAGGGGATCCAAATCCCATGCAAACCCCTTTAAATATCAACGTGGAACAGCTCCATTTGTAGTGACATGTCAATGATAAAAACCCTATAGTATAATACTACAAGCTATAAAAGCCAGAGCTACCACTGTGAGGACATGGGACACATGGGGTGAAAGTTAGGTTAGATAAGCATTTTAATTAATTAAGTGTACCCTTTAGTACCAAAAAAATAATAATTAAGGGTGTGTTTGGTTGTGAAGAGAAAGTGAGAAGAGAGAAAGAAGTGAGAGAGAGTGAGAGAAGAGAGAAAAAAGAGAGAAATTGAGTAGATTTAATATATTGATTGGAATAAGAGAAAGAAGAGAGAAATAGAAGAGAAAGAAGTGATGATTATTTATTAAAGTACCAAAATGCCCTTTAATTTAACTTTGAATTATTAACTAATTTAGCCTCTTCAAAAAAAAACTTTGAATTATTAACCGAATTTAATTATTTTGCCTGTAATATTATCTCATTTTCATTATTTTTTTTGAAAATTTGGTATCGTATCCGGTTTTAAGATCGACTAATTCAAGGGGACCAATCCTACCACTTGGTATTTATTTTCATTTTAAAACTAAAAATAATAATATACTATCTCGTTTGCTATGGTGAAATCATATTTTATATCCAATTTGTTACTTCAAATAGAACCACAAATAAATAGCAGGTTTTTATATACATGGCTTAAAAAATTTGTTACTTCAACTATGGCTTAAAAAATTTAAAAACACAGTTATATATACATGGCTAATAATAATATAGCTAAGGCTCATTATGCATAAAGTAGTATAACCAAGGGCATAAATGGAATGCAGTGCTTTCTTCTCCCTTTCTTTCGAGAGTAGCGAAGATTGAAAAAACATGTGGGGTCCATATGTCAGATTTCTCTCTTTGCAATTTTAGTGCATACCAATCAAGAGAAATATGGCATTTCTTCTCAAACTCTCTCTTCTCAAACTCTCTCTTCTCTATTTCTATCAAACCAAACAAGCCATAAGTGTACCCTTGATCTCAAGCTGTACTTGGTTTGGTTCTAATCAACACAACACTTCCTGCTCATATAGTTAGTACTCTATTTTTTTAAGAAGCACATAGTTAGTTAGAAATATTCTTTACTTTATTTTTTCATAGATAGAAAGATTGAAATTGTGATCATGTTCTCTTCCCAAATGAAATACGCTCGCTATTTCTAAACATAAATGTTATATAAACTTCTATCAAATTGCATGAGTATTAAAAAAAATTGGAGCGATAATTTGTTTGAATTGCATGACTATTACTAAGAATTTTTTTTTGGTTACACTATTACTAAGAATATGTTTGTTTAATTAACCACTGTCTTAAGAATATGAATTAACATTTTCTTAAACTAATTAAATCAATTTTTATTGATTTATTACTCTTTTGTCCCAATTTGATTGGGTCAATTTGACCATGTGCATTTTTCACATATCTTGCTTTGTTTTGACCATATTTTTATACAAATATATAAAAACAAATATTAACATATAAGATGTTGTTGGATTCATCTCGATGAGTATTTTCAGAATATCAAATTTTTATAATTTTTACTATTATACAATTAAAAATATTAACCGTCAAAATTACGCATTGGCATGCGTGCTGCAGTCAGTTAGATCAATCAAATTGGGACAGAAGGAGTAGTTTTTTCCAGAAAGAACAAATACTCCATCCGTTCCAAAATATAAGTCGTTTTGGAGAAAAAATTTGTTTCAAAATATAAGTCGCTTTACAATTCCAATGAAGCATTTAATGCTATTTTTTCTATTATACCCTTAACTTTTTATTTCTCTTTCTTTTTTCAATTCTTTCATTTATTTTTCCCATACAATTAATGAAGGATAATTTTATAAACTTATTCATAAATATTTCTCTTTTTTATACGAAAATGATTGCATTTCTTAATTTGTATAATATGATCAAAATTACTTATATTTTAGAATGAAGGAATTATAAATTTATCTATAGAGTCTTAAAAAAGGTCATGCTTAAAAATACACTTATGCAAGTTTGCAAGGTCAAAGCAAAAACAACACAACTAAACAAAATCCAGAGTCATAAAAACAGTGTTATTACTAGGTGACTACTTTTACTTCTAGTTGACTCTCAATTTCCTACCAATTCTTCCATCTCTCTCTCTCTCTCAATTTAATGCATCCTAACTCCCTCATTGAGATTTGAAACTTGAATCTCTCCACAAAAACATCACTATTAAATGCAGCAGATGAAACTCTCACCCACCCATTACCCTTCCAAAAAAAAAAATTCCATCCTAACCATTAATTTTCTCCCTCAATTTCTCTTTCTCTCCCTCACAAATGGAGAATTCCCATTTTTCTCCTTCTCTCCTTTCTCCCTCTTTTCTCAATCTCCATGTCTTCTCCACACAGTTACTTCACCAACCTTGGCCTTGGCTACTCCATAGCCATAACCCTCGCTTTTCTCGTCCTTTTCGCCACTCTCATCCTCTCCTTTTACCTCTGTTGCCGCAACAACCATAATCCCAACAACAACACCAACAATCCCAACAACAATAACTCTCTCAACTACACTGACGGCATTGTTTTGCGACTTGACACATTCATAGCTGAAAACGATGAAGAAAATCAACTTGGAGAAGAAAACACAGTAATGGGTCTAGAAGACAATGTTATAAATTCGTATCCTAGGTTTCAGTTTAACAGAGACAGCGCAACTGTTTTGGGACAGAACACCACGTGTTCTATTTGTTTGTGTGAGTACAAGGATTCGGAGATGCTGAGGATGATGCCTGAATGTCGTCATTACTTTCATCTCTGTTGTCTTGATTCCTGGTTAAAGCTTAATGGGTCTTGTCCTGTTTGTCGAAACTCCCCGCTTCCTACACCGCTTTCTACTCCGCTTCAAGAGGTTGTTCCGCTTTCTCAGTATGGTGATGATCGGAGACGAAGGAGGTGACTTTTATTTTTTCTCAATTTGAGTTCCTTTCGTTTTGTCCTTGTAATCTAAAATTAGATTGATAATCTAAAATTCAGTCGAGAAGAAAGTATAATATAATTGAGAATTATTTTAGTTAGGGATCAAACTCAGGTGCTAATGCATGATTAGACTTTTTAGTTGGAGAAGAAGATGGGTTTTCTATTTGGTTTTATGTAACAAAATTGAAAGAAAGAAAAAACACAGCTAAGTGTTTCATTATATCTAATTTTTCCTAGGGATGTTTTGATTTGTATATCATATAACATCAATTCAAGTAAAAAAAATTACTTGCATGAAAATGTGGGTTGTTTGTTGCTTGTAGATTGTTTGACAAAACTTTGTGTAACACTATATAGTCACATTAGTTTAGTTCATGGGAGTGAGAATATGCTTCTTAATTACTACCCTAATTTCCCCATGTTACTAAATTTTTGAAGGTTAACTTCATTGTTTATTTGGATAAAATGATTTGCCTCGGTCATGTAAAAATCTGGAAATCTGGCTGTATGATTTGGATTCTCTGCAGTGCAGAGAATTATCCATCCATGTAACCAATTAATTATATGAAGTGCATGGTAGGTAGCTAAGTGGTGCGCATACCAAGCTTCACTGTGGTGTTTTGTATTTTTGACTTTGCTGGCTTTTCATTGTATGCTTAGGAGGAAGTACTCTAGGTTCCTTAGCATATGTATGTACTTTATGCAGATTTTTGTTTTATTTGCTATCTATTCAACTTTCGAGCACATAATTGGACTGTCTTCCGCAACTCTTCATAAAAAGTGGAAAGTTGATTCACGCTATGATGTTGAGTGTGGATTTTGTTGGTTGTAAGAGTTCAGTACCCTTATATATTTTATAATAATATATATTAGCTTATCGGAAAAAAATAATTATATTTGTATGATAAAAATCAGTTAATTATAGTCATATGATGCACAACTATCTTCTAGTATTCGTTGGTTTGAAATTTCTTCAATTCTTTTCAATGGAGTGTTTTCTCATGCAATTCAGTTTAATGGTGCTAATTTATTTGGGAGGGATGTTAGTTTGGTTTTCAATTTTATTTGGCTTGTTTGGTTGTTGGTCCATTTGGAAAGAATGTAATAATCATGTATACAAGAATAAATTGATAATTACTACTAAAGTTTTGATTGATAAAATTAAAATTTTGTCTTGGTGGAGGTTGAAGGTAAGAAAAAAAAAAAGAATTATCGTTTTATCTTAATCATTTCCCTTAATATGCATACTCTAATAGAAATTAGAGTATGCTATTGTATAACTCTTGAAGTTAATTTCTTGTAACTAGTTTGTATCTCTTATAAACACTTATTGATAGTGGATTAGAGTATTATTTTCTTCCACAAACGTAGATCAATTTAGGTTAAACCGGATAAACAATTTTAATATGTTTATCCTTCTACTCTTTATTTTGTTTTTCTAGATTTGTACCTGTGTGATTTTGCTATATATATGGGGTCGTCCATAAAAATTTAGATGCCCTAGGAGAATTAAGAGAATGATGTCCCTATATTAAAACACACAAGTGTGCTAAACAACGTCAAATAAAAGTAACACAAAGGAGAAAACCCCCCAAAACAGCCACAATATCATTAAATTATTTTGCTGGACTCTTCATCATTTTGGCCACCATATTATCAATTATTTTGCTGCGCTCTTCACAAACTTTTGACATAATTAATTTGTTGGTCAATTTAATCATTTGAGGAGAACTAATTTGTATCGCTTCATGAAATCAGATTTTATGTTAAAAGCATGCTTCCCTTTCCAATTTTTGATTACTTCCCAATCTTGCATCTTTTGGTCATCGCTTTAATATGTAGTATTCATGAATTAACTTAATACTCATGACATCTAAAACTTTCAAAGCATGGTTGCATAAAATACCATGTGTCTCAAATTTACTGACAATCACAAAAGACTTTTTGTTCCATAGGATTTCCAATTACCATCCACTCCTTTGCATTATCATAATTTGTTACAACAAACAAACCTCCTTGCAAATCCTTTATGCAGCAATTTTGATATTTTTCATAATCCTCTTGGAATTCCTCAAAAATTCTTGGAGTGTTAACATCTCCGGCTTGAACGAGCATACGGGCCTTTTTATTTTCAATTTGAGCAACTTATGTTGAGTCATATTTGGATTGTCTCATTCCATTGACAGCCCTTTTGAAGTGTGTAAAAAATTGTACCAAATTTAAATCTTATAACACCCCACAAATATATCTAGAATAATAGTGGAATATTATTACTGGTAACTGAGTACATTATTATTACAACAGGAAATTACGCACACGCATGTGCCAAATACATCAGAATAGTTCGGAAATAACAGCAGAAGACAACAAGAATCACAATCCTAAGGGATAACTAACACAATAAAACACGGGAAAAGAAAGCATGAAAGAAATGTCATCCAAAGCACAGCTTCGAGCACACCAACCAGCATACCTTTAGCCAACCTGCTTATCTGAATCAAAAGGGAGTGGGGTGAGACAGTCACTTCGTTCCAGTGAATTCTACTACCCTCCTAAAGGCAACTATGTCGGGGCACCTAATCAGTCATATCATACATATTTCATAACATAATATCATAAAGCATAATTTATAGGTGTGTCACAGATTATTAGTCTTGTTGATTTTAACCGCAAGGCACTCCGAGGTGAGCATCTCTCAGAGGCCTGCCTTGTCCGCTGAACACGAAGTGTTTCCGGCATACAGCTCACAATTATATTTTCCTGATGGAAGCTTCCGAAGGAATTCCATAAAGCGATAATATTAACCGCACATAACTGACTGATACTAAGATAAATTCATGCTACCATAATTATCCCAAACCCAGGGGAACATACAATAATTGCTAAAGTCCTAAGTTATACCCTAGGATTACATCGTGATAACAAACAACTCGTATTTTATATAAATTATATCGTTACAAAATATTAATTTGATTCGAGGATATAAAACGAGTGCTTTAGTTTTAGAAATGTTTTAGAAAATAAGACTATCATGCAATTCTTGCCCAAGAAGCACTCCAGCTAGCCCAAGAAAGACACAATTCCTGTTCTGAGTTAGCTCGCCGAGCGAACTATCCCTCGCCGGGCCAGACTAAGCTCGCCGGGCCAGAGAAGGCTCGTCGGGCGATTCATACTCTGCCCAGAAATTGTTGCCTCGCTAGAAGGCTCGCCGGCTGCTCGCCGGGCGAAAACTGCGTTTCCAGCCCCTGTTTTGCAGAAAATTGCATTTTTCAAATTAAGCACCTACAATCCTTAAACCAAATCATCATAACAATATTATAGATATAATTTACGACTGTTTGAAGGAGGAATTGGGAGTTATTCCTCCTCACACATAATTTTCCCTAAAATTCCTATGTTTGCATGCATGTTTAAATTTTGGGAATCTAACTAAAATAGCCTAAGAACCCACCTGGATTGAAGCTTTAATCTTGCGTCTGGGCTCTTCTACAGCTACTGAAACCTTCCCTAGCAACCCACGAACTCCAGACCAAAGATTGAGACTTTGACACTTGAAACCCTTCTAATTTTTTGAGCTATGAATTCTGATTGTGTTTGATGAATTGATTTGCTGAGTTAAAGGGGTATTTATAGTAGATTTTCTGTTTCAGAACACAGTGAGTTTCCTGTTTGATTTGTGGTTGCATGCAAGGTGATTGGCTAGTGTTGAGGTGTGAAGGGTGTTGTTGTTATTTAGTAGCTTATGATACTTTGGAATTTGATGGAGCAGTAGTGATAACAAAGATTCTTATGCAGAAGGGAATCCCTGCAATTGCTAGTGTGAGTAGGAAGGTAGAGACAATTTCTTGTGTTAAGCAAAATTAAGAAAGTTGGCTTTATGTTGTTGTTGTTGTCTCACGTGAGAGAAAGAGAAGAGAGGAGGGAGAGCTTGGTTCTCTGAATTTTTGCTAAGTTACAAAATGGGGAAAGGATTAGCTTGATAGCATGCATAAGGTGTAGTAGGAGTTGGGTGGAATGATGACTCATGGCATGGGATGAGGTGTTGGTTTGTAAACCAAGGAGGAAGTGAGTCATGAGAATGAGAGAGGAGCACGAGAGAGGGAGGAGAGATTAGGAGGGAAATTGCTTCTTGAGTGATTTAACTCATAAGTATAGGATTAATGTAATTAGGTGTAATTTTAGTTCACTTAAAATCCCTAATTTTACACACTATTAATTAATTCCTAAAACTTAATTTAATTTAATCACCTCTAAATAATTCTAATTTTACTAGATAGTCTCTAATTAAAATTAATTAGGCAATTTTAGAATTTGGGGATGTTACAATCTACCCCCCTTAAAGAAATTTCGTCCTCGAAATTCAGAAATTTACCTTAGAATAGGTGAGGATAGTTGTCCATCATATCAGATTTCAGTTCCCAAGTGAATTCGCCGTCCGGGGACTGAGCCCACTCAACTTTAACGATAGGAATTCTCTTGTTCTGAAGAACTTTAACATCACGATCGACTATTCGAACTGGATCCGGTTGATAAGTTAAGTCTGGCTGAAGATCAATCTGTTCCAACTCTACTAGCTGATAAGGATCAGGAATGAATTTCCGAAGCTGAGAAACATGGAACACGTTGTGTAGCCCTGACATAGATGGAGGAAGAGCTAACTGATAGGCTACAGGACCGATGCGTCGAAGGATCTGATAGGGTCCAATATACCTTGGACAGAGCTTTTTAGTTTTGAATACCCCATGCAGGCCTAACTTCGGGGTAACTCTCAAGAATACATGGTCACCTTCCTGAAACTCTAGAGGTCTCCTTCTCCTGTCGGCATAACTCTTCTGCCGACTCTGAGCAACCTTCATTTTCTCATGGATGGACTTAATCTTTAAAGTCGTTTCTTGAATAATATCCGGTCCTAAAAATCCGCGATCACCAACTTCAGTCCAACACAAAGGGGTTCGACACTTCCTACCATAAAGAGCTTCAAAGGGTGCCATCCCTATACTGGAATGGTAGCTATTATTGTAAGCAAATTCTATCAGATGCAGGTGGTTACTCCAACTACCACCATCTTCTAACACACAAGCACGAAGCATATCTTCAAGGGTCTGAATGGTTCTTTCCGACTGACCATCCGTTTGAGGGTGATGCGATGTACTCATTCTCAACCGAGTACCCATCGCATTTTGGAAGGCTTTCCAGAACCTAGAAGTGAAGATTGGATCTCTATCTGACACGATACTAAAAGGTACACCATGAAGCCTTACAATCTGTTCTATGAAGATAGCTGCATATTGCGGGGCCTTATAGGTGGATTTGACTGGAATGAAATGAGCTGACTTAGTTAACCTGTCCACGATTACCCAGATCGAATCTTGACCTCTTTGGTTTCGTGGTAACCATCCTACAAAATCCATAGTGATGTGTTCCCATTTCCACTTAGGTATATCTAAGGGCTGTAACAGACCTCCAGGTTTCTGATGTTCGATCTTAACCTGTTGACATACTAGACATCGGGATACAAACTCCGCAATCTCAGCTTTCATATTGGGCCACCAATAATTCTGCTTCAGATCCTGGTACATCTTAGTGGATCCAGGATGGATCGAGAATCCACTCTTATGGGCCTCTTCTAGGATCAATCGTTTCAATTCACCATCACTTGGTACACACAGCCTTCCTTCATACAGCATGGCACCATCAGATGCTATTGAAAACTCAGGGTTATTCAACTTCTTCTGCAACTCCAGATCACTTTGTTGTGCTTGCGCTATCCTCGCACGCAGGTCACAAGATAATTCCATTCGGTTAATTCTTATTCCACTCTTCCGGTACACCACGTTCAGATTTAGATCTCCGAACTTCTCATACAGACCACACTGTTGCATAAATAGCTCAGAGGCATACAAGGCTTTCCTGCTTAAGGCGTCCGCCACTACGTTCGCCTTACCAGGATGGTAGTTAAGGTTGAAGTCGAAATCCTTTAAATACTCCATCCACCTTCGTTGTCTCATGTTTAAATCCTTTTAATCAAACAGATACTTCAAACTTTTATGATCACTAAAAAGATCGAATTGGACACCATACAAGTGATGCCTCCAGATCTTCAAAGCGAAGATAATTGCGGCAAGTTCCAGATCATGAGTTGGGTAATTCTGTTCATGTGGCTTCAATTGCCGAGAGGCATATGCCACCACTGCACCATCTTGCATTAGTACACATCCAAGCCCTTTATGCGATGCATCACAATACACCACATATTTTCGAGTTGGATTAGGGATTACCAATACTGGTGCACTCGTCAATTTCTCTTTCAACGTCCGGAAACTCAGTTCACATTCTGCATCCCATTCAAATGCAACTCTTTTTCTTGTCAATCTAGTCAATGGCAGGGCGATCTCCGAAAATCCCAAGATGAATCTCCGATAATAACCTGCCAAGCCTAGAAAACTTCTGACTTTAGACACATTTCTAGGTCTATCCCAATTGAGTACAGCTTCTACCTTGGATGGATCAACTGCCACACCACCTTGTGATATGACATGTCCCAAGAAGTTGATTTCGGAAAGCCAAAATTCACACTTGTTGAACTTAGCATAAAGCTTCTTTTCTCTTAAGATCTCCAAAATAATCCTCAGGTGTTCAGCATGTTCTTCAGGAGTTCGGGAATAAATCAGGATGTCATCTATGAAGATAACAACGAACTTATCCAGATAAGGTTGGAAAATCCGATTCATATAATCCATGAACACAGCTGGGGCGTTAGTTAGACCAAAGGGCATGACAAGGAATTCATAGTGTCCATAACGCGTTCTGAAAGCAGTTTTGGACACGTCTGATGATTTGATACGAATCTGATGATAACCAGACCGAAGATCTATTTTTGAAAAGACAGTAGCACCTCTGAGTTGGTCTAGAAGGTCATCAATTCGAGGTAAAGGATACTTGTTCTTTATGGTGACCTTATTGAGCTGACGGTAATCAATAAAAAGGCGCATTGAACCGTCCTTTTTCTTAACCAACAGAACTGGTGCTCCCCAAGGAGAGACACTTGGACGAATGAAGTGCTTTTGGAGTAATTCTTCTAATTGAGACTTAAGTTCATGCAACTCTAGCGGAGACATTCTATACGGAGTGACTGATATGGACTGAGAGCCGGGGACAAGATCAATGGAAAATTCCACTTCTCTCTCTGGAGGTAGGGTCATAATATCGTCTGGAAAGACATCTAAATACTCGTTAACCACTGGAATATCTGAGGGACTCAAACTAGGTTCAGGATCGACAGTAAACAAGACACTGAAACATTTAGTACCTACACCTAAGTACTGGATCATTTGATGGGCATTTTGGAGTAAGGCGGAAAGAGCTCTACTTTCTATAGAGGTTTCAGTTAGAATGAACAAGTTCTTTTCAGCACATCCTATATACACAGTATTGGCAGATAACCAATCCATGCCTAGGACTACGTCAAAATCTTTCAAGGGTAAACAGATTAGATCTATGTGATAGACTTTACTGCCCACTAAGATTGGACAGTTCTGGCGGACACGTTTAGAGATGACTTTGCCGCCGGTGGCGACAGCAACTGCCATTTGGGGTACGAGAGGAACAGAAGGTAGTTTAAGTCGCTGAGCACAATCAACGGCTATAAAAGAATTGGTAGCACCACAATCAAACAATACTAAAACTTCTGATTGTCCTAACAAGCATATATCCATGATTAAAGCATTATTAGATTTAACCTTATCACAGTCAAGTGAGTAAACCCGACCTTTGCTTTTCGACGCACCGCTGGAATCTCCATGCTTCTTGAGCTTTGGACAGTCCTGCTTGAAATGACCAGGCTGCTTGCAATAGTAACAGATGTTCTTCCCTTTCATACATTCCCCACTGTGTGGAAAACCACAGTCTGAACAATTCTTTGGCGAACGCTGGGAGTAACTCTATTTGCCTTTGCTTGTGGAACCCTTAGACCTCACTTGCAGATTGAATTTCCCCGAGTCCCTTCTTTTCTGAAACAAATCATTCTTCTCTTTCTGAATATTGCCAAGCTCTGCCTCGGCATGGTAGCTCTTCTGCACAAGCTCACCAAAAGAGGTAATGCGCTGCATGGAGACATCATGAGCAATATCTGCTCTCAAACCGATCCGGTACTTCTTCATTTTCCAGGCCTCGGTAGGAGCATTATCTCCATCTGCCACATAGCGGACTAACTCGTTAAACCTCATTGTGTATTCTGCCACGGTCATATTCCCTTGATTCAGTTCCGTCAACTCACGTTCCATCTGAAATTGATAGCTCTCAGGGATGTAGTGTCCCACGAAGAGTCGTCTGAAATTTTCCCAGTTCAGCTCTATACCACTTGCCTCCATATATGACTTGGTTCCGTCCCACCAGTTGCACGCGTCGCCTCTGAAGAAGCGGGAGACGAATACAACCTTGTCAACTTCTGAACAATCCATTGAGTCCAAAATTCCATTCATACGCTGGATCCATTCACGGGCCTTAGCCGGATTGTATTCTCCATAAAACTCCGGGGGACTCATCCTACAAAATTCTCTGAAAGCGGCACTGGTGCCCTGATGCTGAGGAGGAGGGGGAGGTTGATTCATATGCTGTTGAAACATATTCATGAATTCCTGATGCTGCTGAGCCTGCTGTGCTTGGAATTGCTGGTGTTGATGCAGCATCTCCGCCCACATGTTGGCGTTGGCATCACCGAACACTTCTGGTTCCTCATCACTGTCATGCCTTCTTGGTGGCCTTCCAGGTCCTCGTCTCGCTCCAGACATTTTGCTCTAACTGCCAATATCAAGTCAAGTTAGCTAGGCTTAAAGTGACATGACACCTAGAACGTATGTAGGGAACCTAGACAACTATTGGGATTGGAATGGTAATACTAATGAACTCACGCAAGATCTAGATCGACCTGCTCTGATACCAATTATAACACCCCACAAATATATCTAGAATAATAGTGGAATATTATTACTGGTAACTTAGTACATTATTATTACAACAGGAAATTACGCACACACAGGTGCCAAATACATCAGAATAGTTCGGAAATAACAGCAGAAGACAACAAGAATCACAATCCTAAGGGATAACTAACACAATAAAACACGGGAAAAGAAAGCATGAAAGAAATGCCATCCAAAGCACGCTTCGAGCACACCAACCATCATACCTTTAGCCAACCTGCTTATCTGAATCAAAAGGGAGTGGGGTGAGACAGTCACTTCGTCCCAGTGAATTCTACTACCCTCCTAAAGGCAACTATGCCGGGGCACCTAATCAGTCATATCATACATATTTCATAACATAATATCATAAAGCATAATTTATAGGTGTGTCACAGATTATTAGTCTTGTTGATTTTAACCGCAAGGCACTCCGAGGTGAGCATCTCTCAGAGGCCTGCCTTGTCCGCTGAACACGAAGTGTTTCCGGCATACAACACACAATTATATTTTCCTGATGGAAGCTTCTGAAGGAAGTCCATAAAGCGATAATATTAACCGCACATAACTGACTGATACTAAGATAAATTCATGCTACCATAATTATCCCAAACCCAGGGGAACACACAATAATTGCTAAAGTCCTAAGTTATACCCTAGGATTACATCGTGATAACAAACAACTCGTATTTTATATAAATTATATCGTTACAAAATATTAATTTGATTCGAGGATATAAAACGAGTGCTTTAGTTTTAGAAATGTTTTAGAAAATAAGACTATCATGCAATTCTTGCCCAAGAAGCACTCCAGCTAGCCCAAGAAAGACACAATTCCTGTTCTGAGTTAGCTCGCCGAGCGAACTATCCCTCGCCAGGCCAGCCTAAGCTCGCCGGGCCAAAGAAGGCTCGCCGGGCGATTCATACTCTACCTAGAAATTGTTGCCTCGCTAGAAGGCTCGCCGGGCGAAAACTGCGTTTCCAGCCCCTGTTTTGCAGAAAATTGCATTTTTCAAATTAAGCACCTACAATCCTTAAACCAAATCATCATAACAATATTATAGATATAATTTACGACTGTTTGAAGGAGGAATTGGGAGTTATTCCTCCTCACACATAATTTTCCCTAAAATTCCTATGTTTGCATGCATGTTGAAATTTTGGGGATCTAACTAAACTAGCCTAAGAACCCACCTGGATTGAAGCTTTAATCTTGCCTCTGGGCTCTTCTACAGCTACTGAAACCTTCCCTAGCAACCCACGAACTCCAGACCAAAGATCGAGACTTTGACACTTGAAACCCTTCTAATTTTTTGAGCTATGAATTCTGATTGTGTTTGATGAATTGATTTGCTGAGTTAAAGGGGTATTTATAGTAGATTTTCTGTTTCAGAACACAGTGAGTTTCCTGTTTGATTTGTGGTTGCATGCAAGGTGATTGGCTAGTGTTGAGGTGTGAAGGGTGTTGTTGTTATTTAGTAGCTTGTGATACTTTGGAATTTGATGGAGCAGTAGTGATAACAGAGATTCTTATGCAGAAGGGAATCCCTGCAATTGCTAGTGTGAGTAGGAAGGTAGAGACAATTTCTTGTGTTAAGCAAAATTAAGAAAGTTGGCTTTATGTTGTTGTTGTTGTTGTCTCACGTGAGAGAAAGAGAAGAGAGGAGGGAGAGCTTGGTTCTCTGAATTTTTGCTAAGTTACAAAATGGGGAAAGGATTAGCTTGATAGCATGCATAAGGTGTAGTAGGAGTTGGGTGGAATGATGACTCATGGCATGGGATGAGGTGTTGGTTTGTAAACCAAGGAGGAAGTGAGTCTTGAGAATGAGAGAGGAGCACGAGAGAGGGAGGAGAGATTAGGAGGGAAATTGCTTCTTGAGTGATTTAACTCATAAGTATAGGATTAATGTAATTAGGTGTAATTTTAGTTCACTTAAAATCCCTAATTTTACACACTATTAATTAATTCCTAAAACTTAATTTAATTTAATCACCTCTAAATAATTCTAATTTTACTAGATAGTCTCTAATTAAAATTAATTAGGCAATTTTAGAATTTGGGGATGTTACAAATCTTACTTTAAATGATTTTTCAAATCAGCATTAAAGCTTTCACTCAATAGAGAAGATTTCATACCTGCAATGAATGTTTTCCGAATGTTAGTCAATGTCCATTTTTCCTTCAATTGAAAAATCATATGTAACGAAGAACCTTTCAAAACATTATTCTCAACAAGTAAAGAATTTCATGCATTCAAAAATTCAACCTTCTCTTTGTCTAGATCTATGCATGCTTCAAAATCCGAACAAAATTGCGAACTATTTTGATATAAAGGATTCATATGCTTTATAGTGTTGTGTCTTACATGGCAAGTGCACATTCCATGAAATGTTTCTGACATAACTAAAGGAATAGCCTTAACCACTGGAAAGTAGATATTGTTTTTATCATATAACAATGCTGCCCCAAAAATGACTATTTTCCTTTGATTATTGAGTCCAACAAATACTCCCAACGGGAGACTGTCGTCTTTGTTTGTCTTGTACGTAGTGTCAAAAGTGATGACAACACTGAATCATCCATAATCATTTATAATTTGTGCATCCGCCCAAAATATATTTATTATTTTCTCTTCATCATCTAGTAGAAAGTCATAAAAGAATGAGGAATTTTCACTTTCTTGTTTGAAATACATCATCAACGCACCCACTTCGCCATGCTTTAATGTTTACTTCTTATTGGTTTGAAGGTAATTCTTAAGGTCTTTTTTTGTAACATCAACCGTCACTATTCCACTAGCTTGCTTGGATCTCTCTCTCTCTCTCTCTCTCTCTCTCTCTCTCTCTCTCTCTCTCTCTCTCTCTCTCTCTCTCTCTATATATATATATATATATATATATATATATATAGATCCATCTCCTAAGACAATTTGTGTTGCTTGTACATCAAATATGCGCTGAATATCAAATCCTTATTTGACTTTGCCGTACTCATTATAAAACTCATAAATCATTGCTTCAAATTCAAATTTTATTCCCAAACATTAAATGTTGATAATACTTTCTTTGCCACTTTGCACATTTTGTTCATGGATATTATTCATGCATATATCAACACAATTCGGAATTGATGATGAATTCCTGTTTTTTGAAAAAAGTTGAGTCAAGATATTAACTATTGTGAAAAATAATGAGAAAAGAATATACATAATAAATATGCATACCAAGACAAATAAAATAACAAAAATGTTTTGTAAAAAAAAATAAAAATAGAAAAAAATAATTTAGTTCAAATGTTGAAAGAATAAGAAAAACATGTCCATATCAAGGAAAATCTGGGCAGAAGAAGGATAATTCAGCAAAACCAACTTATCTGTGTTGTTTGTGAATCTGCAGTGGAGTCCGCTGCGCATTTGTTCCTCCACTGTGACACAGCTTTGAAAGTCTGGTATGAAGTGATCAATTGGCTTGGCCTGATTTTAATTGCTCCTCCAAATTTGAGGTTAGCCCTTGAGTCTCTTGTGGGTTGTGGAAGAGATAAAAAAGGGAAAATCTGTTTGATGTTAATCTGGAATTCCTATGTGTGGTCTTTATGGAAATTTAGAAACGACGCAATTTTCAATAATAAGCCTGTCATTATTGAAGAGTTGGTTGATCATATAAAACTCCTATCTTGGAAGTGGTTCATTGGAAGAGTGGCGCAATCCCCGTGTTTGTTATATGAATGGAGGTGGAGTCCGGGCAACTGTTTCAAGAGATGAGAAGAGTTATTGCTGGGCTGGAGACCGGTTCCTGGCGTTTGGTTTCAGTTTTCTTCTGTTTCTGTTATTGCTTTCCTTGTTTTTTCGTGTATTTCCAATTGGTGCTGCCTGATTATGTCTGTGTTGGGTTTTGCTTAGTGTTTCTTGCTTGTTTTGCTGTTTCTGTAACTGTAGTACTTTCCACTGTCTAGTGGGTTGTTTCTTTGCCCCACCAAATACTTCTTGTATTTAGGTGTTGTGGTTAATAAAATTTGTTGCAGTTCAAAAAAAATTTTTTGCAAGCATTAGACATCTAAATAAGCCTAACTTAGTATAGCACATAGAAGAACAACAAAACTGCACAAAACCGTGGCAGCACAATAACAATACTTATAGCAAAGAAAGAATCTAACATATTTCAAAGGACAACATAGGATCAATGTCATTTTTACATATTTAAAAAAAGGATCTAACAATACACTTATAACAATTGTTTTAATTCAAATGTAGCAGTAAGAATTTCATAAATTCAAATGAAGAAAATGAGTGAAAATTTTTCAGAACCGGCTCAACAGATTATATTGCCTAAAACAAACATTAAATTGAGGCATTTTATTTTTTAAAAAATAAAATTTAATTTTACAAAAATAAATTAAAATATTTTTTTTGGTAAAATATCTGTATTTATTAAAACATTTTTTTTTATATTTTTAGATAATTAAACATTTTTTTGAATTGGAAAAAAAATGATATACTTTATTTAATTTTTTTTATAAATGAACATGATGTACCTTTCTTATATATATATATTTTATTGTACAAATTTAATACTAATTTAAATCATTTGTTTCAATATCAAACATCTATATTATCCAAATTTAATTAAAAAAAAATTGTTTGAAAATTAATATTCTCTATTCATGTGGCATAATATTAAATTTAAGTTAAGAAACTACTTTTTCTTTTTTATAATAGTTAGAAAACTACTTTATTTCTAAGAGAAAATTTATACAAAAAATAAATAAATAAACATCCGGGAAAAAATGATAATAATTGTTTTCAAATATCTTTAAGTCATATTTTAGATGATCTTTTTTATTAAATTCAAAACAAAAATAAATAATAAAGCATGTTTTCACACCAACTAAACTGTATGATAATTTATCATATTATTTGTGCGTGAGGCCTATATATCACTAATTTAAATATAATTTATAGGTCTATTGAATTTTTAAAAATATTGGTTTTTGGTGAGGCCTAAGGCCCCGTTTGGCCTAGCTTATTTTTGAGCTTATGCAAACAACTTATGTAATTTTTATGTATTATTATAAGTTTGTTAAGGTAGTTTATGATAAAATAACTTATAAAAATTCAATTTTCACTAGTTTAAATTTATAAAATAGTATAAAACATAATTTATATTGCATAAGCTATTTGCATAAGCTCAAAAATAAACTAGGTCAAACGAACTCTAAATACCTAGCCTTGGTGGCTTAGCTCAATAGCCGACCTTGAAATTCCATGGCAAGACAATAACAACACAATTATATTTCAATATTTAAAGAATTTATTTCTCTACTTGCAATAACAAAAAGAACTAAGAAAAAAAAATGTAGTTTTGAAAAGGAACAATACCTTGATCATGAATATTACCAATGATGTTGGGTTGCTTGGCAACAGCTACGAGATGGTTGGATTCGATCACGACGACGAAATGATAAGATGGCGAAATGGCAAGATGATAATGCAAAACAACAAAATGTTGAGCTGATGCGTGGTGGTTTATTCAGAAAAGGAGAGGAAAAACACAGCCCTATGACGGCCTAAAAGGGGTGGCGGTGGGTGCGCCGAAGAGTTGGCATTGTTAATGAAGAAGATGGTAAGCTATATTACAATGCGCATCAACATTCTATTTGTTATGTTTTTAATTTTTAATTATAGTCTTTTAATGTATGAAGGGAAAAGTATACAAAGAGCTTTGCTAAATGTAGCAAAGCTGACATTTCAAAAGAAAAAAAAACAACCCTAGCAAAGCCGCGCTCCTTTTAAATGAGAGTATAATTTACTCTTATTATTATTATTATTATTATTATCACTCTATTTGTATCAAATTATAAGTTATTTTGAGAAAAAAATTGTATCAAATAATAAGTCGTTTTACCTTATCAATGAAATATTTAATATTAATTTTTCTATTATACTTTTAACTATTTATTACTCTCTCTTCTTTGCATTTTTTAATTTATCTTTTTCATACCATAAATGAATGACAATTTTGCAAACTAATTCATAATTTCTCTTTTTCATATAATATTACTCCCTCCGGTCTTATATATAAGAAAAAATTGATTTTGAAATTAATGTATCTAGACAATAATATAGTCTAAATACATCAATTCTACAATGAATTTAATAAGTGAAATGTTTGTTATATATAACATCGGAGGAGTAATTAATTTTTTTAATGTATCTAGTATGGTTGAAAATGAGCATAACAAAATATTATTTTTTGATATTATTATATTTTTATTTTTATTTTTATTTTTATGTTTTTGGTTATGACTGAATTGTTTTGGAAGAAAAAACGAATGAACTGGCATTGCTATGGAAACGCTGATATAGATTCGAAGGCGAGATCCAGCGCAAATTGCAGTGCGTGCATCTTCACCGAATCTCTGATTCAACAACAGTAATTGATTCAATTCAATTCAAATATCCTTCTAAACTAGAATTCTCGATTTGATTTGGGGGTTTGAATCATGTGGAGCACCATTGCCAATCTGAAGGAGAATTTGAATAAGATCGCTCTCGATGTTCACGACGACGATGAAGACGACGCCGTTTTAACTTCTTACGGAATCCCTCCCGACGGCCAAAGTCCTACCGTCTCCGATCGCCGGAATTCTCGCGGCTCAATGCATTCCAATTCGATTCCTAGGTCACCTGCGGCAAACGGAATTACAGATCATCCATATGCTTCCGAGGTATGTGTGCTGAAATTTGCCACAAGATTGCGTGATTTGTGGTTGTTACTCGCCGTTTAGATTTTGAACTATCTAGTAATGTGTGATTGTGAATTCTCTTGAGTTATTGTATTGTAGAGGTTTCACATTTGAATTAACAAATGATGTGCGTGAAATTGTGTAGATGATTAAGAAAGACAATTTATAATTATCAATTAGTATATATGCTCCAAACAAATTGCTCTAGAAATGTTATCTGTAACATGCATTGTAACTGAGGCGTAGAGATTTTTTTACAGGATGCATGATGATGGGATTGTTATGAATAATTAATTGATTAAACCACCAAACAAGTCCTGACTTTGTAGGACACTCTCAAAACGATCCTGTAATCTGTCAAATTTACTCATATTAATCTTTCAAAGAATGAATAAACCTTCAATTTAGTCCTGAAGTATCAACCTCTCTCCAATTTGGTCCCTAAACTATAGAAATATACTAAATGGTCCATGAACTATTAATAATCCATCAATTTAGTCCTTCAACTTTATAAAAAACATGAAAGAGAATGATAGCTCAGGGACCAAATTGATGGATTATTAATAGTTCTTGAACCATTTAGTATAATTCTATAGTTTAGGGACCAAATTGGAGAGAGGTTGATAGTTCAGGGACTAAATTGAAGGTTTATTCTTCAAAGAATATGTTAGGGCCTAAATTGATAGTAAGTTGTAAAATATAGAGACTTAATTGAGAGTAAGTGGTTAAATATATGGACTAGTTTGAAGATTTAATAGAGTTAGGAACTTTTTTGAAATATTTATAAAGTCAATGACCTTATATTTTCCAGGGACTAATTCAGTGACCTTTTTGAAATTTAATAGTGTCTTACATTGCTAGGGACTAATTTGATGGCTTACTCATTATTAATTTTTTATTCGGTGTTTATGTCTTATATTTTCCCTTGAATCCTCTAGTTGATTAAAATTTTGTGGTATTTCTTGTAGATAGAGCAATATAGAGCAGAAATCAAGAGACTTCAAGCATCAGAAGCGGAAATTAAAGCACTGTCAGTTAATTATGCAGCACTATTAAAAGAAAAAGAGGTATGGATAGCTGTCACTATTCTGCATATACATAATTTTGGTTATGTTCTTTCTAATGTTGGAGCTTCTTAATGTTCAATTTCAGCTGTTGGGTGGCATTGGCCATTCTTTTGATACACAAACTTGTCTCTTGTATGATGAATGATCTTGTTATGTAGAGCTCGAAATTTTTGTTAGTTCCGTGAAAAACCACAGTTTGTTTTGTGTTGTTTTTTCTTTTTAAACTCTATGGACCTTGTATTGTTTCGCAAGTAACAACAGTCAATCCATATTCTATTTCTACTTGGTGGGTTTGCTACACGGGTCAATTGATGCCACTATGTTCTATTACCAACCAAATTTTACGAAAATCATTATGTATTTAAATAATTTAGTGTTCCACTTCTTTTCATGAAGTTGCCTCTTTTTTGTCCAGTTTTCTCTCTTTATACTCTGTTGATATTCTTATCACATTACCACACAGACCTTAGGCAAATCTGCATCATCTTCCCCTCAATAGATGCTACTCTAACTTCCCTATGGATAATGTTATTTTCCAACATATTATGTCTCCTTTTCATCTATCTTTTTCTTCCAAGTCTTATCGCATTTCACTTCTCAACATTCACTGCATAGAGCGTTATAATGTGATACGAATCATATTTTCTGGTAATAAAATACTAGTTGTTGATTTATAATCTATAGTTATCCGGTAAATAATATCTTTTTTAGTTTTTATTTGAAATTTCCATCCACAAATTATGATTAACTTGACCATTTTTTTTATGTCATTCCCGTCAATATTTTTTCCCATCACATTGTAAGACGGATCAAAGATACGTATTAAACTGTATATATAGTGGTATCATGCAATCCCCAATATGGACCTTATATCATTCTTGTTTAAAATAAGATGAACTCAGCTGCAATTTACCATTTGAAGAATAAAATAAATATATCGGTGCATCTGGATTTGTCAATTCTTTTTAAAACTCTGATTATTTAAACCCTCTTCCCCCAAACAAAAGGATTATATCTCATCATTGGATCTTTCTCAGGAAGAGGTGTCATAAATCGTCTATAATGCCCTGTGTATTAATTAATGTGGGATTTATTAATTCTAGAATTTGGTAAGTTAACTTTTCAACCATTTCAATTTTGCAGGATCACATCATTAGACTGAATAAGGAAAATGGCTCGTTAAAACAGAATTTAGAGGCTACAATTCCTGCTTCTTCAAACGGCAATCACAAACTCAAGGTGATCCTATATTTAAATTCAAACTTTATTCTGAAGAGTTTAATGCTTTTTTTTGTTGCATAAGTTTTTGAATAAACCATCAATTTAGTCTCTAAACTATGTAAATACAATAAGTAGTCCCTTGAGTATATAAAATCTGCCAGATAGTCCCTACTATTAAGATGTTAGGGACTAAATTGACGGATTTTTATATACTTTAGGGACTGAATTAATGGTTTATTCCATAAATTTTAACCTGTGTTTTTATGTCCTTCATTGTTTTATATGTTGTTAATAATTTTGGTATGAAATTTAAATACTGATGACAATGAGTATGCCATATACATTGTTATGGTACTTAAATGGGTTTCCAAAACTTATGCTTCATATTTGTTTATTGGAAAATATTGAGAGCCTCACAATGGATAGTGATACGGCTCGAAAAGTGAACAATAGTTACAAGTGGAGGAAACCCTCGCCCTGTGAGCTAGATTTTGAAGTTTAGTTTGGCCTAAACCTACATTCTAGTACTGTATCAAATCCTATCCTATATCTGTTGGGCCCCTGCAAATGTCCAGTGGTCCAAACTTCACGCTCCAGTAGTCCAATACCAGAAGTGAAAGGGGTGTGTTGAGAGTTTCACATTGGATAGTTTTATGACCGAATAACGAAGGAGGGGGACCCTCTCCCTGTATGCTATCTTTTGGTGTTGACATGGTCCTTATTTAAATTTGGATAGAAAAATAAAAATCAACTTCCTTGTAGACTGTCATAGTTATTAAATATTAATTTTTACTCTTGACACAGGTTGACCATACTTTACTACTCTATGATATATTTAGGAATTATAAAAAAAAAGAAAACAGAAATAAGAAGAAAAAGTAAGAAACAGAAACAAGAAGAAACAGAGAAGTCAAGAAAGTAAATTAGAAAACAGAAGTCAAAAAAGTAAAGTAGAAACAGAGAAGAAAACCAAATATAGAAGTCAAGAAAGTAAATTAGAAAATAGAGAAGTTAAGAATGAAAAGTAGCAACAGAAATAAACCAAATATATATGAAACAGAAACAAGAAACAAAAGAGATGAGAGGTGCCGCTGACCAGATAGGCTGAGAACGGCACAGCGACGTGGCTGAGGAAGTGGTGGTTCATTGATCACGATGAAGAGAAGTGAGAAAGAGAGGAATCATACGCATGCAGAGTAGAAGATAGGGAGAGATGAATCGTACGCATGCAGAGTAGGAATAGATCAGAGTAGAAGAGAGGGATTTAGGGTTAGTTTTAGGTCGAAAACCCCAAATTAACCCTTCAACGGGTCTAAAAATAAGTCTTTGGTCAATCACGGATGTAGTAACTGCTCCACTCCGCTTCCACCACGAAGCACCGTGCATTTACTCCCACTACGCTACTGCAATCTGTGACGCTCCATCACAACTGGGGGCAGACAACCACCACTCTGATCTGGCATTATCGTTGACAGCAGAGTATATAATTAGGAACCACATCAAAATTGTCTCTTAGCAATATGTCTCTTAGAATGTTTGGCTTTATTTTGTTATTTCTTTACAAAGTTCATGTACCAGAAGTATTTTATTTTTGAGATGGATTAACTGTTTTTCCATAGAACTTATTTTGAATTTTTAATGGGCAGTGAGTTTGACCAGCTTCTTTGCAGCACTTTATTTACATTATTTTCCAAATTTTTGGGGTAGAAAAGCAATGAAATATGTTTTTAGAGCGTGAAATTTATTCTCCTATGTGATGCATTTCATTGTAAAGCTTAAGTCTTCATCTAGAGGACCCTTATCAATCTTTGACATAGAATTATTATTGTGGCTCCTATTTATAGCAAAGCCAGTAGTTTTCTTATGGATTTCCTTTATAAAAGCATAGACATTAATTAGAAAGCTCGTTTGTCCCAAAGGTTCTCACTGGTATTTCTTTAAAATAAAATATTTGATCACAATGTAATAATAAGAAATATCAGTTCTTCTGACCAATTGAACTATGCATTCATATACCAGGGCTGATTAGAAAAAGATGAAAATCCTGTTTTTATTGTATGTCTCATCTCATACAGCTTTATAAAAAAGTGAGAAACCATGGTTCCATATATATTTGTGCAGGGAAGCAGTGACCAGTCATCTAATCGACAGCATAGGTTTGCAGCTCAAATGAAAAACCGTTATGCTACAAACAACGGAACCATGTCTACTTTGGAATCCAATACAATTCCAAGTAAGACGGTATCTAATCATTCAAACTTACAAGCAAAGAACAAGGTAATGACAATTTAGTTTTTTTGGTTATTCTTAAGTTATGAATTAACAGAGGAAGATTGACCATAATGTGGCATTCATGACAACTTTTTCTTTTTGTTATTCATCGCTTTTGTTTGATTTTGATCAAGTCCTTTTTGTTATCCCATCCCATGCCTATGTTCACTACTTCATTTTCATCCCAGCATATGTGCACCAACTATAGGAAATGAAAATATTAATTTGAATTTTCTATTTTATAATTTGAAAACTTATTTTTTTGTCTGGCCATTTTGATTTAACTTTTTGATAGGATATATACTTTTATTTTTTAGTGATGAGTGAACTTGACAACAGATGTATGAATGCCTTCTAGGAGCTAGCAGATTTGGTAGAAGTAAACAATAGCGCCACAGCAGCAGCACAGGTACAACATACTCATGAGATACAAAAATTGAAGCTGGAATTGGAGCAAGGACGAGATAAATTGGCAAACATTCAGCTACAATTCCACGGTATTTTTCTGCATTTGGAATATCTTGAGTTGATTGAATCATCATTTTGTATGTTTAAATTGAAACTGCTAACAAATCTAATTCTTTCTCCACTGCCAGAGGAACAGAAATTGAACAAGTCTTTCCAAGAGGAGCTTAAATTATTAAAATTGGAAAGAGACAAAGTAAGTTCACATAAGCATATATGTAAATTTGATGTTCACGGTTCCAACATCTTTATTTTATTACAATTGGATATATAGTTTACAACGTGAGATTGCTATTAACATAAAGACTTTATAAACAGATGTATTTTGAAATGAATGTCATGTTTCACTGTGCTCTGTAGTCTAGGATGTCTATTTGTAATTTTGTTTTTTTTGTATTTTGGTATTTACTAATTTTATGTCTGTCTTTTTTCCATCAAGTTGTATATGGCATGACAAAATGTTATAAAGCAAACAATCAAAACAATATCTTTTCAGGAAATTGTTTGGTGTATAGGAATATATGTAAATAACATTTGATGGCCAAGATAATGAGATTTAGTATCAAATTATTAATAGACGAGTTAAAAGCATACTGAATTCTGCCTAGCCACCCACCACTGATCCCTATAAGGAAAACTGCTTGTCTTTCAATCTAGTGAAGGTATGACTGCCCTGGTATCATGAATTGGGATAGCAATCCAAATTAAGATCTCCTATTTATCTCTGTTTGTGAATGAAATATCACAAATTGATATTAAAGTAAAGAGAAAAACATGGAAGAAAATCCAATATCGTTTTCAAAACAAGAAATTTGAACGTATATATTTGGGAAGAACTGAAGAATATATTTGCATGGAGTCATGAGAATGATAGGAATCGAAAGTACAAGAGAACACAATGATAGCCTTTTCTAATGCTTCAAGATCTCCAAATCACTATTTCAATGTATATTAAATGAGATGGCTTTTTGTATGAGTATAGGTGTATATGTGCATGTTTTTGTTTTTTTGAATGGCAATGTGCATGTGTATGCATGCACATGTGTGTAAATGCAAAGTAGTAACTTGACCATTTTTTGGGTTGTTGCTTGGTAATAACTTTAATTGCATCGTTGAGGAATAACGATTCTGGTTTTGCTGTATTGATTTGCAACATGATGAGCTGTGTTATAGTTTTTGGCTATCTGACCCCTATATTATTACTGTTTGAAGACTACAAATGAGGTGAGGCAATTACGTAATGAAGTGAATGAGAAAGTATCAGAGATAAAACATCTGCAATTGGAGTTGACTAGACAGGAAGGCGATGAAGCAGGTAATGCTATGGATAGCTCCAAAAGACTAATCGAAATTTTAGAGACGGAAAACACCACTCTTAAGGTTTGTAGATATATGCATTACTTTATTCCATCGTAATACAAATTACTTCCACCATCTTATCAATCAAAAGTTGAATTTAATTGTTTTTCATACTGTGCTCTAGACTGCACTCTAATTTATCCTATCTTCACATTGTTATTAGATGGAAAAAAGTGAACTTGAGGCTGCACTCAAAGCAAGTAAGGTTTCCTTCACTGGTAAAAAGTCACCTGATGCTTCTCAAGTCCAGAATAGGGATTCAAGCAGTGTCAGTGATGTGAGTCCAAACTTCACAGTAATATTTACTTTTTAATTTATCCGTTAAGCTTCATGCTAATAATGGTCGTCGCTATTTTCTTTTATGGGGATTGGTGAATTGGCTTTTGGTGGTAACAGTTGTCAGATCCTTCCAAAAGTTTCCCCGGAAAAGAAGACATGGAAATATCCTTACAGAAGATGAGTGATGATTTGAAGAAAACACAGCTGGAGAAGGACAAAGCATTACAAGAATTGACCCGCCTTAAACAACATTTGTTAGAGAAGGTTTTATTTATTTATTTATTTATTTATTTATTTATTTATTAAATTTATCTGTTGAAGCAAGATTAATGATGAACCAACATTGATATTCAAGAGTAGAAAATGTTCCAATTATCTTTATCTTTCTATGGTTTTCATCTCATAAGTTATTGTTTCTCAGTATATAGTTATATAATGTTTTGTTTCTCAATGTCCTTAATTTTATAATTAATGCAAATGAACTATGATTGCTACATAAATTTAGCATATCAATCTTTCCGCACCAGACTAAAATTTTTCATCTCGGTGCTATTTCTCAAGGAAAATGAAGAGTCAGAAAAAATGGACGAGGATACCAAAATCATTGAAGAACTACGGGATAGTAATAATTACTTAAAGGCTCAAATATCACATCTTGAGAGAACTTTGAAGCAAGCTACTTCAGATCAGGAGAAATTGAAGATGGCAAACAACAGTGAAATTCTGAAGTCCAGAGAAGTCATTGATGACCTGAACAAAAAGCTTACAAACTGTATAAGCACAATAGATGCCAAAAATATTGAACTAATAAATTTGCAGACAGCTCTTGGACAATATTATGCTGAAATCGAAGCTAAGGTTGTTTTTAAATTATTTTTTTATTACAAGTTTGCTGTCATAAATTGAGTTGTTACCACAACTTAATATTCTCCCTCACTTTCATATTTTTCTGTCGGTGTATTGTTACACAGAGTAAGCTTATATCTGCTATTGATTTTATTTCCTGAAGGAACATGTAGAAGGAGAGTTGGCTCGTGCAAGGGAAGAAACAGCTAGTCTTTCTCAACTGTTGAAAGTATGAATCTATCTCACTTTTACTAAATTAATATGCACACAACTTATGCATTGTTTAAAAATTGAATTGAACAGCAATTGGCTTCTTTATATTGATTATAACACAAAAGCATATGATGCTCTTCGCTGATTGTAACACAAGTATTTGATTTTAGAGTTACTTTATCGTTGTAATGCATCTTGTTTTATCCTCTATCGTTCCTGAAATTTTTGCTTAGTATATTGACATTGCATGTCGTTTTTAAGATTCAAACTGATAATAAGTCGACTTGTTTGTTTATAATTAAGCAAGCAGCATGTACATTAAATGGTTATGTTATTGCCAGGATGCAGATTGCAGAGCAGATATATTGAGGGCTGAAAAAGAAGAAATTTTAGCCAAGCTTTCTCAATCTGAGAAGGTACAATCAGAATGGAGAAGTAGAGTAAGCAAGCTTGAGGAAGAAAATGCCAAATTGAGACGGGCTCTTGAACAGAGTATGACAAGGCTAAATAGAATGTCAGTGGATTCTGATTTTCTTGTTGACAGGTTGGCATGTTTTTCTTCTGAGTATAATTAATTTCTATAATAGAACATTATGGCATCATTTGACCTATGTAGCTGACATTGCCCAGTCTTAGAGAAAGCTGTAATTATAATAATAAAATATAAGCTAGGAACTTATTTTTGTCATGATGTTCCGTTTGTGAGAATAACTTTTTTACTGGTTTTAATTGTATTTTTCAGGCGCATTGTGATAAAACTCCTTATAACTTACTTCCAGAGAAACCACAGCAAAGAGGTATTAAGTCTTCTAATTGTGGTTGCTTTATATGCATTTTTCAGGACTGAAACCTTTTCCTTCATTTCTGCTGTAAGAATAATTTTAACCACTCTAAAAAGTTAGCCATTAAGGGGAGAAGAACGAAACCACTAAAATACTCCACCGAGCATCCCATACAACTCGATGTGGGACTTGGGTACCCCTTAATACCGAAGTTCCTATTGTAGCTGACATTCCTGCGGATGGAACTCTATGATGCTTTACTTGACCTTTTCCGGTCCGCCCCTCCAGATGTAGCCTTTCTGAACCATCGACAAACAGCTCTAATACCAATTGATACATATCATAACACTTGTAGAACCCACTGTCAAAAGCTATGTATCAGGAGAGAAGAACCAAGCCACTTAAATACTCCACAAAGCATCTCATACTACTCAATTTGGGACTTGGGCACCCCATAGTACCCAAGTCCCATCAGTACTTTTCCTTGTGTGTCGGGGAGAGATGGGAGAGAAATTTAAGGATTCAGTTTCAATACTATTTGCTGAGTTAATTTATGGGTTCTAGATTTTTCCAAAAAAGCTAGTATATGGCCAGATTCATGAGGATGGCCACATCTATGTGAAAATAGGATAATCGTGCTAGGATAGCATTAAGAAGTTGCTGTGTTTGTTGATGATGTTTTAAAAACCGTTTAACTTGTGATGGTTATAAAATTATGTTCTCCAGTTTCTTGTGTTTACTTTTGGCTGTATATTTTGGTTCCTTCTCTCAACATTTTTCCCAATGCTGTGTTGTTTTACCTGGCTTGTGTCCTATATTGTTCAAATGATCTTTTTCATGGAGTTTTTGATGTTGGGGCAGGTTTTGGACTTGATGGTTCGCATGCTGGGATTCTCTAATGAGGACAAGCAAAGGATAGGGCTCGCACAACAAGGTCCAGGAAAAGGTGTTGTCCGTGGCGTTCTTGGGTTGCCTGGTCGCCTGGTTGGAGGTATCTTAGGAGGAAGTTCAACAGAATCTGCTGTAAATGTGGGATCTGATAACCAGGTAATTTCTTCCCCTCTGGAATTGGTATATTTCCTCTGGTGCACTTCATTTGTTTCAATGCGGAGTTTCACTTAGAGGGTGTGCCAAAGATAATATTTGAGGGCATGGCTTCTCTTCCTTGATTCCTTCCATTCCACCCCATTATCTGGGGCGGCTGGCATCTTGGGAGAAGGGAGAAAATGTTTGAAGGTGTTAATTTTCCCTTTTTGGACATTAATCTTGTCATTCTTTTTCTTTCCTGATATTTTTGAGAGCACAAGTGTCTACGGCATACTGAAAACTGGCCGTTTCTCAAATTTGTAACATATTCCATGTTTGTATGTATGACATCTCCAAAAAGAAACTTTGCAAATGCTGCTTTACATTTTAGATATAATTGCATTTTACACTACTTTGATATTGAGTTGACAATTAGAAATCCAGATTTGAACAGTATTTTCCTCCTTCAGTCCTTTGCAGATATGTGGGTTGATTTTCTTCTCAAGGAAACTGAAGAAAGAGAAAAAAGGGAGTTGTCAGGAAGTACAGGTGATTCCATGGGCGGTGATTCACGTGATAAAAATACTAACTCTGCTTCTTCACCACTTTCCAATCCGAGGTTTAGTACTGGAACTGCATCAATTACTTCGCCTACTAATCAGAACACCAGTCCTCTCTCTCGTGGATATTTTCAGCATTCTGAACAAATTGGTTCAGAATTTTCAACAGTTCCCCTTACATACTCAGATAGCAAAACAACTAGTTCAAAACTTCCTCCTAGATACTAAACATTCTTTTTTTTTTTTTTTTTTTATGTAATTAATCAAAGGTAGATATCATTGTTATAATATAGGCATGCAATCTTGTTCGATCAATTATTAAACTTGAAAATGAGTGTATTATTCACAAGTATGACAAAATTTCAAGGCCTTCATTATCTCCCGTGGATACTTGCATAATTTGAAAACAAGAGAAAGATGAAGTGGACAGTCGCCATAGATCAAGTCTTTGAAAACTCCAAAGCTCATTCCTATGATCAAATCATTTTTTATAGTTACAATTTATGATTATGATGGATTGGGATTGTAGGTATTTATTTTGGGAAAATGGGGCACTAGTTAAGGATACTCAAAATAGTAACGCCACCTTAAATTTTGTGCAATCAATGTTTGAAAAGTAAAAAAATTGATGTTTTCAATACAAAAATTACTTTTTTGATGCTCTTAACTAGTGCTCCGGGGACACTAGTTAGCATGACCTTTTATTTTAATATTCATTTTGGACACAAAAATGCAGCAAATAAGAGCATCTACATCCATGCCACCCAACTTGGTGGTATAAATGGATCCTACTCAATATATTATATTATTTTATACTTTTCAATTATTTAAGCAACTCAACAATTTTTTCTAAATATCCATACCCCTAATCTAAAACTTTAATTTGGGTCCCATTTGTCTCACAATATACACTAGCTTTATATTTTATAGAATAAATAATTGGAACTTTTGCCAATTGCTACGGTGCCACAGAAAGCACCGGTTCCATTTCTAACACCACAGCAAGTGATTTAAATAATATATTTTTCTGACATATGGTGGATTAAAATTGCAATACCACCACCGATAATGCTGCTCTAATAGTTTTTCTATTGCACCAATCGATTGCTGTACCATCTCTGCTCTGGTATGACCAATCGATTGGCTTGCCATGGAAGTGTCGAAAGACTAAATTTTTAAGCCGTCAATTGATTGACAGGTGTTCCCTGATCTTGTCAATCATTTGACTTGTACAAAAAGGGGGAAACACTGCTTTTTCTCAACTATTATCGAGAATGGATGCTCTCAAGTGGGAAAAAAAATTGAGGAAATAAAGTGGGACAATTGACCATTGGATGATAAATATAAAACAATATTTAATTCTAAAAGTAATGGAGAAAATGTGATTGATGGTTAAGATGTGAAAATTGAGAAAAATTAAGGAAAAAAAAATTGAGAGAATCCATTCTCACTGTTATGAGTCCGTTTGCGAGTCTACTTTTGAGTCTGATTGGGCAATGGATTCATACCATTTTTTACACTTACAAACACTCATCTTAAGTCCCCATGGATCACCAAAGAAATTTTAGAAAATGCTTACAACTTTTAATTGTGATTTCAGCATTTCAATACACCTAGAAATTATTAAGTCAAGTGCCTAATGATGGAATTAAATCAAGTGCCTAATGATGGGAATGTATCGACTTAGTTATGAATTTCCAGTTGATTAATGAACCAAGAAATTTAGGTGAACTTGAGAAGAACTTAAAAGTGTTATGTATGGATCCTATGGATCTTTTAAGTTGCCCCGGGTTGGGTTTAATTGGCTTGAAAAAACTTATGTATTAAGTTAGTAATTTGATCTTATGTAGTGGATGTTGATATTCCACGAATCATGTTAAGATGGTGGTTGAAGCTGAATCACCGTATTTGTTAGCTTTTGGCTATTAGGATTTTCGTGTATTATTAGGAATTCAATCATGTTATCTTAATAATTTTTGTGAATTGTTGTCGCGTGGATCTATATATTTATCACAGGCGGATTAGGTTGACCTCTGAGACCGGCTCACCTTAAGGTGTCCTCGGAATTAAAATGAACAAATAATTTAATCTGTGTTATGCATTTACTTTATGCAAATCATGTAAAACTACTATTTATATCGATCAACTGCAAATTCAGGTTTCTCCCGGTGTAGTCACCACTATAATTGCGGTAGTAGGAGTTCAATGAGGCTTAGTAGTCTCAACCCACCCTATTTTTTTCTTCAGATAGACAGGTCAATATTTAGAGTTGGAGCCTTAGGTGCGATTCTTCAAGAGATTATATTTACATGATCGTGCTGACGTCTTGTTGTCTTATAATTTATATAAGATTTTAGTTAACCATTGTATTCAGTTTTTTAACTTGATTATGTACTTTATCTCTGGATGGTTGTAATACTTGATATGTATTCATCCGAATTGTTTTGTAATTTTAATGTATCTGGATCCATTATGTATGCTCCTGTCAATATTCTAAATCAATATTGACATGAGATATTATATCTTACTTATAAGCAATGTTTTAAAAATCAGAACAAAGATCGACCCGACGAGAGCTTCACTTCATGGTTCAATAGGTTTAACTGGTTCAACTACTATTGCACCGAATTATTAATAAATATATAAATTAGTAGTATAGAAATAAATATGCACTAAAAAAAATATTCTATTTCAGTAAGCCCCATAACAAACTAACAAAATAAAAAGAGGCCCAATAAACTACCACTTTTCTGGTAAACCATGTTGGAACAAAGTGAGTCCGATAAAAATTTCCTAAGTTTTGATGATAACAATAGTATTAAAATGACAATTGGTATTACTGATTTTTATTCTAGTGTGTAGGATCATAGATTAAAATATTCTAAGCCACTCAGAACATTGCAGATAAGAAGATATGCCAAACTCTTGCAATCTGAAGACATCAGTAGATGACAAGAATGTCAAGCTCTGAAGACCTTCAGAAGTTGCAAGCAGTCAAGATCTGAAGAGTGCATCAGAGGATGAAGACCATCAGAAGATGTATCATCAGAACTTGAAGAAAAATATTAATTATATTTGATAAATGTCACCTGCTAATGAAATGTTTGAAGAATAATCCTTTTGTGACCATTTTGATGAAAGAATAATCATAATACATAATTCTTATCCTTTGGAGGAGGGTATAGTACTATTGTACTATATTTGGTCAAAATGGTTAAGGCGCCTTCTGATTTGAACAAGTAGTGGAAACTTATTTCCTATCTGAGTAAAGGATCAAAATCATATCTCCAAGGACTGTACTATTGCAGTTGGCTACCTTATCTTCAAGCAACAGTCATCTTCAAATCTCTCTATAAATAGAAGAACTCATTTGAAGATCAACAACAAGCTTTACATGCAAATCATTGAATTGTTGCTCTGCAAAAATATTTACAAGACCTTGAAGCTCCGACAAACCATTAGATAAATCTGTCAAACACTTAGTCTTGTATTTTCTGTGTTGTATTTTGTAAACACATCTGATAGTATATCAAGTGTTATTTGTAAACTTTCTTAAATTCTTTTAAGTTAGTGAATTCTCTTGTTTTGTGCTTGAGCATTGTGAAGTCTCTTGCAAGTGTGCTTGAGCAAGGAAGTCCTATGTAGGTGTACCTAGGCAAGAAGTTCTAAACTGGTGTGTTTGGGCAATTATAATCAGGATTGATTATAGTGAACTTCCTTGGTAGTGTAAGGGGACTGAATTACTCTCGGTTTGTGAGAAGAATCAGTATAAATTTGCTTGTGTCTTTTCTCTCTCTCTCTCTCTATATATATATATATATATCTTTAACTATATTGTGTTTAATCCGCTGCATAACGTTTGAAAGTTTGAAAAAATTTTAAATTTTTCAAAACACAATTCAACCATCTTCTTGTGTTTTTCCACACCTTCAAAAAAAAAAACTACCACTTTTCTCTTGCGCAATAGTATAGAAACCCTAAAATATAAATGACAAAGACTACATTTTTTGTTTAGTTATGATACTTACGTAGCTTATTGTCGCTCACACATAACCTTAATTCATCTATTTTTTATTAGGGTTAAATAAGTAAATGGTCCATATAGTTTTTTAGAATTTCGTTTTTATTCTCTATTTTTTTTTTTTTTTTGCATTTTTTGGTCCCTGAAAAACTTTCTATCACAACTTTTGGTCCCTACTTTTAATCAAACTCTTCTATACTTTCAGATTTTTGAATGATTTTTTGTATTCATGTTCATAATATTATAAGAACATCTCTAATAAAAATTTAGAATTTTGTAACATAAGATGAATTATTTATGTGCAAAATATAAAAAAATTCATATTTAATTCATCACTTGTTAAAAAAATTTAAACTTTTGCAAGTGAAATTCATATAATGTACTAAACATGACCGCATAATCTTTTTTAAAATTTTGAATGATATGCACAAAAAAAATATGACAGGAAATACTTCAAAGACCAAAATGTGCGAAAAAAATATTTAGAAACTAAAAACAAAATTTTGAAAAATTATATGAACCATTTACCTATTTAACCCTTTTTATTATTATTATTATTATTAAATAGGAATGCCAGGTTATGAGAATAGTTGATCTCAACGTCAAGTTCATCTTTCAATGGTGAAATTTGTTTGCAGTTTGGACCTTCTGCTATTAACAAATATACAAAGATCTGAATCTATTTATTCTTTTCTCTCCCTCTGAATTGCTTCATCCCTTCTCCTCCCTCAGATTTGCTTCATCTTCTTCTATTGATAATTTTTTTCCAAAAATAATTTTGCAATTTTTTTAATACCGAGCAGCTTTTTAAAACCGCTACTACTCCAACGTTAGTCCGATTTTATTGGTTTTTGTCCAATTTAAACAGTTTTTAGGAGTTAGACTGAATAGCGGGTTTTAATACCTGACCGGACCGGACTCACTTTTGTTTTGTAAAAGATTTTAGTTGAAAATAGCGATATGTTTTCAGAAAAGTAAATAAAGATAAGGACAGGCAAGATAGATAGATTCCCTCCCCTACTCCTACTTAACATGATTAGCGCGTAATACAACTATTTAGTCTATTCCCTTACCCTAATATATTATAAGTTCCTCTTAACACGTAGCTATTATACCCTACGAGTGCCTACCTCGAGTTGTCACGTATTCTAGCTACGGCGCGAGTAAACATACATGCACTCATTACACTCAATTAAACCTATTGCCACTACGGTAGAGTTGTCAAAATGGGCTAGTCCGAATGGGCCGGCCAGAAAAGCCCGAACATTTTCTGATCTTGGGCCTTAAAAATTGAGCCTGAATTTTTTCTGGGCTTTTAGCCCGGCCCGTTTAAGCCCTCTTAAAATATGGGCTAGCCCGAAGCCCGAATAAATTATAATTAAAAAAATTATAAAAATCTATTATAGTTAGTATGTTACATTTTATGTGTTAATTTTTTATTTTCATTTGAGCCAACTCAATCTAATATTTTTTTTAAGCAATCTAATATGTGAACATAAATTTAATATGTTGTTGATTTGTTTTGGTATGTGAATTAATATTTATAAGTTCTATTGTGTTGCATTTATGTGAACTTAAATATGAGTAACTCAAGTTCTTTAGTTTTCTATGTTTATGTTTTGTAACTTAAATATGTTGAGTTTATAGAATGAAAGAAAAATAATATTAGTTTTATTTATTTTAATTGAGTACTAATACAAAAAAAATAAAATAAAACAAAACGGTCCGGTCCGAAAGCCCGATTGCCCGAAACGGGCCGGGCCGCCCGTTTTGACTGCTCTACACTACAGGCTAGTATTAGACTATTCAATTTTAATAGCTATGTTAGTACTAGTGTCTAATTCAGTCACTACTCGTCTATATCACCAATAGTGTTGGATGTTACCGTCTCTAATTCTTAGCACTATTTATTTATTATTCCTTAGTAGCATTAAATACTATGACATAAGTTTGTCATCACGTTCCATGGCATAAGTTTGTTTCATACGCCCCGACACTACTTCTATCAACATTCATGATCATGCCAATACCAACCATTATGACCATTCCTTTGAACTATTCTAGTGGTCGGACTCTCATAATGCTGGAGGAAGCATTTTCTAAGCAAGCGAACAAAATTTTCAATGCACATCTTGAGAATAAAGTATGAAGTCAACTTGTCTTACAAAGCACTCATTCGAATGCAAGTGGGCAATACCATTATCATTATGTTTGTAATAAAATCATAAAATAGTTAGTTGTAACAAAAAAAATTGTATAAAAAACGCTAAAAAACTTCATAGATTTTCACAAATGAGAATGCAGTTTTTTTTGTTTTTTATAAATAGACGAAAATGACAAGTCATTGAAAACTTACACACACAAAGTGAAAGGATCAGGAATCAAACCCCGATCATGACGTCCGATTCTAGCAATTTCAACATTTCTATCAGTTGAGCTAGACTTTGTGGATAAATGAGAATACAGTTTACTATTTAACATTTTGAAATACTTATGTACAAACTACATTTGAAAACTTGTACAAAACTTTATTAGGTGGATACAATTTTTCTCTAACAAATCAAACTCTATAACTAAGCATATTTGTTAATTATCTAAAGCATGTGAGCATCAAGAGAACTCAATCTAGTAATAATTAGTCCTTTCAATCAAAGTTTGCCTTCACAGTTTTGCCTTCAAAGTAGTAATTAAGTGACTTAACCTTTTAGGCAAGTAATCAAGGTTTCAATTCCAAAATATTTAATAGAGATTAATCACCTCAAAATAATGGTAGAAACTCTATATAAATCACCGTAAGAAAAAGAAAAAAAAATAATGATAATAACAATCATGTTACCCCAATCACCCTTACTAGGGGCGGATCCAAACGTAAAAGATCAGTGACTGTGACCTAATTTTTTTTAGTCTAAAAACTAAATTATATTAAACTTACCCTGACCAAAAGTTCCCTTCAAAAGTAGTAGTAGTATATAATAACATCCGTTGTTTAATAGTACTGTATAATAACATGAGTATACAACAAAAGTATAACGAAAGAGAAAAAGAAACACCGATATCAAAATACATTGTAGCATGTATTTATTTATTTTAATTGTTATATATTATGCCTCATAGTGGATCAAACTAGGCAAACATGTCAGTGATTGTGGGGAGCTTAATCTCTCCCTTTTGACAAAGAGGAATGGTGAAATTGCCAATAACAGGAAGATCAATAACTAGATTAATATCCAATTGATAGTCAATGTCCCAATCAGTGCACATATCCTTTGCCAAACTAACCAATATGCTATGTGGCACCTTCACTAGCACATTAAGCAATGTTGTGTCACTTGCTTTCAATGATCCTGGGTCTGGTATTGTCCCTGATGCTATCTCCCTGATTATCACCAATTACATAAACAATATAAATTTAACAAGGCAATTTGTTATCTAAAATAAAAGCAGCTTACCAAAATGGCACTTGGGCCTGTTTGGAGTTTATAGTAAAAATATTTATCATGATAAGCACTTATGTATAACTTTCATAAACTATTTTCATAAGTTGTCCAAATAGTCTCCCAAAATTTATGCCAGTAAATAAATTCAAATAAGTCAATCTGATCAAGCCCTTTAGTTTATTTGAATTAGCATAGAGTTTGACAGAATTGCCTATACTTTTATTCATCGTAATTTCAAACATTTCCCTTACTCAAATACCTCGAGCATCTTTGTCTAAAAACCTAGACACACGAGGTGGATAGTCAGCTCCTAAATAGATCATTTTCATTCGTAACAATCAGAAATCAGTTTTACACCGAGTACTCAAAAGACTGAATGCTTACCAGGTAGACCAATGAAAATCACAAATTACTTATTGGAAAAAATTCACAAAAAATAGTATGAATATACTAGTATTACATTTTCTTCTTTAATAATCACAAAAATAGTTCATAGAGAAATTATACAAAAATAATTGGTGTTTGCCTGTTTGGTAAGATTAATTGGTGTTCAAGGGACATGCTATTTTTGGGCAGCCTCTTGTCCTATTGTATGCTTTGTCTTCGGTCATATGACAGTGGAGACACTTGCATCAATGTTTTATTTTTTGTTAGAGAAATTAGATTGACAGCATGCAATTCACACAATCAATGACTACATGCAGGCCCAGCAAGTCCGGACAGTTGTCCGAACTTTAGCCAAAATTTTTAATATTTTTAGGGATTAGTTTAAAGTAAAACTGAAATTACTTATTAATTTAGAATCAAAGTGAGATTTTATTTTTTTTGTTCAAAATTAAGATTTTTTGGAGATCAATTCCAAATTTATGATGGGGGTAAGGGGGGGATATGCTGTCTTGGAGTTTTATGCCATAGATCAATAATAGTAATGTGTGTAGCAAACTTTGAGTAAACTTTTGACTGTACTATTGCATAGACGCACATCTTCTACTTGGATGAGTTTTCAATGACAAAGGTACCAAATTACTAATAATCCCAATATAACGGGATTAGCAATCCATTGAATTATTTAGGGTTAATAGGTATTTACCCCAGTAAAATAGGTCTGTTTTGCTTTACCCTGTAAAAAAATTCTTTAAGTTTTCCTCTTGCAAAATATATATTTTTTGTTTATCTCCTTGGGGGCAAGGAATTTGTACATTTTAAATCGGTAAAACGGAATAATCGATTTAAAAACAAAACTTTTTAAATCGGTTGAACAAAATAACCGATTTAAAAAGTGCATTCAAAGAGAAAACAAAAATATATATTTTGCAAGGGAGAAACTTAAAGAATTTTTCTACAGAGATAAAGCAAAACGCGCTTAATTTGCAGGGATGTAAAGATCTATTAACCAAATTATTTAAGATAATTTCTTTTGACTCAGTTTTTTTTGCCAATTTTTATTTTTATTTTCATATATAGACAAAATAACAAAAAAATGTTAACACCCGCGATAATTTATCAAGGTTCGAGATGAACTAAACAATATCAGCATTTGTTAAACTAGCTACCCTTACAAACCAATTTTTAGAACATAACAAAATAAAACTCAAATCATTCAAAATCCAACTACCATAATCCATTTTATACAAGTCAACCTATCTAATCCACGATTAATTCATGATTAATAGATGATCGATTCAAATATAAACTCAAATTGGAAGATTTAGAAAAAAAACAAAACAAACCTGGAAGCACTTTTGAAAGAGTACTTGATCTCACAAATTGGAATAGAAGTTGAGTAAGGATTTGAAACATTAACCTTAGCCAAATACTCAACAGACTCACGACTCACGCCCTTGAAATCAACGTCCGTAATACTCGCTTCAGGTTTGGGCATGTCCGCAACTTTCTCAGCAATAAAATTTTTGGCCTTATCCAATAACTGTGACATTTTCGAATCCGACATTGTAAAATATTATTAGAGACTCACACCTTCATACAATTCATTTTGGTTTTATACCAAAAGAAGACACAAAAAATCAAAAGATGAAAAAAAACATGACACGTGGAGAAAACGCGTTGCACGTGTTACCCACGCCTTTTGAGATCTGAGTAAGAATGGAATGGGATTAGATCCGATGGCGATAATAATAAGGTTGATGTCGGTATCGTATTTGCCGAATTTCTTTTTGATCATGTGTAGGTGAAGCGTGCTGCGTGTCATGCAGTCGCATCAAATGCCCCATTGATTTTGATTCATGATTCTCCATCTCTTTCATTTTTTTAAGCAAGATATATTATTTTATTTAATTCATCGAAGAGAATAATTTTGAGAAAAATATTAGATTAAACAACTTAGAGAATATTGATTATTGATTCAAAAGAAACTTGGTAGAGAATAATTTTTTTTGGATGTTAAAAAAATGGAAAATTTGATTTAGGTGATTAAGAGGAGATAATTATATTTTATGGAAAAGGGAATAAGAAGAATGAAAAAGAGATAATAGATTGCTGAAAAACTGACCTCCATTATTGATGATGGTGTGATCACGTTGATTGTTGAGTAGAGAGAAGAAAGTGAATCTTGTGAATGAGTAACGAAGGTGAACGTGCTAGTCCTAGTAATTAGGTGTTAAAGTACTTTATATGGAAATATAGACCTCAAATTAAGGGGAGAAAATAGAATAAAATAAAATGAGTATGAAAAGATTTTTGTGATCCTTCGTTTTCAAGTTGCAAGTCCTCTCTTTAGTTTTCTTTTTATGATTATATTGGAAGGGCGTGTCCGTCAATCCACTCTTTCTTGTTTTGATTTTGAAAAAAAAAATAAACAAATAAATTTAAATTTTTTGATTTTGAAAATTAAGAATTGAAAAGTTTGAAAAAAAATAACCAAGGATATTTTGGTATTTTTAAAAAATGTTATACTAAAGTTCAAGTTTTCCTTTTATATATTATAAGGATAAATATTTTTTTGGTCCTTACAAATATTTCAAGTTTTGTTTTTGGTCCCTCTAAAATTTTTTTTCTACTTTTAGTCCCTCAAAAATTTTCAATTAACATTTTTAGTCCTTATTTTTAAATCAACTCATGTGTAGACTTCATATTTTTGAATAAATTTTTTTATGAATGTTTAAAATATTATAAGAATTTCTCCCAATTTTTTTTAAAATTTTTTAACAAAGCATAAATTAAATATAAATTTTTATGTATTTGGTGTTTAAAAAATCATATTTAATTCATGTTTTGTTAAAAAATTCAAATTTTTTTTTGTGCGTGATTGTTAAAATATTCTAGACTTTTCTGGAAAATTTCATTAAAAAATATGAAGTCTGTACATGACTTGATTTAAAAGTAGGGACCAAAAGTATTAATTTAAAATTTTAGAGGGACCAAAAGTCGAATAAAAATTTTAAAGGGACTAAAAAAAAACTTGAAATATTTATAGGGATCAGGAACATATTTATCCTTATATTGTATATATAAAAAAAAAAAAAATATTCTTGTCTATCCCGTAAACATAGTTTTAGTTTACTTGATAGAGATACATATATCACATTTTATAGTTGAACATAGTTTAAGTGTTCAAATGATACTAATTAAGCATACAAAATTAGGCATGACAATATAACATATACTCCTATCCGATTGTTCCTATGTACCCATCCGCCCAGCCGCAACTTTGAATGGAATTGATTAAATTTTGGTTTAGATTTTAAATGACAGGTGGGACGTGTAATAGAGACATTGATATGTTCTCCGAATCCGTTCCGAAACTACCCTAGTTTATATCAAATTACATTTTATATCTCTTAAGTTAGAAAATCTTAAAGAAACAAACTCTTATATTACATTCATAATATATGTTTATTTTTAAATTGAATATTAAATCAAATTAATTTTTGTATTTATTTTCTTTGTTTAAAAATATTATATTATTGAAACAAAATAATTTTCGACTACCCAAGAGCACTTAGATGAGATGGCGCGGGTCTCTTCTAGCTTAACCAAGGTCCTGGGTTCGATCCCTGTCTTGGACATGCAGCAGTGTTAAAACTCTTAGGGAGAGTTTGCCACTCATTTGGGTCCCACAATGCTCGAGGGATTAGTCTCTGCTGCGCGCAGAGGATATCCGGTTTACACCAAAAAATAATTTTCGACTTTTAATATAGAAAACCAAAAGAGGTAAGTTTTGTTTTACAAATAACCTTTTCTATATTTTGAAGGATTAAATATATTTTTAGTCTTAACATTTTATCATATAATTAAGAATATTCTCTACATTTTTTTTACGATGTAAAAAAATTCTACACTTTTCTTTTGTATCAAGTTTGGCCCTTACCGTTAATTTTTCTTAATAGATGTGGCGTTGTTAGCCAATAACATGGTGAAACGTGTTTTTTTCCACCAAATTTATTTGACTTTTAACACTAAATCTTTTCTTATATCTCTCTTCCAACACAACCATTACTTTCATCACCACAAATCCAACCAAAACCACAACAACAACCACTGAAGCTTACATTTTCCACCACTAGAACAACACAACAAGGACAACAACACTCATCGGAGAAAACTATCCTCCATGAAACCACACTACTATACACTTTTTGAGTAAGTTTTTACTAACCAAAAAGTTAATAAAAATCTCTATCAAAATATATTTCATTTTTTTTTTAATTTCAATTTTTTAAAAGGAAGATTTTTTTTGGGTTGTTCTAAATTTTTCAATTTTTTCTCTAAGTTTTTAAGAGTTTCTTATTTTGGGAAAGAATAAAAAAAAAATAGTCATGGTTCTTGTTTGTTTTTTTGTTGTGTTTTTGCTTAATTGAAACTTATGGGACTTGAGGTCTTGCAACTATTATTTTCAGTCCTACAAAACTACCTTGATGAGCAAGCAACATTTCCTATATGATCTAAACAACGTACAACAAATAGTGGAGAATGTTGTGAGAACGTTCTTCTTTTTAGACAACTTTTTGCACAATCTTTTATAATCCAAGACCAGCTGTCTCCAAGCGTTATAATTAATTTGAATATAACTGTCATTTTGCAACGTCTTTACTTCGAGAACAAGGTTTAACAACAAGATACAACTCATGCAAGCTATTTGCTCATGCTCCTCTTTGATAAATCATGAAGAACAGTCTGAGATCGCGATCGTTCCAACAAACTTACTCTCTTTCATCAACTTTGTTTAATCTACTTTTGTGAAGGAACAACGACTAGTTTTTGCTACACAACGTACATATTTGATGGCTAAGCAACTCAAGGCAATACCACATCTGACACCACATCAGACTAGCATCTTATTTTTGCAAAATGAGGTCAACATATAAAAACCCAACAACATCTATTAATAGCACACATTTATGCCTTTGAAGAGCAAGAGAGTTTTATCTACAACTATCTTTCAACACTTGTCTTTATCGTGCAAGTTATCAAACTCAAATATCTAAATCATACTTGGATCAGTATATCTTTTGAGTGAACTGAGTGCGTTTGTAATCTAAACTTTTTAAGTTGTTTGAGTTTATTTGTAAGCTTATGATCCACGACACTATGTAAAAAGGAAAGGTGCTCAAGTCAATGTGTAACTATTGATTGAGTCATTGCTCTTACTATCTTGCAGAGCTGGGGTAGATTTAAGCTTGTACAACTTAAAGGTTATTGATCTTGGTTTAGATCGAGGATATTTGTATTTTGAGATTGGTAATACCTCAAAGATTATATAGTGGACAAAATCACGGAGTGTGAGGACTGAACGTAACCCAAGTTTTAGGGGAACCAATATAATTGTTTTGTGTTGATTTGTCTCTATCTCTATCTTTTGTTTAGTGCATACACTATAAGCACAAACACACATTTTATTTATCTTTCTTACTAACTAGATCAATCTGAGATCATTCTAACGTTTGTGTTTGCAGTGAAATTTTAATAAGGCAAATTTTTAAAAGGCTCGCAATTCAAAACTCACACCTTCTTATGGAAAACTATGCCACTTTAAATGTTCTATCTTATTCATCATCTTCATCTCAAACACTAGCTTATGGGTTAGTGTGAAGTAGAGGTTGTGGAAGTTAAGTTAGATTAGGGATTTCGGGATGAGGATTATGTGACTTTGAACGGGGAAAGGCACCTTGCCTTCCGGTCAAATTCTTCCATCTGATCAATCTTGTGAACTAAATAAGCCACGTATCCAACTCTTTATTTAAAAATAAATTAGAAATTAAATTTTCTCTTTCTCTCTGCAAATCCTTTCTCTGTCACAAAGTTATAGTTAATGTCGCCGTGCTAATTCACACATACTTTGATAGAGTTCGTACGTACCCACCTGCGTTCATACATGCTAAAGTGGAGTTCATACTCGCATGATCGATGTTCACATTGATTGATCATCATCTTCTAAACGACCGACATTCAGGCCCGGCCCCCATAGGGGTGCAGGGTGAGCGACGACATCGGGCCTCAAAATTTTGGAGACCTCGATTCAAAATTTTGAGGTCCTATAATAATAGTTATATTTTGTTAGTTTTTATAAAATATTCGAGGTACTCAACAAATTAATTTTAAGGCCCGATAATAATGGTTAAATATTACCAATATTCATAAAATATCATATGTTTGATGGAAAAAAAAAATTTCAATCAAATAAAAATAATGATTTAAATAGATGATAATTTTTTTAATTTTTTTATCAAGGACTCACTTTTAATGTATAAACCGGGCCTCCAAAAAGTTAGGACCGGCCCTGCCGACATTCACACTCATTGTTCACCATCTTTCAGATGCGTGCAAAGTTACAAGAAAGATAAAAATTGCAAGAAACAAAACAAGGAAACAGAGCAGAAGCGACTTCTTCCGACGGCGTTGTTGTGTGGTGAAGGCGAACTAATGATTTGGTGGTTTTATTTTTTATCTTGTTGTTTTGTTCCTTTGTTTTAGTTTTAATTTTGGGTTGGCCACGTGGAGCATTTTGAAGTGTCACTACAAGAAATTTCAGTATTTCCCACGAACATTTCTGATGAAAATGAGTTCGTGGGAAAAGAAATGCATTTCCGAGGAAAGTTTCGTGGGAACCGTTGTGGCAGACTTTACGCGTTTCGAGGTTGCATTTCCGAGGAACATATTCGTGGGAAATGCATATATTTGACCGTTGAATGCAGTCAGCATAGAAGACCGTTGGTGCACGCCTTTCATGATGCATTTCCGAGGAAATTTCCTCAGAAATGTTTCTGATTTTTTTACCGTTTCACAACGGCTACAGAGAGTGTGTTACGCCTATATATATATTCACAGCTTTCTTCTCCTCCTTCATTTCCATTTTCCACTTCTATTTCACATAAAATTCTCAATTCCTTCTCTCTTTTTTCTCACAAACCAATATATATATCAAATATATTTTTGTAATCAAATTATTACAACAGGTTAGTTATGCTAATTTATTTTATGTTTTTTATATGTAATTATTTAATGTATAGTTATATTAATTAAATTAATGGTCTATTTCTAGTTAATCTTAATTTTGTTTATTGTGTAGTGTGATTGTTGCTGTGGGTGTGTGGTTGCTGTGGGTGGTTGCCGTTGTTGCTTGGCAATTTTCGTCATCACATTTTATTTAAGGTTAGTTTCTCAAATTAATTTTAAATTGTTAGTAAAAAAATATAGTTAAAAGTATATTTATTGAAAAAAATATTATTATATAGTTTTTTATAACAAAAAAATAGTTAGTACATAAAATTTTTTGTTTCGTATAAATGATTTTTTTTAGTTGTATAGTTAATATAAAAATGTTAATATGTTCAAATTATTAAATAATTAAGTTGTTAGAGAAAATGTTGTTGTTGTTATTATTAATATTATTATTATTATTATTATTATTATTATTATTATTATTATTATTATTATTATAAAAGAATATACAAATAAATAAAACTAATTTTAATAAATGTGAATGACATATTAAATTTTTACGCGTAACTCGAATGACAAATAACAAATAAACTAAATTTTCACGTGTAAATTTTTTAATGTAAATTTGTACGCGTAACTCGTATTTAATATATGTTAACGAAGAGTAGTTAATTATTAATTAAATTAATGTTGTCCATTTATTTTTAGTTAATTTGAACTTTGCTTTTATCGTTTAGTGTGATTGCTGCTGCTGTTGCTGCTTGGAACTTTTTATCATCACATTTTATTTGAGGTTAGTTTGTCTAATTTATTTTAAATTGTTGGTAAAAAGTATTATTATTTGCATAATATTTATATTAATAAAAAATTATTATCATTTACGTATTATTTAGTAGAAAATATTTATTAATAAAAATGTTATTAATTATATTTTAGTTTTTGATAAAAAAAATATTAGTTAGTAAAAAACTTGTTGTTTAAATAAAAATGATTTTTTTAGGTAGTTAGAAAAAAAACATGCAATTTAAAATGGTTTTTAGCAAGAATGTTAATATGTACAAATTTCTAAATAATTAGGTAGTTAAAATAATTTTTAAGTAGTTAATAAAAAACTTGTAGTTTTCAATTTAAAAAATTTCCTACACCATTTAAAAAACTTGTATTATTATTATTATTATTATTATTATTATTATTATAAAAAAATATATAAATAAAAAGAAACTAATTTGAATGAATGGTAACGATATACGCAGTAGATGGATCAATATATATCTCGTCGAAGTTGGATGTATGATAGAAAATATCCGGGTGGTAGGACACTTAAAGCGGCTTTTATCGATGGGGTTGAAGAATTTGTTAGTTACGCGATGTCACGAGATGTTGTTAAAAGGGATGGAGGAATAAGATGTCCGTGTATTAAATGTACGTGTGGGAGGTTTCGGAGTCCGGAAGATCTCAAAGCTCATTTGAAGAAGTTTGGATTTATGGCTGATTATTATGTGTGGAGACATCATGGTGAAAAAGAGCCATTGAATATTAATACCGGATTTAGTGTTAATACGGATTCTTCGAGCAATGGAGCGCAAGCGGAGTGTGAAAACTTTGATCGGATGCAAGATATGGTCGGTGGCGCTCTCGGGGTGAACCTGTCTTACGAAGGGGACGATGAAGAGGAAATAATTCCGAACGAAAAAGCGCTGAAGTTTTATGCAATGATGGAGGAAGTAAATAAACCGTTGTATGAAGGGGCGTCTGACTCGAAGTTATCCATGCGTGTGAGACTTTTAGCCGCCAAGTCAAATTGGAACGTACCTGAAGCTTGCTTGGAGTTCTTCTCAAAAATGATGTTGGATGCGACTCCGGTAAAAGACAACCTACCAACAAGTTATTACGATGCGAAGAAGTTGGTGTCGAAATTGGGATTGCAAGTTAAAAAGATTGATTGCTGCGTTCAAGGGTGCATGTTGTTTTACGACAACGAGTTTGGTACAAATGATGGTGCACTGGAGGAGTGTAAATTTTGTAATGCACCGAGGTATCAAGTCCGCAACAGTGACGTTGATCGAAGACAAAAAAGGGTCGCAGTCAAGTCAATGTTTTATCTGCCAATAATACCCAGACTACAAAGATTGTTTGCATCGATGAAGACCGCTAGCCAAATGACGTGGCATTATTACAATAAAACAAATTCAAATGTCATGCGGCATCCTTGCGATGGGTTGGCATGGAAGCATTTTGATGCAATGCATCCTGATTTTGCCGAAGATCCGCGCAGTGTGAGACTTGGATTGTGCTCTGACGGATTCACTCCGTATATCCAAGCGTCGGCAACGCCTTATTCTTGTTGGCCGGTTATTGTTACACCGTATAATCTTCCACCAGATATGTGCATGACAAAACCGTACATGTTCTTGAGTTGTATTATTCTAGGACCGTCGAACCCAACAGATGGAATTGATGTATATTTACAGCCATTAATTGATGATTTGAAGAGGTTGTGGATTGGTGAATTGACGTATGATGTTGCGAGGAAGGAAAATTTCACAATGAGGGCAGCTTTGATGTGGACTATTAATGATTTTCCTGCATATGGCATGTTATCTGGTTGGTCGACCCATGGTAGATTGGCTTGTCCCCATTGCATGGAACACACAAAGTCATTTACCTTGAAAAATGGTGGAAAGGCCTCGTGGTTTGATTGTCATCGTAGGTTCCTACAAGCAAATCATCAATTTCGAAGGAAAAAGAATTTGTTCAAGTTAGAAACAAGAGAAACGGATGGTCCACCTCCCAAGTTCACATCGTATGATGTATTCGATAGAGTCAGACAACTATTGAGATTTCCAGATGTTGGCAAAAGAATCAAATATGGTGGATACGGAGAATGGCACAATTGGACCAAAAAAAGTATTTTTTGGGACCTCCCTTATTGGAAAGACAATTTACTGAGACATAATCTTGATGTTATGCATATTGAAAAGAATTTTTGTGACAATATTCTACACACGGTGATGGATGTGTCCGGTAAAACAAAAGATAATGAGAAGGCTAGATTGGATTTGCCATTGTATTGCAAAAGACCAGAAATGGAGCTACAACTTCTTCCAAATGGCAAATATCTAAAACCCAAGGCTGTTTTTAGTCTAACTTCTGATGAAGCGAAGTCTGTTTGTCATTGGTTAAAAGAATTGAGAATGCCAGACGGATATTCTTCGAACTTGGCAAGATGTGCTGATGTCAAGACAGGAAGATTGCGGGGAATGAAAAGTCATGATTCACATGTTTTAATGGAACGCTTACTTCCAATTGCGTTTTGCTCGTTGCCAAACCATGTCTTAAATCCATTGACTGAAGTTAGTCAATTTTTTAAAGATTTGTGTGCTTCAACCTTGAGGATGGATGAACTTGTTAAAATGGATCAGAATATTCATATAATTCTCTGTAAATTGGAGCAAGTTTTTCCCCCCAGTTTCTTTGATTCTATGGAACATCTTCCGGTGCATCTCGCATATGAAGCTATGCTTGGTGGACCTGTTCAATATAGGTGGATGTATCCTTTTGAAAGGTTCATGGGTGATTCCAAGCGAACGGTGAAAAATAAAGCAAGGGTTGAGGGGTCAATATGTGCATCTTACTTGCATCGAGAGACGTCTCATTTTTGCTCTCATTATTTCAACCACTTGATGTTGACACAAAAAAGTACTCGAAATGAAGTTATCGATGAATGTGAAAGGAGCCCGTGGACCTTATCAGTCTTTCGTCTTTCTGGACGTCATTCTGGGGCAGCGAGAGAATATTGGATGAACGATGCAGAGATGCGGTCAGCCACAGTTCACGTGATGATTAATTGCACTGAAGTTGGACAGTACCTTCAATATTTTCAAAGATTAAATATTGGCGACACATATACCAGTTTTCCAGAATGGTTTAAGGATCAACTACAAACAGTTGAAAGGACTCCACAAATTGATCATTTGATAGCATTAGCTAATGGTCCTCGGAGGTGTGTCCAAGAATGGCACACATATTTTGTCAACGGATATAAATTTCATACTCAATCATGGACAGTGGGCAAAAAAACAATCAATAGTGGTGTTTACGTCAAAGGAGTCAGTGAGGGGGGTGAAGATGACTTCTATGGTGTCATTAAACGCATTTTTGAATTGAGTTACCGATATAACAATGTTGTGTTATTTTATTGTGACTGGTTTGACCCAACCAGTGGAACAAAAATTGATCCCAAACACAAAAATGTTGACATACGAATGGATAAACGGTATAATGCATTTGATCCTTTCATATTGGCAAGTAAATGTTGTCAAGTGTATTATGTACCTTATCCTTCTCATTATCGACATAAACGAGGGTGGTGTTCTGCTATCAAGACAAAACCAAGAGGTCAAATTGAAACAGAAGTTCCAGATATAGAAGTGCCTTACCAAGATGATGAAATGTCGAATGTTCCGAATGTGATTGAAGTTGACCCGGTTACAAATTTGGTTGATAGAGATGTTGATGGTCAAGAAATTGATGTTGAAGTGTTGATAGAATTGTTAAAAAACAAGGACAATCAAGAGGATGCAAATAACTCTGAAGACAATGAGGAAGAAGAACATATGCATGAAGAAGACAATGAAGATGATACATATTCTAGTGATGAATAAGGCTTTATGTAACTAGTTTATTATTTTAATGAAATATTTAAGTTTAATGTAACAGTTTAATTATTTTAATGAAATATTTAAGTTTAATGTAACAGTTTAATTATTTTAATGAAATATTTAAGTTTAATGTAACAGTTTTATTATTTTAATGAAATATTTAAGTTTAATGTTACAGTTTTATCATTTTAATGAAATATTTAAGTTTAATGTTACAGTTTTATCATTTTAATGAAATATTTAAGTTTAATGTAACAATTTTATCATTTAAATGAAATACTTAATTATTGTAGCTAATTATTTATTTATTGCATTATGCAGAGATGTCTGGGAACGAGAAGGGTAAAAAACATGCGGATGGTGTACCTAAGAAGTCAAAGAAGAAATCACAAAATCGCTTCAATGATTTGGACCCAATGACATTGTTTCAACGTCAAACTCAGGGATTCAGTATTCGGGAGCCTAGTTCCACTCCTACAAATCCACGACCTTCCGGTTCCTCTTCTGGATATTCAGCAGCATCTACACATCCTACACATCCAGCAGCACCTGCACATCCTACACATCCAGCAGCACCTGCATATCCAGCGGCACCTGGATATTCTGCATATCCCTTATATCAGGGTAATAATCTATTTTATGACAATAATAGATTACTAGAGGCGGTTGGACTTGTGCCATATCAGCCACAACCCCCTCAGCCACAACCCCCCCAGCCACAACCCCCTCAGCCACAACATCAAGTAGAATATCAGACTGTGCATCGATCACGTCGACAATACGATTCAGAGGTTCAAGTTTTGGGCACGAGGACCTTAATCTACCCTATGGGTGATGGGTAAGTATTAAAAACAATTGTTACGTACTTTGAATTTTATTTATTTATATTAAAATATATAATTTAATTAACAATTTAAATGTCTAGGTTGGAGCCATCTAAGGATGCGGCGGAAGCTATAAGGAAAACGATCCAAAATTGTTACAATGATTTTTGGCCCACATATGAAATGATGATGAAACCGAAAGACATTAGGGAAGAACTTTTATTTGAGCTTCAAAAGTTTGCCACGTGGGAACCTCACCACCATCATGAAGTTGAAGAAAATTTGCATAATACAATCAAAGCCCGATTGCCCGGTTTGTTGTATGAAGAAAGAAAAAAATATGAAAAATTTAAACTTCGAAACAAATTCTATCGCCCAGGTTGGATTGGAGAAGAAATTTGGCCGAGATTATTGGACTATTGGGCGAAGGACGAGGTTTTTTTAAAGCGCTCGGGGGCGAACAAACTTAATAGGAAATCAGCTAAAGGGGGCAACCTGCATACACAAGGATGTGTCAGTGTCTCCGCCCGTGCTCGAGGACTGGTAAAAATATAATTAATTTGTATATTTATTAATACAAATTATTCAATATTTAATTATTCATAATTTATATATTTTTTTGTGTGCGAAATTAGATGAAAAAGAAGGGTGGCGACGTAGAGGGTGCCGAAATAGACATCGCCGAGGTTCACAAAGATAACCATACCTTACGCTCGGGAGGCTTTGTCGATCAGCGGTCTGAGGATACTCAGGTAAAATTTGTAATTTCATAATTTTAAATTTTGTTTTCATAATTACTTTTATTCACTAAATTCTATGTGACTTTATTAATTATTTATTATTTATGTATACAGAAGAAATATTGGAGCCGCATTAATGAATTCCTGCAAGCAAATCGTGATCAGTATCCCTCCTACGATGATATTCCTCCCCTCATCAGACGACAGATTTGGTGTGAGGTATCCGGAACAGAAAAGAAGAAGAAAATATACGGTTTAGGAAAGCTGGCCCGGAATGTCCATCATCCAAACCTCCTTCATGTTCCCACACATGAAGAGAGCTCTCGTCATGCAACGTTTACCCCTGCGGCCCAGGCAGAAATTCAAAAATTGATGCAGCAGTTGGAGGCGCAAAAGGAGGAGATAGCCCGGCGGGAACAAGAGCTGGAGGCAAGGATGGAGGCAAGGATGAAAAAAACATTTAAAAAAGCAATGGCCCAACAAAGAAGAGAAATGAGCGCGTATTTTGAGGAAAGGCTTGCTTCTTCATCGAGGAATGCTCCTATTTATGAGGACCCAAACGATTCAAGCGAATCAGGCGAATCAAGCGAATTAGGCGAGTCAGGCGAATCTAGCGATTGCAATTAGATAATTTATATTATTGTCATGTAATAATATTTTTAACATTGTGTATTAATATTCGAATATCGACAATTGCATTTTACTTAATATTTTTAAAATCCATTATGTAACTTTGATTTCAAATTTAATATTTTTAGAAATGTTATTATTTTTAATTTTTATTTTATATAAATTAATTTTGGAATTTTAATAAAAAGATTAATTTTGGGAGGGAACACATTTCTTAAAGAAATAAAAAAAAATTGTGAGGGAAAATATTTCCTAAACAAAGAAAATATAATGAAAATTTGAAATATTTAGGAGGGAATACATTTCCCACGAACCTTCCTCAGAAATTCATGGGAAATGAAAGAAAAAATTTCACAATCCGCGCGCGGGAACTCTAAAATTCAAACGGACACGCTTCCCAGGAACATTTCCCACGAAACTTCCTCAGAAATGGTGGGAAATGAAAGAAAAAATTTCACAATCCGCGCGCGGGAACTCTAAAATTCAAACGGACACGCTTCCCAGGAACATTTCCCACGAAACTTCCTCAGAAATGGTGGGGGGAACTTTTAAAATTCAAAATTTCATATTCTCCTCTATATATAACACACTATCTACTACTAATTTTTTCATTCTTTCACTTTTCTTTTTCCATTCTCTTCATACTTTCTTCTACTCTCTTCAACTTTTGTTTCAACACATTCAATTTTAATTTCTTTCATTCTCTTCATACTTTATTCTTCATCCTCTTCATTTTTATTTTCAACATATTCAATATTCTTTTCTTTCATTCTTTTCAACTTTCTTCTTCATCTTTTTCATTTTTTTGTTTCAACATATACAATCTTTTTTTTTCATTCTCTTCAACCTATTGATTTTTTATTTCAACACATTCAATATTTTCTACTTTATCATCTTTATATTTTCTTTAATAACATTCAACCCATTAAAAACTTTTTTTTTTATCTTTTTTAATACATCAAACCTTTGTTCTTTAAATACTTTCTTTCAACATAGCATCTTTTTCAAAATATCATTCTATTTTTTTTTGTTTTTTCAAATTTATTTTTCTCATACTTCAAGTAAATATCTCCTATTTAGTGTTAGATTTAATAATCTTTTGAAATTTTATATTTGAGTCAAATTTAATATATATTTTGTTATATGTGCAAATAAAAAAAAATTTGGGGAAAATTTTAAATTTTGATGCAAATATTGAAATTTTAATTTTTCAAGCCGAAATTTAATAATTTTTTGGGGCAAAAATAAAATCTTTTTTTAAAATTTGAATTTTTAGCTGGAATTTTGTTTTTTTTTAATTTTTTTTTATTTAGTTTTTTAACATTTCCGACGAACAGTTCATCAGAAATGCATTTTCGAAAATTTCAAATTTCTGGAGGCAAAATTCAAATTTTTTGCGAAAATTTTGAATTTTTTGGCGCTCAATTCAAATTTTTTACGAAAAAATTGGATTTTTTGGCGCTAATTTCATATTGGAAATATTCAAAATTTTTTTAATTGAATTTATTTTATTCTGAAAAATATTTTTTTTTTAATTAATTATATACATTTGCGAGGAATATGTTCCTTAGAAATGTCTGCACAAACTAATTTGACAGTTGCAGACACTGACACGCATTTCCCATGAATGTTTCCTCAGAATTGTGCTGAGTCACACTGACACGCATTTCCCATGAAATTCCTCAGAAATGTCCTCGGAATAGCAGCCTTATTTCTCATGGACGTGTTCATCAGAAATGTCCTCGGTAATGTAACATTTCCCACGAAATTTGGCCTATTTCTCATGAATTTTTTCCTTACAAATACATGAATTTCTTGTAGTGTGTAGGATGAATCAAATGGAGAGAAAACGTGAGAAAAAAAATGGAGAGGATCCAAATCCAAAATAATGGCACATATGGTGCCTATTATAGAATTCAACATGAATTTTGATTGGCTGGAGCTATGGTATAGCCACACATTTAGCCAATCACATACGGTCTAGTGTCGTTTTGTTTTGCCAACTAGTTCGTTTGTAGAATGCGAACACTCCTTTTATTTGTTCGTCATGCAGCATGCAAATGGAATTTTTCATATTTTTATCACTTTACACAATCACATTCTGATGACATATCATCATTATCTAATTTCATTACCAAAAAAAATCTTAAAGAAACTCAATTTAAGTGGAATTAGCTCTATTTTGATGAGTAAAAGGTACCTAATTAAAGTTATCAATATGCATGAGTTAATGGAGGGAAACTGGTGTTTGTTGTTCTTTTCTAAAGTTTGCCACGTGATGACTAAAGAACTGCATGTGTTGAAATCATTTTGTCACACATGAATTGGAATAATGGGTCCATGAAAGAAGTCAAATAGAAGCCATGCACTTACATGTATGATTACGTGATGTGTTGAAAGAAAACAGTGCACGCCACACCCTATGCCGCTCGCCATCACGTGATGAATGAAACTGGTCGTGTTATGCAGGACGTGTGGCATTCCTGGGCTTGGCGCATGTCACGCATTATACTCTTCCAGACTCTGCTTGGGCGAATGGCACGCGCGTGTCTGATCTAGGGCGCGCGTTTTGGACGTTTTGACCTATTTTTGAGAGTATAAAAGTGAAACTTAGTTTTATTTGATAAGGTTACGAATTTTGGGATCAAGAAGGGTCATTGGAGTTCAAAAGAAGTGGATTCAAGCAAGGAACAAGGAGTGGAAACTCTCCAACACCTCTTGTGATGATGAAATCTTCTCTTATCTTCTATGTATTTTCTCTTTTCATAATAAATTGCTAGATCTTTAGATTGAATCTTTAGTGGATTTTCAATGTAATTTGGATTGAGCCATGTGAACTTGATTTTATATTAATGCACTCTAATCTAGTTTTCTATCAATTGTTCTTTGCTCTTAATGCTTCATATGATTTGATGAAATTGTCTGATGATTTTATAGTTGCTTTATCATGAAAGTTAGCTATGACCTAAGAATGATTGAACAATTGATAATCACTTTAGAGATTTAGGTTTATTGATTGTGATTTAGGAACCAAAGCTTGTGAAAACCTCACTTAAACACTAATTCACCCAAGAGATTGGGGAGTTGTGATTAAGTGAGAGGATTATTTGACCAAGAGATTAGGAATAATCATTTTATTGGTTCAATCTAGAAACTAGTTGAGTAGTTCATGGGTATAAAATATGTTTCACCAATCCAATTAATATGAAATGAGCCAAAGAGATTCAATCGCCCGCCAATTGTTCGATAAAATTCCTAAGTGTAGTTTTAACCAAATTGAATGCAAAAACTGCCCCCGATGTTCTATGTCTTTAATTTTATTTTTACTAGCTAAGCCAATAGCCATTATTGAAATAATCTCAATCCTTGTGGAATCGATATTTTATTACTTTTGATAATTCATATACTTGCGAAAGAATCCAACATATTCTATGTAGCAAGTGATGTTTTGCAAATGCATAATATCTCTACAAATTTAAGATACATTACATCATAATAGTTACATTTTTCGATCTTATATGTAAATATCATTTTTTATATTTATTGAACAATTAACGTAGTAGATTTATTTATGGACTAGATGTATCAATTATTCAATAAAACTGTGTTGGATATTTGGTTGTTGGCATCATTTTGCTAAAACAAATATACAAGCAAGATGTTTGATACAATGTTTCAACATTGTATACCTGTTCAGTATGCCATGTCTGCGCGTTGATCTTGTGCCATGTGTACGCGTTTTTTTCTTGAATCCTACTATTTTTGGTACCTTCAGATATTTTCTTGAGCACCAAGATGTTGGTTTCTCTCTCTATTGACTGAAGATTCTATGAAGATTATTTATTTCCTAAAGATGTGATATATTTAAGGAAAGATTATATTTGGTTCAAGAATACTTTTAAGCTGGATCTAACACGTTTTTTCAGCTGTGTTTGAAGCCCAATTTGCTCAGAAAGCCCATGCTAACTCATGGCTATTTAAAGGAAGGAGCTAAACCTAGTTTCTTCACCGAAACCAATATATCAAAATGTAGACTTTTAGGGTTTCGTGTCTTTGTAAGCATTGTGCTTTATTTGTGAGCCTCTCTAGTATCATCTTGATGCTTTTGTAGGACTGTGTTTTTGAGTTGTAACTCTGTAGTTTCTCCAAAGCTTTTAAGCATGGAGTATGGTTGTCTCTTGTGCATCACTCTAAGCCTTTAGGTATGAGTGATTTAGTTTTTAGGAGTGTGTCTCCAAATCCTTATGTGTGTTTACTTGTAAACAGTGCTGTCTGTACTGTTGTGGTAGGAAGTGAGATGGGATCTCAGACTTAGGAGTTCCTAGGTTGAAGTTGCACGGGTAGTGTTTAGGCGATAAATTGTAAACGGGGGAGTTTAGCTTTGAACTAGGACTATTATAGTGGATTTCCTTCCTGGATTGGTATCCCCCAGACTAAAGCTTGTTTTAAGCGCCGAACTGGGTTAACAAATATCCCGTGTCTTTTACTTGCTTTCAGTTATTTGCTTATTTTTATATTGTGATAAAAATGTTAAGATGTTTAGAACATCGTATCGCACATCGTGCTTAGTGTTAAGGTGCTTAGAACATCGTATCACACATCGTGCTTAGCGTGCCAGAAATTTCAATTGGTATCAGAGCAGGCACCCTAACTATACTTGGGTGAGCTCCAGGGAGTGTTTTCTGGTAATATGGACAAGGATGATGAAGATGAGGATACAGAAGGCAATGGTGACATCTGATGTACCATGTTTATGTTGTTTATGCCTAATCTGGCATTGAGGGGGAGAAACATGTGATAGGCGTTGTTTGTGCATGATCTCTGTGCTGGTAAGTAGTCTCTTTCATAGCAATATGGTGACTGTTTACTTAGAATCACTTTCATAGAAATATGGTGATTGGGTCTCTTTCATAGCAATATGGTGACCTGTGTAGCTGCATTCATAGCAATATGGGTGGCATTTTGATTGCACAAATGATGTTGTATGCTAAAGTTGAGGGGGAGTATATGTTTTTATGTTAAGGGGGAGTGCCTCTATGTTGTGATGTTCTGCAGAATGTTGAAACATCCAGTTTGCTTGTGTGCATTGTATGAGAGTTTATTTCTCTCTAAGACCTTCAAAGGCTAATGTTGTGATATGCTTCTGTTGTTGATTGCCTCTGATGCTCTTTACTGGTACAATTATTATTGTTGTTCTCTTTAAGGTAGTTTTGAAGACAAGTTACTTTCCTTCATGTTATGTGTGCTTATGTTGATTTAAAAGAAATGTATCTGCTGTATCTCTTTAGACTGTCTATATGGTATTAATTTGTTTTAGCCAAGAATTTCGCCAAAGGGGGAGATTGTTGGATATTTGGTTGTTGGCATCATTTTGCTAAAACAAATATACAAGCAAGATGTTGGATACAATGTTTCAACATTGTATACCTGTTCAGTATGCCATGTCTGCGCGTTGATCTTGTGCCATGTGTACACGTTTTTTTTCTTGAATCCTACTATTTTTGGTATCTTCAGATATTTTCTTGAGCACCAAGATGTTGGTTTCTCTCTCTATTGACTGAAGATTCTATGAAGATTATTTATTTCCTAAAGATGTGATATATTTAAGGAAAGATTATATTTGGTTCAAGAATACTTTTAAGCTGGATCTAACATGTTTTTACAGCTGTGTTTGAAGTCCAATTTGCTCAGAAAGCCCATGCTAACACATGGCTATTTAAAGGAAGGAGCTAAACCTAGTTTCTTCACCGAAACCAATATATCAAAATGTAGACTTTTAGGATTTCGTGTCTTTGTAAGCATTGTGCTTTATTTGTGAGCCTCTCTAGTATCATCTTGATGCTTTTGTAGGACTGTGTTTTTGAGTTGTAACTCTGTAGTTTCTCCAAAGCTTTTAAGCATGGAGTATGGTTGTCTCTTGTGCATCACTCTAAGCCTTTAGGTATGAGTGATTTAGTTTTTAGGAGTGTGTCTCCAAATCCTTATGTGTGTTTGCTTGTAAATAGTGTTGTCTGTACTGTTGTGGTAGGAAGTGAGATGGGATCTTACACTTAGGAGTTCCTAGGTTGAAGTTGCACGGGTAGTGTCTAGGCGATAAGTTGTAAACGGGGGAGTTTAGCTTTGAACTAGGACTATTATAGTGGATTTCCTTCCTGGATTGGTATCCCCCAGACTAGAGCTTGTTTTAAGCGCCGAACTGGGTTAACAAATATCCCGTGTCTTTTACTTGCTTTCAGTTATTTGCTTATTTTTATATTGTGATCACTACAAGAAAACAAGGCTTTAGTGGCCGCCAAATAGCAGCCATAATGAGCAAAAAACAGCCAGAAAGTAAAAAAAAATCGCAGATTTTGCGACAGCCAAGATCGGCCGGAAATTAACCCACCGCTAACACTTACCGGCGGCTAAAGCCGTCGCAAAATTTGAGCCGTTCTGACACATCACTTACCAGCGGTTTTAAAACCGCCGCAAAATAGTTTTGAAAAGAAAGGCGCACAGGCCTTACCGGCCGTCAAAACCGCCGTAAAGTTGGCAGGTGATTACAATTAGCGGCGGCTTAAGCCGTCGCAAAATCTGCAGTTTTTTTTAAAAAAATTAATTTTTTTTTAAAAAAAATATTTTTTTTATAAAATATTTAAATAATTATTTGATAAATATTTGTATTTAAAAAACGTATTTAAAAAATATTTTATTTAAATAAAATATTTAAAGATTTAGTAAATAATTTTATTTATTATTTAAAATTATGTTTGTTAATATTAAAAATGTATTTTATTTAAATAAATAATAAAAAATATCAATTTAAACATACAATAAAAAACATAAATTATAAATAAAAAATGCAATAACATATAACAAAGTACGATAATTGTCATATTACAAACCAAATACGAGATTAATGTCATAACTTACAAACCAAATACGAAAGTCGAAATACGAGATAATTGTCATAATAATTAAGTTACAAACCAAAACACCACAATAGTTCCACATACTTAATAAAATAAAATGACAACATGCACAAATATCCTTTTATGCATTTCCGCTAGTCCTTCCGCCACTTCTTCCTTTTGTTCTTCCGCCGCTTGGAGCACCTCTGGACGTTGTCCTTCCGCCACTTCCACTTCTGCCTCCACTTGCCCTTCGGTCGGGTGCATTAACTTCATTTATATTGCTGCCATTAATAGCATTTCCAAAAATTGGAGTCCTTATGCTAGTTTGGTGAATAAATGCATTCCCTCCGTTTTGAATCCCAATCCATTGGCTTGTTAGAATTTCGCCGCCTTGATTCCAACCAAAGCCATCATAACTAGCACGACTAAAACCGGGAATATCAAGTCCTTCTCTCATCATTGAACTCAATATTGGATCTTGCTGGAGATTATCAAAGAACCCATCAGGCAAATCAAGGTTAAGATCCAAATCAACATTTTGAGGTCGATACTTATTCTTATGGACCTGATCCTGTTGGTAGGACGACGACAGTCGGTTCCTTCCAATGGGTTGATTTTGTGGAGCTGATCTGGAGTTTTGCCTATTTTGCTGCATCTGATGTTGAAGTTGTTGTGAAAACTGAAGTTGCTGGTCTTGAAAATGTGACTGCTGTTGCTGACGTTGATGTTGCTGACGCGGTTGCTGGTCAAACTGGTTTCCTAAGTTGTTGATGTTGCTAAAGTTGTTGCTGTTCTGATGCTGAGTGACGCGCCTAAGGTCTTCCATCCATTCTGCCCTGAGTTGAGTCCTGTAAGCTGCCATTTCCACTTGTCATTCAGCTCTAAGTCGTTGTTCCATTTCTTCAATACTTTCAACAGGTGCAGATCGGCCAGTAGAAATGTTGGAAGAACTGTGGTGTGATTGAGTCGAAATATCCATATATCCATTTGGTGTCTTATGGATGAATGAAGATGTACAACCCTGACCTTGGACATGTCCTCTACGTTTTCCCTCATAAAACTCCACAAATTTGTCTAATATGTGGTTCTGAAAAGCTTCATCACTTAGCCGCTGCTCAGGTGGAAGGGCAGCCTCAGATGCTTTCAATTTCTTTAGATATGCCCTGATCAGTTTCTACAAAAAAAACAAAGAGTAATTAATTGTTATAATATATTGAGGGAAAACAAAACTCACATCGGCTTTTTCAGCCCTGGCTGAATCCCAAACACCATCTGATCTTAGATGCAGCATTTGATTCATTTCTTCCATATTTGGTGGGCGATTGTGTTGCCGCTGAAACCTGATGCGCAGGGTAGAAGAAGAAGTCGAACCACCACCATGAAGACTCGCATCAGGTTGCTTCGCTCTATTTTGTTTTGCTTTGTCACACACTTCCTGATATTCTGGCTTATCCCATTTCACTTTCAACTCATTCCATATGACGCTGCGACTGTCATCACCAAGCCATTTTGGTGGGCCCTTGTTAAGTTTATGTCTTTTTCTTGCTTCCATAAGCAAATCAGACAATCGCTTTGAGCACTTGTGGTCAAAAACCTTCTGAACTTTAGCATCGTGCGTCATTAACCAAGTGCACTTCGACTGCATAAATTATGAAAAAAATATTAGTAGTCTAGATATGTTATGTAAAAAAACTATTTAATTTATGATAAAAATATATCTTACTCTGAAAGCATTCCAAAACATGTTTCTGACTGGTACATCTCCAATTTTAGCTTTCTTAACCTCTGTCCAGTTCTGCCATGATTGGTGGTAGTTCCCTTGAAGTATGGAAGTAAGGATGGATATAGCTTTTTTATGTGGTTGGAAGCTGCACAAATTAAAATAAATAAATAATAATGACTCAAATTAATAATTAATTAAAGTTTATGCAAAATCTTACTTCATTCCGTGTGGCATAATAATGACTGTCGTAACGGTCAACCAAAATATATTTCACCGGATCCAAAATGTCTTTATCTCTGATCACTTCATCCACATGCTCTTCGTCATCAACCACAGCTGGGGCAGGACCGGTAGTTGGCATTGGTGCCAAATTTGAGTTATAAACAACTTTAGTGATAAGATCACGAGGTGCAACTGAGTTACGTGAAAAGTTCTGAATTTGTATAGCTTTCTCCTCGTCATCCTCCTCGGGAACCTCTTCAACCTCCTCTTCAACCTCATATTCATCTTCCCCTTGACCGTAATGATCCATCTATACACAACATCAATATATTCCAAAATATTAATACATTGGCAACATCGATATATTTTTAATTCCACATCAATAAAAATTTTAATACTTGAATATCATAGTTGACACAATGCAACATTCAATATATTGCAAAATAACATGAATATAAACATTGATAGACAAAATATTAATACATTCCAAAATAACATGAAAGATTCAAAGGTTCAACAATATATTCCAAAATAACATGAATACATTACAAAACATAGTTGTCCTAAATTATTTAATAATTAATTATCGTCATCCCAATCCGATAGCTGATCTTCATCGTCGGATTGACCCTCAACTTCTACATGATCATCTTCATCTTCATCAACATCACCTTCTTCGGGTACTTCTTCCGCTTCTTCTCCGCCGACCCACAGACGATTAAAAGATTCAACTTCAATGACTTCATCTACATTGGTCATCTCATCGACCTGGTATGGCGCTTCATCTTCTTCAATTCCATCCTTTTCAACTCGACCCCTTGGTTTTGTCGTTATTGCAGCACACCAGCCTCGTTTGTCTTTATTTGTTGATGGATAAGGGACGTAGTAAACTTGTCTGACATTGTTAGCAATGGCAAATGGATCAAACAGTTGATATCTCCTATTCATTTTTATGTCCACAGTGTTAGTCTTTGAATTATACTTGGTACCTCGGGTTGATGGATCAAACCAAATACAATAAAACAATACTACCGCTTTGTTGTAATCAAGGTAGTTGTATGAGATTTCAATTATGTTCTCAATGACACCGTAAAAATCATCTTCACCACTTTCAGTCACACCTTTCATACACACCCCACTATTAACTGTTTCTTTTCCTTCAGTCCAACTACGTGTATGGAATTTGTAACCATTTACAAAGTAGGTGTGCCATTGTTTAACATTTGTCATTGGGCCATCAGATAAGTTCCTCAAGTGTTGTATCATAGGAGTTGCTTCTTGATGATACATGTATTGTCTGAACCATTGTGGAAATAATTCATGCGTATTGGCTGAAGAGTCATTTGATGCCAAAAATAACTCTAACTAGGGCTGAACTTAAGTGCAATTGATCAACACATGAACATGTGCTGATTTTAATACTTGTTCCCCAGGAAAACAAACTTTCTCAGAGCCAGCGTGACGCCCAGACAAGTTGAACACTGATAGGGTTAAAGGGTGATTAAAAGTTTCATTGCCAACCTCGTTCCTACCAACAGGTCTACCTGAAAATGTGTCTTTGAAATAATGAGAACAAAAGTGAATTGTTTCACGGTGTAAGTAAGCTGCACAAATTGAACCTTCAACTTTAGCTTTGTTTTTCACCGAACGTTTTGAATCCCCCATGAACCTCTCAAACGGGTACATCCATCTATATTGAACAGGTCCACCAAGTCTAGCTTCATATGCAAGATGAACTATCAAATGCTCCATAGAATCAAAGAATGCAGGAGGAAAAATTCTCTCCAACTTACACAATATCATTGGAATGTCATTTTCCATCTTGATCAAATCACCTTCTCTTAGGCTTGCTGAACACAAATTCTTGAAAAATTGACTGACTTCAATAAGCGGATTCAATGCATGTTGTGGTAAAGAACTAAAGGCAATAGGGAGTAAAGACTGTAAAAAAACATGACAATCGTGGCTCTTCATCCCACGCATCCTTGCATTGTCAACATCGGCACATCTTGCCAAATTTGACGAATAATCATCCGGCATCTTGAGTTCTTTTACCCATCGACAAACAGATTTTGCTTCATCAACAGTTAAAGTATAGTTCGCACGAGGTTTAAGGGTTTTGCCATTGGATGATTCCACCAACAACAAGTCATCACGTCTACAATACAACGCAATATCTTTCCTTGCTTTGTCGTTGTCTTTTGTTTTTCCTTTGACGTTCATCACAGTGTTGAATATATTTTCAAATACATTTTTTTCAACATGCATAACATCAAGGTTGTGACGCAAAAGGTTATCTTTCCAATACGGCAGTTCCCAAAAAATACTCTTTTTTGTCCAATTGTGCGTTTGTCCGTATCCTCGCGGTTTTGAAGCTACACCACCCACAATAGTGACATATGGCTTACCCTTCACTTTGTCCCAAACTTGTCGTGATGTCAAATATTCAGGTGGTGGTCGAGTTTCAATCTCACCCTTAACAAATGCATTTTTATTTTTTCGAAATGCATGATCAAGAGGTAGAAATCTCCTATGACAATCAAACCATGTAGCTTTCCCACCATGGTGCAACGTAAATGCTTTGGTGTCCATCATGCAAATAGGACATGCCAATTTACCATGTGTCCCCCATCCCGACAACATCCCATAAGCAGGAAAATCGTTGATAGTCCACATCAAAGCTGCTCTCATAATGAAATTTTGTTTTCGACTGATATCCCATGTAACAACACCTTCCCACAACCTCTTCAAATCATCAATGAAATGTTGCAAATAGATATCAATACCAGAAGTTGGACTAGATGGTCCCGGTATTACAGCAGTTAAGAACATGTAAGGTTTTGACATACATATTTCGGGAGGCAGATTGTATGGGGTAACAATAACGGGCCAACATGAATATGGAGTGGCTGAGACTTGAGTATATGGTGTAAATCCATCAGAGCATAATCCTAACCGTACATTTCGTGGATCATCAGCAAAATCAGGATGCACTTGATCAAAATGCTTCCATGCTAAACCATCAGAAGGATGTCGCAGCTCACCAGAACTTTTCCTTTGTTCCAAATTTTCAGAATGCCATGTCATTTTTGTTGCAGTTTGCAATGATGAATACAACCTTTGCAACCTCGATACTATGGGTAAATAGAACATCGACTTTCTTGGAACTGGCTTCCTCCTATTTGACTTTCTTGTTTCACGGTATCTTGGTTCTTGACAATGTTTGCATTCAACTAAATCACCGTCACTTATACCAAATTCGTTGTTGTAAAATAACATACAACCATTGATACAACAGTCGATTCTCTTCACTCCTAGCCCTAACTTTGACACTAGTTGTTTTGCCTCATAATAAGTTTGCGGCAAACTATCGCGAGCAGAGATGGGTGTTGTATCCAACACCAATTTTACGATCTGGTCCATGGCTAATTCTGCAACCAGATAATGAGACTTTAGACCCAACAGTCTAATACACACTGTTAACTTCGAGTCTGTACAACCTTCGATCAACAACGGATCATTTGTGTCTTTCAAAAGTTTGAAAAAAATTTGGGCTTCAGCATTAGGAAGTTCTTCATTAGGCTGTTCTTCTCCTTGGTACTCATCTTCGTCAACCTCATGAAATCCAAATGCAGTATCGATCATTTCATTCATGGCATTGAAGGGGTAACGACCATGATAATTTTGAGAAGCTAACACCACTGGTCGTATACCACTGCTTGAAGCACCTTGATCTAAGGTAATTGTTTCGCCATGACTTGTCCAAACCCAATAATTAGGTTGGAATCCCTTACTACATAAATGATACTTGATCACATCTTCATTATAAAAATATCTACATTGACAAAACGAACAAGGACATCTAATTCCCCCCGCATTAATAACTACAGGCTTCTGTTTGACGCAATCAATAAATAAATCAACCCCCAATTTAAAAACTTCTTTGATATACCCTCCTTCGTAGCATCTATCATACATCCACCTACGGTCCATTTCTGGACATAAACAAAGGACTTCAATTTTCATGATCTACATATATATCATTTCTACTTAAGCAACTATTTTTTAAAGTTTACATTATTCAAAGATTAATATTTTTTAAATAGTTTATCTTTGTTCATATTTTTTGAAATTATTAACATTGTTTTTTAAAGTTAATTATTTTTAAATAGTTTATCAAAAATTAACTAAGTATAATTCGCATTATTCAAATATTAATATAAATTTATTATTTACTTACATATGACAAAATTTAACAACTTTTATACAATAAGTACATTATATGATGAAAATTAATTTTACGATGAATCAATAATTACATAAAGAACAAATAAAAAATATAAAATGATTTGTCGAACATAGTCATTATTTTGAAATAAATTAAAATTTTTTAAATAGTTTATCTTTGTTCATTTTTTTTAAAATTATTAACACTATTTTTTAAAGTTAATATTTTTTAAATAGTTTATTAAAAATTAATTATGTATAATTCGCATTATTTAGAGACTAGTATTAATCATTATTTACTTACATATGACAAATTTTAACAACTTTTATACAATAATTACACTATAAGACGAAAATTAATTTTACGTTGACTCAATAATTACATAAAGAACAAATAAAAAAAAAATGGTTTGTCGAACATAGTGATTATTTTTAATTAGATTAAAAAAATTCAAATAGTTTATCTTTGTTCATGTTTTTAGAAAATTAATTATGTATAATTAATTCGCATTAATCTAAGATTAAAATAAAATTACTTATTTTATTTACATATGACGAACCAATAAAAGATATAAATTGGTTTGTCGAACTAAATCATTAATCATTAAATGTTGATATATTTTTCTCAAAATTCACATAAAGATCATCACTTGTTGTGCTGAGTAGTGTCTGACTTGACGAATCACAAAACAACAATAACCAACGAACCACACCACGCTCTATAAATAAAAAAAATAAAACTATCAACTTAAATATACTAATCATTTAATATAAAATTAATAACTTAGAATAAGTAATAATACAAATCACTAATTAAAAAATATGAATTCACAATTCAAATAAAAGATATTCAATATAATAAACAAAACTTACTTTATATCTCAATGAAGTCTACATGTTGTATATGTCCAACCGCAAACAACACTTTCTACACTAAAATTAAAAATACAATAATTAGAATAAATAAACAATAATATTTTAATATATACATAATAAAATAAATCTTAAAATTGAACAAATATTAAAAACAGAAAAATTAAATACTTATAAATATATAGAGAAGATGAAAAAATAAAGAGGATTTTAGAGAAGGTAGAGGTTTAGAGAGAAGGAGGAGAAGATTTTAGAGAGAAGGTGAAAATGGGTGAATGAATGAAGGGATGAATGAAGGCTTCTATTTATAGAGGGGGGTTGCTGCAAAAATTTGAAAACCGGACCACTTTGCGGCGGCCAAAGCGGCCGCTAAATCCAACGGTTTTTTTTTTTTGAATTTTATACTTTACTGGCGGCCAAAGCCGCCGCTATGTTTAACGGCTAGTTTTTGCGGCGGCCAAAGCCGCCGCTAGGTATAACGGCTAGTTTTTTGCGACGGCCAAAGCGGCTGCTAGCTAACGGACGGAAAATTCAAATTTTCTGTATTAATTTGCGGCGGCCAAAACGGCCGGTAAGTGTAACAGCTCTTTTTTTGCGGCGGCCTTGACCGTCGCTATGTTCGCCACTAAATTTTGCGGCGGCCAAGGCCGCCGGTAAGTCATCTGCGTTAAAAAAAAAACACTTTGTGGCCGTTTTCCACCATTTTGTGGCGGTGAAAGCGGCCAGTAGGCCAGTAAATTATTATGAAATCCGCTAATTTTTTAGTGTTTTCTTGTAGTGGATAAAAGTGTTAAGATGCTTAGAACATCGTATCGCACATCGTGCTTAGCGTGCCAGAAATTTCAAACTGTAAAGAAACATTTGCTTATTCAACAAAAAGATATAGTTTGCTAATTTATACGAGCTAAAGTTGAGAAGTATAAAAAAGTTAAAATAAAAGTCAGATATCTTATAAACCAAAAGTTATTATATAAAAAAAACAACAGATATCTTGCTATTGAGGATCAATTTCATATATAGCGCGGATCCGAGAATCTAGACCATATGGAGATACATAAATTCATCTATCGAAGGTCTAAGATTCTAAAGACTAACAAAAAAATTAATAAGTAAAAGTTACTTCTTTCGTTCCTTTTTGTTAGTCTTTTGTCGTCAGATTTAACATTCCTTTTTGTTAGTCTTTTTTGTAATATAAGGATATGATTTGTCAATTATCTCTTTTGTCAATTGTTCTTATCTTTTCCAATAAAACTAATTAATGCTATATATTTGGAATTTTTAATTTTTTTTGGTACATAACAACTTAAATATTTTTTATACATACTATATTAAATTTTTTGCAAAGAGAAAGTGTATGGAAAAAAAAAAAGAATACAATTACTTAATTTGATGTTACTATTCTAAAAAGACTAACGTAAAAGAACGGAGGGAGTAGTAAATCTTATAGGGACTGACAAGCTCAAACCCACTAATTTTTATAGCGGTGTTATGTATAACTAGCGTCCCGACGGGCACTACCGTGCTCGTCAGTCCGCCTTTTTTGTTTTGTTATTGTCTGTGTGTCTTTGTGTGATTTGCGTTTTTTATTTAAATTAATTTATGTATTTTTAGCTTTTCTCAAAATAAAAATTGAAATTTTACTTGTATTGGTCCACACCATAGTTATAGTGACACCTTGAAAAAAATAAAAATGATAGCAACATAAATTATGTAAATATTTGCTAATAGAAGTAAAACCAAAAGAACAATAATTTTTATATCACAAAAAGAAACTTTTAATATTTATTCATCCACATTCTTAGAAATAAAGGTAATTAGTTAAATTGGAAGAAAAAAAAAAAATGTTCACGGTAACAAAAGGCCAAATAGTTAATTCCAATGTATTTTTTTTTTCTATCATTTTCATTGTCTTCTTTTTTCTAACTTTGCTTCTCTTTCTCTCATTTTGTTCTCCTCTCAATCGCTTTTTTACTCTTTGTTAGAGTGGTCATTTAGCAAAATTAAAAAATAAAAAATTTATTTTGGAACAATCACAATGAATCTCATAAGTAACAAAACATAATCAACTTAAAGTTAAAATTAAATATATGGATGAGTATTGCATTGAAAACAAAGGCCCTATTTCATATTTCATTGTTTTGCATCAACAATCTCGCTTAACCGGCAGAGCAAACATGATTTTGAATAATAATAATCTTTTATTTCCATGCATATGCTTTTTTTTTTTTTCAAATAAGAATGAATTACAAAATTTGAAGAAGAAAATTTGATGAATATAATAGGGGGGAAAATGAAGGAATTGTATATATGTTAAATTTGGAGTTGAACTATAAAAGAAACAATTGTGTGAGATATATTTTAGAGAAGAATGAAAAAAATAAATTAATTGAATAAAAATGGAAACTCTATAATTCCAAATCGTTGTAATTATTGGTGGAGGAGTTAAAAATTTATATATGAGTATGATCTACTTTGAAGCAAATAGTGTGTGAGAAATCCCATTGGAGAATGCAAATAAAAATATGAGATTAATGGTGAAAGAAAAAATTGTAGGTATGGGTAAGATTTTTTTTTTTTTTGAAGAAACTGAGTATGCAATTACATTTAAAATTCGAATGGAAGTTATATATGTGTTTTGAAATAGTATCCTTATAGATCTATGAGCGGTTGGTAAAAAAATGTCAAATTGTGGTTATTTTAAGGGTAAAATGGGATTAATGAAAAGTCCACTAAAAAAAAATGAATCCTCTTTATATATAGTTATATAGTAATAGATATAAATATTATAATTGTAAATCATGTGAGTTTAACTTAATTGGTAAGACATTGCAGATATGCAGAGAATTGAAATTCGAACTTTAGTTTGTCATCCGTTGTCTCGATCTGGGTTCTGGGTCCGCTTACTGAACATGATGAATAATTTTTCTAAAAATAACACACATTCAAATATGACATTACCATGAGATGAAAGGGAGAATTAATTGCACATGCAATGCATACGATTCAATATATAGATTAAGTTTATAGTCAAAGCACTTAGTAAGTATATGAAGTGTACATAAACATTACAATTACAACATCAATTAGAAAGCCGAATTTGTTATGTACGTGTGCATGCATGAAGAACATATAGAAGAAAACAATTTCACAATTACAAGCTAGCAAGAAATTGTATTTGCTTTAGAAGAGGAGTTAGGGTTTCCATGAGCTTCTCGCATGGGTGATTATGAATTCCCTCATAAGTAGTCACCACAATACTAGTGTCTTTGGATAGCCTTTGCACCTGTTTCTTCACATTGCAAGTGTGATGCGTGCATCGATAGTAGCTTCTTTATGTGGTTCATTAATTTACCAATGCATCAAGAAACAAATCATTTAATTAGTCATCCCGATACATAATGTGATGAAGACTTAATAAGGGGGTCACATAGATAACATACAAAATCTAAATTAGATAGTAATAGCAAAGTCTAGTACTAGTAACATAAACACTAATTTACGAAAAAGAAAAATATTAATTATATCAATATTATCCCTCCATTGATATTAATATTTTAGGACTATTCTTGTTAAAAAAAAAAAAATTTTAGGACTATAATGATAAAATTGATAATAAGAAAGTTGCATATGAAATAAGTGACTAGTTTAACAGATCAATTTGATATCGAGAAGAAACTAATTAAGGAGATATGATTTTTACAACTTTATCCTTAAAAAGATAACAAGTTAATTTTTTATTTATTTTTTATAATATTGATCACATATATTATTGAAAACGATGCACTATAATTACATGTATGTTGGTAAATACTAGAGAAATTCTTGCACAATCTTTCCCTTAACATTGAAAGATGCATTATAATGTCCATGAAAATTTGAAAGATGTCTCATATAAAAGAAAAATCTCAAGAGGGTAGAGCATAGTAAATATTGTTAGTTTTGCATCAACTGGAAATTTTTTCTAAATTATAATTTTAAGAATTTAATTCTAAATTATTTGGGATTTTAAAGAGTTATGTTTTGACATACAAACAGAAAACTATTTATAAAAGATACTAAATTATAAAGTGGCCCTTATAGCTCAGTGGTAGAGCGTCAGTCTTGTAAACTGAAGGTCCGTAGTTCGATCCTGCGTGAGGGCAAATTTCTTTTTGGAAAAAAGACACTTAATTATGAAAGAGAATTTTTTTTATTAATATTCAGAAGATAAAAAACTTTTGTAAGTAAAAAAAAAAAAACCTTTTGTAGCAAGGAAAAAAAAATGAAAGAATTAAGATTAATAATCACTATAATGTTAGGAACTAAGGTTATGTTTGGCCCAATTTATTTTAACTTTTCTACTTCTTAAAATGAGAAGTTGGACGAATTTTTTTTTCAATAAGTACTTAATTAGAAAAGTAACGTAACTTATGTGCGTAAAATATACAAATAAAGAACTTTGGATAAAGTTATATATGAAGCTTAAATTGGATATTTACAATTTTTTATGTAAAATATTTAATTCGTCATATAAATATAATATACTTGTTATACTTTCCTTTTTCAAAAAATAGTTTACATTTATTAAAGTTCTATTAATAAAATGATAATTTTTTTTTTTTAAATTTGAAATTGAGGGTGGGTGCAATATATCAACAACAACATAAAAATTTGAGGGTGCAATATATATGCAAACGTAGAAGAAAAAGGCTCAAGCACACACATGACAAATATTACATAGATATATATACTAATATACCTGGGATATGTGCTATTCTTGACAGCTTTTTGTCCATATTTCCTCCAACGATAACCATCATCCAAAATATCATCAACACTTCTTGTCTGAAATGCAAACCTTGGTACTTTTGTTGTCTTCTTCAATCTCCCACCTTTAACCCTTTTCTCCTCTTTGTTTCCTTTTTCTTCCTCATGCAATTGATAATTCCCACTTTCATTATTATTCACTAACAAATTAGAAGATGAAGATGTGCATTGAATATTATCGGTCAATGTTTCCTCAGCATCCCCAACAAGTAAGTTGTTATTATTTTGACCTAAGAAAAAATTACCCCAATCAATATCACCAAGACCTTGATCTTGAGATTCCAAAGGGTAATTTTGTAAAGGTGTAAAGAAGAAAGTGTTGTTTTGAGGTGGTGGTGGCGGCGGCATCATTAATGGTGGTGGTGGGTTTGGTGGGTCTTGTCTTTCCATTTAGCACTCTTGATTTCAATGAAGAGAGAAAATTATGAGAGTGTTCTAGGGTTGAAATTTATAAAGAGGAAATTAATAAAGATGGTGGAAGGTAGAAGAAGTTTGGCAACCATAAAATACATGCAAGGTAACACTAACATGCATTGATGATAACGAAATTTTTTAAATGCAATTAATATGAGGCACGTATCCTTTATGTTATGTTGTGTTGTGTTTTATGAAAACCTATATGGCAGTTGAGCTAAAGTAGTTGAATTTAGTTGAGTTTATCATAGGGTGCAAGACAAGAGTTGCATAACTATGTAAATACCACACATACTTACTAGTATTTTTGTCTATGTATTGCATGATCAATCGTATACATGGTATACATTCTCTAGGCCACCACTTTATTTCACACACGCGTTGAAATTTATGGATTGTTTACCTACCTATAAAACTTGCATTAAGTAGTATAGTTTGCTTATGTCATATGTAACACATTTGAAATTGTTAGGTCATGTTTTATTATATTCAACCAAATGAATAAAACCAATTTTAACCAAAAAAATATGAATAAAACCAATAAAAGGTCTTTATTTTATTGAGAGTTCATTGAAAAGGTTATTTTTGAATTGAAATAGTTTGTTTGAAAGAGCAAAACTAAAAATGGAATAGATATAGGGGCTGGGCCATGCTAAAAAACATAATGGTATATATAAAGTGGTGGAAGTTTTTATTTTGACACAATATAGAGGTGGAAGTCAAAAAAGGTAAACAACATAAAGTTGTCCGTTTTAATTAGTTTTTCCCTACAATTTTTGTTTCATGTTTTGAATATTGAGGTTGCTTTCATGAAATATGGTTGAAAATAAAAAGATATATTTTAATGGGTAAAATGTGTTTTTGAACACCGTAAAATTAACGAATATGAGTTTTAGTTTTTGTATACAAAAAAACCCTCTCGTTTTGTCTCGGTAATTTCAAATTACTTTGGTTATAGTCTTTAATGTGGCCAGAATCTACTAACTGGATTATTGTCACGTGTTCAGAGGACGTTAACTTGGCAAATTATAGGGACGAAAAATAAAATTCGCACAAATAACAAGGACAAAATCCAATATTCGCACAAATTACAAGGACGAAAAATAAAATTATCTCAAATTATAGGGACTAAATTTAAAATTCATAAATGTGCAAACTCATTCTCCAATTCTTCATTTTCTACCTTGCCATCACCACCATCGAAGAATTCTTCTCACCTAATTCAAACTACAAACCCCATAAATTCTTCACTTAGGTTAAAATTGAATATAATTATATATAAAAACTTAGGGATAAAGTACAAGATGTACAATAACCCTCACAAAGGTACATAAAATAATAGGATAAAATATATTTTTAGTCTCTAGTTTTATAGCGAGTTTTGGTTTTCGTCCCTATATTTTAAAATGACTCTTTTTCGTCTCTACTTAATTTTGTGTTTTGGTTTTAGTCTCGGATGTCCATGTGGATGTGCCATAGTGGATTTTTTGGCGTGTGGCATCCTACATGGACTGCCACGCCATTTTAAAAAAAAAATAATAAAAATTTTAATTTTTTTTTATAGTAACTAAAAAATTGGATGACTGATAAACTTAAAAAAAATATTTTATTTAAATAAAAATGAGTTAAAAATTACTTTTAAAATCTTACCAAAAAAAGAATTAATAAAAGTGGGAAATTGTAATTAGGAACTGAAAACATATTGTAAAAGGATTTTTTTTTTTTGTAAGATTTTAAAAGTAATTATTAACTCATTTTTATTTAAATAATACTTTTTTTAAAATTTATCAGTCATCTAATTTTTTTAGTTGCTACAAAAAAAAATTAATAACCTTTTTAAAAAGGTATTTTTTTTTTTTTTAAAAAATTAATTTTTTTTTAAAGGACGTGTCAATCCATCACGTGTCAAAAAGACCCAATGTGGCACATCCACGTGGACATTCAGGACTAAAACCAAAACACAAAATTAAGTAGGGACGAAAAAGAGTGATGTTAAAATATAGGGACGAAAACCAAAACTCGCTGTAAAACTAAGGACTGAAAACATATTTTACCCTAAAATAATATTAAAAAAAAAAAACAGATTAAAAAAAATGTTGTAACTAAGTTTTAGGCCCAAAACAGAAAAGGTTGACGAGTTTTACTTTTGTTCGTTTTTTCAATTTCTCACGTCCTCTATGCATTTTTCATTTTACCCTTTTGTGACCTAAGTAACAGATACAATAAGAATGAGTAATTTTTGAGAAATTTTGTCTTTGCGGTCCGCTTCATAAGTAGCAGACCAGTGGTGGTCAAGTCTTCTGCACCAGTCAAAGGCTTGCCAATATTGGTCAATTTTAATTGGCCACATGTGCAGCTAAAATTGCTATAAATGGAGTTTTGCAGCTTCTCGAAGTTTCACACCTCTTCCACTTATGTTTTTATGTATCTTTCTTTTCTTACAACAACGGTTTTTTTTTTTTTTTTTTTTTTTTTTAGTTTTTGTCATCCGTTACTTAAGTAGCGGATGTACAATGGTTAGAATTGTTGTGATCATTGGTAACAGTCAATGTTCAAGAATAGTGGTGGTGTTTGATTGGTCACTATATTGGAGGTTGTTACTTTGTTTTAGCCAATGGAATTCAAGTAAACAATCTATAAATTGAAATCTTTTTTCATTTATTCTCATTCTCATTTCTTCTTCCATTTCCTCCCTCAAATTGTTTTAGTTTAGGCGTTAAAAGGCTCATAATTCGTAGCGTCTTGGAGGGAGGGGGTAAAAGCTTGGAGGCAAAAGCCTTTTAGTTACCTCCAAAGAAGATTGGTCACCATAACTAATCGATATGAATCTCTTGGCGGGTAAAGGCTTGGGGCGGTACGTAATGTAATAATATATTTGTTGAATATAATGAATTCAATTTAATATAATAATATATTTGTTCTGTATTATAATTATTTTCCAATGTCTAATACCAATATCTTATATTGATGTCTGTTACAATTTTCATTAAATTTCTGGTAGGGTGCGCGAGTAAAGGGGCAGGGTGGCAACACCTTTTTGTTTGGACCAAAAGACCCAATTATCCCTCTTTTTATGTGCATTTTGTTTTTTTTTTTAGGGGTTGACTAATCCCCTCGAGATAACTGCGATTCATTTTAGGGATTGACCTCTCCCAACAAATGTATTTTCATACACACCGTCCGGAGATTGAACTCAGGACCAAATGGTTATGGGGCCCAAATATATACAATTTATGCCACACTATGTTGGTCATTTGATGTGCATTTAATTTGATAAAAATGAACAAAACTGTTGCTGCTTGTTTTATTCCAAGAGAAGGAATTGCAATATATGGGAGAGACGAAGGAAGAACACCAGTAAATTTAATGAGATAGATAATTGCAAACAAAAAATAATTTTTTGTATTCTTCTTGCTTTAGACTGTAGTTTGCGATTGCGTCACTCTAAAACATGTGTTATGACTTATGGATCGGTTAAAGCCCAACATAATAAAGACTCAATGAATAGAATCCTTACGTGTGGCATTAAATGACCATAGGCGCAAAAACGACGACGGACACATGCCTATTGCTCTGATACATGTCATCAAACACCGGGATAAATAACACTCAAAGGAGATATTTGTGACTCATTCCTTAGACATGGAAGACTACACTGTACAGTTATTCCTCAAATCCAACTATATATGCATGCATTCACCCTCAAGGAACAAACATTTTTATCCAATTTAGCATTTTCTCTCACCTTAAATCAAGGTTGTCAGAATTGAGAGTTTACTTTGACTCGAAAGAGAATAGTAAATCGAAAAATCGTAAACCGCAACCAAAATCGATGGATTCTACTCAAATCGTTTTGTTGAATCGAAAGGGAAAATCAAGATCGCATAATCGAAAATCCCAATCAAAATCGATGGATTCAACTTATAATATATATATATATATATATAAGAGAATGAATAAAGTTGTATTTGCATTACTTTTGAGAGTTTACAAGAGGTGTATATATACACAAGTATAGTAACCTAATTGGAGTATTTTAAGGAATAAATATCTCCAACAAATCTAGACTTGATACAAATCTAAAATATAATTATACAAATCTAAAATATAATTATACAATATAATTATACAAATCTAATTATGATTGATATCCTCCCGCAAGTTGGGCGACCTGGAAGAAAGATGCAACTTGGATAGTAGAAACTCGAACCGAGGGCGAAGCAGAGGCTTGGTGAGAATGTCGGCAAGCTGGTCGTTTGTGGAGACAAAGGAAACACGAAAATGAGGTGGTCGGAGGCGCTGCGGTGGTGGTGATCGTTGCTGTCGGCGCAGGGAACGATCCATCAGGGTATTTGAGTAGATCAAAACCATCAAGGAAGGCTTCTACCTGGAGTTTCCAATTGATGTAATTGGTAGGGAGAAGCTTGGTGACACCGCTGAGGGTGATACACGCAAAGGGTTTGGAGGGTTCATAGGGATTAACTATGTATTGAGAGCCATCGGAAGCCATTGGAGGCAACGGGTGACGGCAAAGGAAGAGAAAAACGGCGTTTTCTGGTTTAAAAAGCACCATCAGGCTCACCTAACTATTCCGCAGAGGTTGTTGGTGGTTGTTTGGTGACGGGTAAAGCACCGTCATGCTCACCGGACTATTCAGTTGTTGGTGGTGTTTAGTCTTGAGTGTGGCTAGCAGAGTGACAACACTATTTGAAGGAGAAGACAGCGGAGCGGAAGGTTGCTAGAAAGTGGGTGCTGCCGGTGGCAAGTCGCCACCGGCAGCGATAGTGAAGCACAGAGTTAGGTCAGAGGATTAGAACCTGCTCTGATACCATATAAGAGAATGAATAAAGTTGTATTTGCATTACTTTTGAGAGTTTACAAGAGGTGTATATATACACAAGTATAGTAACCTAATTGGAGTATTTTAAGGAATAAATATCTCCAACAAATCTAGACTTGATACAAATCTAAAATATAATTATACAAATCTAAAATATAATTATACAATATAATTATACAAATCTAATTATGATTGATATGATTTATTTCTATCGGTTTAAAAAAACAAAAAAAATTAACGATTTGGACATTTTTTTAAATGGCGTTAATCTTTATGCGTCTCAATAACATATCAAATGTTTTTGAATTTGTCTGACAGTTTACACAAATAATCTATATGATATAAACTTTCAATCCAACGGTGGATTTTATAAAAATTTATATCGGTTAAAACGTTATTGAGAGGTGTAACATTTGGTGTCAAACTATTTGGTGTCAACGGATCCTAACTCTCTCTCTCTCTCTCTATTTATATATATATCAAAGGAGATATTTGTGACTCATTCCTTAGACATGGAAGACTACACTGTACAGTTATTCCTCAAATCCAACTATATATGCATGCATTCACCCTCAAGGAACAAACATTTTTATCCAATTTAGCATTTTCTCTCACCTTAAATCAAGGTTGTCAGAATTGAGAGTTTACTTTGACTCGAAAGAGAATAGTAAATCGAAAAATCGTAAACCGCAACCAAAATCGATGGATTCTACTCAAATCGTTTTGTTGAATCGAAAGGGAAAATCAAGATCGCATAATCGAAAATCCCAATCAAAATCGATGGATTCAACTTATAATATATATATATATATATATATAAATAGAGAGAGAGAGAGAGAGAGAGTTAGGATCCGTTGACACCAAATAGTTTGACACCAAATGTTACACCTCTCAATAACGTTTTAACCGATATAAATTTTTATAAAATCCACCGTTGGATTGAAAGTTTATATCATATAGATTATTTGTGTAAACTGTCAGACAAATTCAAAAACATTTGATATGTTATTGAGACGCATAAAGATTAACGCCATTTAAAAAAATGTCCAAATCGTTAATTTTTTTTGTTTTTTTAAACCGATAGAAATAAATCATATCACCATCTACTTGCTTTTTTTTTTTTTTTTGACAAATCACCATCCTACTTATTAAAATACGGAAGATGGTAAAATTTTACGCACTTCTAGCAATTATGGTGAATTGTCACTAATATTATCATAATGGTCCACCGTAAAATTCTCAATAATAACTTCATTGTCTTTTAATATATTTCTAAATTGTTGATTTCTCAATTTTTGTTCTAAATTGACAACACTTGTTGGTAATGTAGGGCATATACAATTTAGGAGCTAGATCTTTTTGGATACACAATACAAGGCCAATTGGATGTCTTCCTGTGATTTTGGCTAATTTTCCTTCCGCTACAAAGGATAGTTATGGTTGTGCAAAGCAATACAATGAAGTATCTCAGTATTTCAATTTAAAATTGAAGGAAGCCTTAGCTCAGCTTCGTGAAAATCATCCTCTTTGAAATTCTGGTGGTAAGTGTGTTTACCCCGATTTTTAGCAAACAACCGCTAGTTTAATTATTACAAGAAGGATCAACTAGTAAATCCTGGGACATATTGGATTGTGCAGAATTGACGAAAACATTTTCATATTTTCTGGGTTAAATCGGATAATTTGATAAAAACAGTAAAATCACTCGACGCAGTCGAATGGGTTTGCTTAAAGTAAAATGCTTCAAAGTTAAATTTGCAGAAAACTTGTAAATGAATTTGCAGATAAAGTTTAAAGAAGAACTTTGAAAAGTAAAAGCATGCAACAAAGTAAATTGCAGAAAATGTTTTAAACTTGCAATGAAATAAATTGCAGAAAGGTTAAAGTGCGTAAACTTTAAATGGAAAGCAAGTAAAATACTTGGAGAATGTAAATTGCATTCATAAATGTAAATTGTTTACAAAGAAAGGTTGGTTACACAGATTTGTACATGTTCCATTTTGCACTCATTTCGCTCGTTGACATGGGTACTCTGAGTTTTGTCAGGAATTTGCATGAGAATTGTGAATCCGTTTCTCATATGAAAAACTAATATTTATAGGCAAACTAGAATAACCGTCAAAACATACTTAACGTCTAACTAAACTCCACGTGTTTTCGACAATTTGAATTTCTTAGACACCTGGCGAGGCTTTCGAACGTTATCCACTTTGAATAATTTGCTAAGTCCAGAGTATGCTTTCTCCGTACTGCATAATACGTTATACAAGCAAACACATATATATATATATATATATATATATATATATATATATATATATATATATATATATATATATATATATATATATATTATTCGACAAACACACAGCAATGTCGAAGCAATCAATCATGTACTTATTAAAATAGGTTCCTGTCGAATTCGACAGCTTCTTCAGACTCGACAGTGAACTTACAAACTACAAGGCTTTCGACGTCGAATGCCTTAATTTTCTCTTGATTTATTAAACAACCAATTTCCAAGAGAATATTAAAATACAATAATGTACATTAAATGAGAATTCATCTTCTCACTCCAATTCATTAATGCCTGTCGAAAATACAGGCTAACAAATTGCCCCCTCAAAAATGCCAATTTCGACTGCATGTCGAATACGAAAGGAAGAAATGGCAGTTTTGAAGATTCTCTTTCTTTTCAACCTCTGCACGCTTACCAAAGACGGCGCAAACGTCACATTAATGTCAAATCAATCATGACAAAAATGTAACCGTCAACTCAATCCCTTCAAACCATGATTTCCACTTTTTTAGCACAATAGTGGGACACGTGGCAGGATCGGGACGATTGAGATGGAAAATGGTGGTGCTTCAGTTACCAACTGCATGCAAATCTGCAGAGTCTATAAATAGCAAGCATAGTCCAACACTTTCACTTTTCTGAAATCCTAAACATTGAACTTCCCTTCCATAGAGAGCACTCACGCATTTTTTCCAAAAACCATCAAAACAAACTCCAAATCTTGCATTGTTCTTGTGTTTCTGTTGAATCTAAACCAACCAAAACGATTGTCAATCATTTTCGTTCATCATCACCGTTCTTTCCACTGCATTTGAGCAAGAAACAAGTTGATTTTGAAGGTTTTTGAACCTTTGCTACTGTCACCTGTCAAATCTTCATCACCTCAAGAACATCAAGAAACAACAATGGCTTCTTCTTCAACCACCAGGAATGTCGTTCCTATTGCTGTAGATGACAAAGAGCTTGTCATGGTTGACGATTCAGTGTTCGTGTCGAAACCTGCTACTACTACTGTCGAAAGCACCATATGGGGAAAAGAACTGCTGATTCCTCATAGACTTGAAGGTAAAACTCTTGCCTTTGCAGGCCCTCTTCCTTCGAATACTGATTTTAATGAGGAAATAGGTAGTATTTTCCCTCTGCATGTCACTTGTGAGCCAAAAGTTTTTGCCAACTCTGTCTTCGACATGAGTTTCTTTGAATCTGGCTATAGGGCTTTTAGATCTGCACCAATAGCTACTGATGGCTATCTTAAATGGCTTAACAAAGTCGAAAAACAATACGCCACTTTTTGGAAAGAGAGTGGTATATTCGACTTAATTCAACTTTCGAGAGAAGGACCCAAGTACAATGCAGAAATGCTAATAGCTGCCCTTCATTTTTGGGAAAGTTCTACCAACACCTTTCACCTAAAAGCAGGCATGATGACCCCAACTCTATTCGACGTTGCTGCTATTACTGGCTTGAGACCAACAGGACCCACTTTCGACCCCAAATACACTACCCCCAACCATCAGCTCGACTTCAGAGTCTTATCCTTTTCAGAATTTCTCAAAAATCACCATGACCTCAGTAGTGAAGAGGTATCACCTGAAGAACACATAGCCTTCTTGACTTATTGGCTATCACAATTCGTCCTTTGCACTTGCTCTCTGCAAGTTGTGAAAAGATTAGTTCCTCTCGCCATTATGCTTCACCAGGGTTTAGATGTAGCCTTAGGCAGATTCATCTTGGCTTCCCTTTATGATTCCTTAGGACAAGCTAGTGATCTCCTTAAGAAAACTGATAAAGGATCACAATTAACTCTATCTGGACCCATTTGGCTTCTGCAACTTTGGCTGAATGCCACCTTTGAAACCAACTTCAAACTTTTCCTCCCTACTCACATGGAAACCTCTATTGCTTCTCGACAATCAGAAGGCGCTAGGTTCACCACTCGACAGCTCTTTTTCCACTACTTCAAAACTCTGCTCGCCTTCGACGAAATCACCCCTCAAAACACCCCTTTTATCAAAAGAACTATTGGACCATCTTGGTTTAAGAGACCATTTCCTGCAACAAATCCAGATGATAAGGAAGATACCAACAACATTTGGAGAATGTTTTTGAACCCAACAATCCTATCCTCAAGGCAAGGGATTGACAAAAGGCATTTGGGCTTGGTTTGATACCAACCCAATTTGGTTGCTCGCCAATTTTGCCTAAGTCAATTCAGGCCAAAGAGCTTGTTCAAGAACAAAGATGATATTGTCTTGGGCAACTCTGGAATGTCTGTCGAGTACTTTGAACGTCGTTTGAAGCTTGCTGACGAGCACTCTTACAACCTTACACCTGTTGCCTTTGAAACCTCTCAATACTGCACCTATGAATTTGCTGCATGGTGGAGCTTGCACTATGAGAGGCATGCCAAGGATGAGAAACTGCTATTGCGTGCATTGAATGCAGGATTCGACGCTTTGCAGCCAAGGACTCCCAAAGGCAAAGGTAACTTGACTAAAAATAAACAAAGTTATTTTTATAATGTTTGTAAATTTAACTCTTCATTTGATGTTTAATTTTCCTTATTTCGACAGCAGGTGTTTCCAATGTCACAAAGACCAAAGAAACCAACGTCTCTACTGACTCCAGCGCTCCTGCTGTGACTTCAAAGAAATCACTCCCAAATACTGGGGCTAAGGTATCAAATTTCAAACTAGTATTTTAACTTAGTTTTTATTTGCAATTTTTGTCACAAACATTTTGAACCTTTCGACACTTCACTTACAATGCAGAGTCGAAAAAGAGTCAATGTGGCTTCAGAAAAAACTGGAGAGCCCACCATTCAGAAGAAACAAAAGAAACTCACCATTCAAGAACCAACAGTAAGGCTTTCGACATACCCTTTTAAATTCCTTTTCGACTTCAAAGAAATTTTGTGTTAATAGCCTTAAGGTTTCATTTCAAGCCACTGGTAATGTTCAAGAGAATCCTACTGCTGCTGCCCCTAGTGGAGAAGGCCAAAGAGACAAAGGAAAGGCCAACGAAGAAGCTAGTGAGGCAAGCACACCACCAACAAAATCTGATGCTGACAAACCCCCAAAGAAGAGAGTTGACAAGGAGAAGAAGAAGAAGAAGAAAGTTAAGTCCAGCTCTAAGGCTTCTGCAGAAGCAGAGAAAGAAGCTGAGATTACTCCTTCTAATCTTCTTGTCAAAGACCAACCAACACCCCAAGCTGAAAACACCACCACTGAAGTTCCTGCCCCCAGGCAAGAAAATACAAGTTCATGTTCACATGATCTTGGTGCTAAGGTAAAATCTTCTCAACTTTTAAGATTTTGTCAATAGAACAAATTTCTTTTTCTCATAAGTTTTCTCATAACTTCATTTGCCTTGCCTTTCGACAGGATACTAATGATGAAAATGTCAACATGAATGTTGACAATGCAAAAAACCTGACCCAAGGCATTGGTACCAATGATGTCGAGGTCAACCCTAATCAAAGTGACAAAGGTCCAGAGACTGAAGAAAATCCCACCATCAATCTTGATTCTGAAGAAACTATTCTTGATCGTCCTGCTGAATATACCCATTCGTCAGAAGGTACAGATGTCGAAATGGCTTTCGACAATGAAAGGGAAGAAGCTATGCCAGAGGCTGCTGAAGGAGGTTCTGATATACTCCCAGTTTCTTCTACTTCAAAGTTATCTGCTGATGTTGGGTTGTCAGAGATGCAATTCATAGCTATGAAGGACTCTGATCCTGCTGCAGCACTAAAGATGCTCCTCTCAAGCAAAAGCAACAAAGACAAAAGTGCTTCACATCACAGCAGTTCGACAGCCTCTGACTCTGAGATTCATTCGACAGTGAGACAAGACTCCTTAATTCTCAAGCTGCACACAGACTACATCAACCAGGACGTCTTCTCATTGATTGAAGCTAATCCCAGCAGTGCTTTTGCCCACTTAGGCTTTCTGAAGAAGTTTCACAACCCAATGACTGATGGTGCTACTCTTGGTAAGGTTATCCAACTTGATAACCTTATTGATGGTTTCACCAAAGCCATTCAAAAAAGGCAAAGTAATGCCTCAAGGTTGGAAGCTCAAACTTAAGCCCATGCTGTATTGGTTGAGAAAGCAAAAGCTGCTCAGGCAAATGTCGAGCACCTTGAGAAGGATATTGAGTCGAATGCTGAGATTGCAGGCTATGACAAGAACATTGCTGATTGGGAAAATGAGGTGGCTGAGTTGAACTTGAAAATTCAAAGTCTCAATGCCAAGATAACCAGTGAAAAGGCTAAGCGTGAGGAAGCCAAAGCTACTATTTCCAAGGCAACCAAAGCTATGATTGACAAAGAGGTGAATGCTGGCATCAAGTACTTCAGCCATTCTGCAGCTATCGAAGAAGAGATCAAAATCTTGGTGGATTCCAACATGATTCTCGACGCAGAAGTTGCTTCATTCAAAAGCCTGTATGAAGACTTGAAGAGAAAATTTTAACTTTGTAATAGTTTTAGTTTTTATTGTTCTTAGTTTTTTGCTTCAACTATTTGAACAATTTGTTATGGTTTTTTGGTTTTGTAATCTTGACAATGCCCATTTTGTGGCGAACTCATTTTATGATCACCATTTTCATTATGTCTTAAGCTTTATTCTTCGTTAATTTTTATTTCTTGCAACACTGGTTTATACTTTTTCAAGTACTTACCATTTATAATTAACGAACGTTGTTCTTCTGTTAATTCTTCTATTTCATAAGCACCATTTGAAAAAACCTGAACAACTTTAAAAGGGCCTTCCCAATTTGGAGACCATTTGCCTAAGACTCTGTCTTTTTTATCCATTGGCAAAATAACTTTCCAAACCAAATTTTCAACATTAAAGGTTTTAGACTTAACCTTTTTATTGTAAGCTTTAGCAACTCTTTCTTTCTGTCGAGTTAGCATCTCTAAAGCTTTTACTCTCTCCTCATCTAAATCAACTAATTCATCTAACATCATATCGCAATAATGATCCCTTGGGATTTCTGCCTGCCTTTGAATTCTAACTGACTGCAGATGTATTTCGACAGGCAAGACTGCATCATGCCCATATGTTAGTCGAAAGGGTGTGGTGTTAGTTGATTCTTTTGGAGAATTCCTACATGCCCATAAGACTTGATCTAAAGTCTTGTTCCAATTTCTAAGCTTTTGGGCAATATGCTTTTTAATCAAACCAATAATGATTTTATTAGCAGCTTCTACTTGACCATTTGTTTGGGCATAATATGGTGTAGAGGTTAAAAGTTTAAAACCAGTTTGTTGGGCAAATTTAACCATCTTTCGTCCAGTGAATACTGAACCTTGATCTGTAGTAATAGACTCAGGTATACCAAATCTATAAATGATGTGACTTTGTATAAAACTAATCACTGCTTCTTGGTCAACATTTGGTAATGGAATTGCTTCTATCCATTTGGTAAAATAATCTATACCAACTAAAATATAACGTTGGTTTTTTTACGGGCTTGGTTTAATTTCACCAATTAAATCTAAAGCCCACCCTCTAAAAGGCTAAGATTTTACTATTGAATGGAGTTCACTTGCAGGTACATGTTGTATACCTGAATGTCTTTGACACTCTTGACAACCTTTGGCAAACTCTATACAGTCCTTTAGAATTGTTGGCCAATACACACCTTGTCGAAATAACAACCATTTCATTTTGTGGCCTGCCTGATGAGATCCACATGCACCACTGTGCACATCGGATATAGCCAAATAAGCTTCAGTTTCACTTAAACATTTTAGCAAAACTCCCTCAGGTGTTTTCTTCATTAGTTCATTACCAATGATGACATAACTCAAGGCTCTATATTTGATTTTTCTATTGGTTGTTCCATTTGGATCTTTCAAATATTCGACAAGTTGTTTTCTCCAATCATTGTCAGATAGATTGTCAATGGCAAAAATTTCAAAAATTTCTGAATTTTCGTCATAATCATAGATGGTGTCTTGACCACTGTCTTGTGGTAAGTCTGCCCCCACAAGTTTTTGCATTGACAATTCTAATGAAGGAGGTTGATCAACAATGAGTTTATCTTTAATTTCAATCAACTCTTCTAGTTTTTCACTAGAGATTTTATAACCAGAAGCTATTTGAGCCAAATCATTGGCTTCTTGATTTTCTATACGAGGTACATGTTCAAAGATAACTTGGTAGAAACGTTTTAGCAAAGAAATTGCTATGACAAAATACTTCATCAAGTGTTCTTTTATGCATTTGTATTCTTTTGTCAATTGTTTCAATACCAATTCTGAATCACCTCTGATCAAAATATTTTTTGCCCCCAAGTCTAATAAAATTTCCAAGCCTGTTATTAAAGCCTCATATTCTGCTTCATTATTTGAGCAGAACCCATTGATTTTATATTTGAACTTGGTGGGAATTCTGGAGGGAGAAATGATTAAAATCCCAATTCCAACTCCATGTTTATGTTTAGAACCATCAAAATATAATTTCCAAGGTTCTGAATCTACATAGTTTTGTGGAGTTTCTAATGCAGAATGATCCACTATGAAATCAGCCACAATTTGGCCTTTGACTGCCTTTAAAGGTTTATAAGTTAGTGAATATTCTGTCAAGGCTAAGGCCCATTTTCCAATTCGACTATGCAGGATTGGTTTAGATAGCATGTGCTTAATGATATCACAATGAGAATAAACAAAAACATCAACAGGCTTTATATAATGCTTGAGTTTCAACAAGAAAAATACAAACATAAGCATAGTTTTTCAATACTACTATATCTAGTTTCAGCATCATTTAAAACCCTACTTAAGTAATAAATGGCTTTTTCTTCGCCATTTTCATCTTCCTGAGCAAGCATACTACCCAGTGTCGAATCTGATGCTGATATATACAACTTCATGAATTTGTTCCTTATTGGAGGCATTAACATTGGTGGGTTTGACAAATAACTCTTGATTTCTCAAAAGCTTGTTGTTGGTCTTGCCCCCAAGTGAAAACACTTTCTTTCTTCAGTCGAAGTAATGGCGAAAACGGTTGAGCTTTACCACTTAAATTTGAGATGAATCTTCTCAAGAATTTGATTTTCCCAAGTAAGGACTGAAGATGCTTTTTTGTAGTTGGAGATTTTGTCTCCATAATAGCCTTTGTTTTGTTTTGATTTATTTCAATGCCCTTTTTGTGCACAACAAACCCAAGGAAATCTCCTGCATTAACACAAAAAGCACACTTTAATGGATTCATTTTCAATCCATATTTCCTCATCTTTTCAAAAGATTTTCTCAAATGATCTAAATGATCATCATTTGACGAGGATTTGACAACTATGTCATCAATATACACTTGCATGAAAGTGTCTATGTACTCATGAAAAATTAGATTCATTGCTCTTTGATAAGTAGCCCCAACATTTTTCAAACCAAAGGGCATTACTACCCATTCATATGTGCCTAATGCTCCTGGGCACCTAAAAGCAGTTTTAGGTACATCATTCTCAGCAATGAAAATTTGGTTATAACCAGAATAACCATCTAACATACTTAAATATTCAAACCCAGCTGCTGAGTCTATTAACATTTCTGCCACAGGCATAGGATATTCGTCTTTTGGTGTAGCATTATTTAAATCTCTAAAGTCTATGCATATTCTAAGAGAACCATTTTTCTTAATCACAGACACTATATTTGCTAACCATTCGACATACCTTGCTGTTCTGATAAATTTGCTCCTCAGCAGCCTTTCAATTTCTTCTTTGATCTTCGACATGATTTCTGGTGCGAATCTCCTAGGCAATTATTTCACTGACTTTTTATCTGGTCGAACTGGTAATTCATGTTCCACCAACTTTCTGCTCAAACCTGGCATTTCGTTGTAATCCCAAGCAAAACAATCTTTAAATTCCATCAGGAGTTGCACCACTTTTGCCTTCAGATCAGGAGGAATGTTTGCACTTACGTATGTTGGTCTTTTCGTCAGACCATCTCCAAGGTCAATTTCTTGCAAAGGATCCTGAGCTTGCATCTTGTGACTTTGACTGATTGGGTCTTTTTCAAATCCTAGGGGTTCGTCATCATAGATGCAATCCAGCTTTTGCATTTCTGGCTTTTGTTTGCCAAATTTTACATCATTGGCTGCAACAGCCATATTTTCTGACAATGGATTGGCTTCCAAAGCCATCTTGATTCTGTTTTCAGCCATATAGGCCGAAATCTTTGCCCAAGTTTGGGACTCAGACATAGTAATCTTCATTGATATCCCACCCAGTTGGGTAGTTCTGGCCTTCATATTCGCCATATTCAATGTCTCCATCTTCTCTTTCCCACAAAAAGCCATGTGTGGGCTCCAACTTGATTGAGTGGTGAACATTTCTCACTGAAGGATATGCAAAATCCCTTTCAGTGCATGGCGAGATAGTTGCCAATTTTTTGTCGAATGAGTGCTTTGTGAGATGATGAACTTCAATTTTGAAGTAGCTTTGATCTGCTTCTACATTTTCAACAATGCCATCATCTCGCCAGATAATCAGGCGTTGGTGCAAGGTAGATGGGACTGCCCCCACGCCATGAATCCACTCTCGTCCTAGGAGCAGATTGTAATTTGCCTTAGAGGCCACAACCAAAAATAAGGTTGGCCTTATAGTACTTCCAACAACCACATCCAACTGGATTGCTCCTAATGACAAACCAGTTTCACCCTCATAATTCGACAGAACTATGTTGTGAGGATGAAGATCCACCAAAGACTTGCCAATCTTTTTCAGCAGAAATTCTGGCATTAGGTTAACAGCAGCACCACCATCAATCAGTACTTTGTTGATCCCTACATTATTCACTTTAGCCTGTATGAAGAGAGGCTTCAAGTGATTTTTCATGCCTTCATCTGGCCTCTCAAATGTGGCCATTTGGTCCTCCAAAGCACCGTTGTTCATAACGTAGTAACAGACTGGCCTGTGAAGGGCCATTTGCATTCCAGATTCTTCTTCTTCATCTGTTATTTCAGAACAGACGTCGAACTCCCTTGGCAGAATTGACACAACATTCACTATTATGTCGAGATCAGGTTCAGAATCCAGAAAATCATCCGCTTCCATGTGTTCGTCTTCGACATCATCAGCAACTGAAGACTCTATTTTTGGTTCAACTAACCTTTCGCTCATTGGCTTTTTAGCCAATTCCACAGGCTTCTTTCCCTTACCATCAGCAGTAATCTGGGAACTTTGAGCAGCCAACTTTTTCTGGCGTTGATATCTACGCCATTGAGATCTTGTCATGGGGTTCTTCCCTTTGTAATTATTTCTGTAATCATATTTTCTTGATTCAGAATCCTTCTTGGGATTGGAGTTACTGGAACTTCCTTTCTCGAAATTCCTTTGGCCAGAAGCCATGTTTCTCCCATGAACCCATTGGTTGACAGGTGTCCTGTTTGAGGGGACAAAAGATTTTTATGGTCCCAACCTTTGATGCACAGGTACCTGTTGGCTATTCAGAATGTTGGAATGTGTTGGCCTTTTATTTGGCCAATTGTTTCTGCCCTGACTATGAGGCAAAAATTTGGTGAGGCCTGCAGCAGCCTTTTTGTCGAACATGGCACTACAATGAGGACATAATGTAGCTTCGCCATCATTCTCTTTGTAGCGTTGAAGGAAATCTAACAATTTCTCTCCAGCCTGTGGATACACCTCTTCCACTTTGTTTTCGTATTCTTCTTCAGGAATAGAAACCAATTGCCCCCCTTCAGTGAGGTTCAATGCTTCCAACATCAGGCATTCAAATGGCTCTGTGTAAGCAGCATCAGCAATCTGCAATGGATCTTCATCCACCTGCTGTTTGGATTTTGGCTTTTCGCCAAATTTGAGTCTTCCTTCCTGCAGGGCTTTCTGGACCAGATCCCTGAAAAGAACACATTGTGAGGTTTTATGACCCAAGAAATTATGATATTTGCAAAAACCTCTTTTCTTACGTTGTTCCAAAGGTGGAACTTTTAAACCTTTTGGCACAATTATTTGGCCATCAGTAACCAATAAGTCAAAAATTTCATCACATTTAGTAATGTCGAACGTATATGTCTTAGCAACAAATCTATCATTTTTTGGTTCGACAGGATTATTTCCATTTGATGGTTTTAACATTTTACAAGTATAGGGAGGTCCTGGTTTTAATTCAGCAATATTAACCTCATTATTTTCTATGTAATCCTGACCATCGTCTAACTCATTTTCACTTTCATAAGTTTCTATATACGCCACTTTTTCTTTTTTATGAAATTTAGAATTTCTGACTTTTTCAGCCCTGAGGCGTTCGACCTGTCGAACACGATCTGCTAACTGGGCCATATCTCTTAAATGCTGAGTATCTAACTTTTTCCTAATGGAATAGTCAAGGCCACCAGCAGCCATCTCAACCAATTAATGTTCAGGCACTTGAGTAAAGCACCTTGCCTTAAGAAGGCGAAACCTATTCAAATAATCATCAATGGCCTCTGAAGTTTTACGTTTCATACTGGCTAATTCTTTGAGGCTAATCCTAGATTGTCCCATATAAAATAGTTCATGAAATAGCCTTTCTAACTGAGTCCAATTATGAATTGAATGAGGGGGAAGTGTGGTGAACCACGTGAAAGCATTTTTTGTGAGGGAATTGGGGAAAAATTTCATTCTTAAATCCTCATTATTTGCTAAATTCCCTGCTTCTGCCATATATCTGGCAATGCGTTCGACAGTAGACTCATTCGTATCACCAGCAAATTTTGTAAATTTGGGGATTTTCCACCCCCTTGGCAGTTCTGCCTGCAAAACATATTCAGACAATGCTGACACGAAATTTGGCCTATGCAATCCTATATTCAAACCATTTTGGGCCAAGATATTTTCTACTAAGTTGGCCAAGTTGTTCTGCCCTGCCATGTTATCTTGTCGAACGTTCCTAAGAATATTATCAGCATTTTGGTTTCTATTAACTAATACCACTTCTTGTTCTGGCTATTCTCCTTCAATACGCAGTGGTTGGGCTTGAACTTCTGGTTGAATTTCTGGGTTTGCACGAGGAACCCTTTGGTTATTTGGAGCATCAGGGGCTCCAAAAAAGTCTGCCATTCTCCCCATTTGATTGGCTAATAACAGGTAACTATCATTGGTTGTCTGTAACATAGGATTAAAGATTGTGCCAATCTGTTGGGTCAACGCATTCACCATATCATGGTTGCTCTCATCCATTTGTTACCTTAATACTGCCATAGAATTGTTTGTCAAGTTAAGAGAATTTCCTCTATTTCCCATCGCAGATGACGAGGGAGAACTTTCTATTGAAGGCCAATTATACAGGTTTGCCATCGTTGTTGTTGGCATTCCAAATTGTGGGTTTCTAGGCAACCAGGGTGGTCTTGACGGTGTTCCACCAACTTGACTACCGTCTGTGTATCCATGTGTGTGTGATACGTTTGTTGGTATGGATGACATGTTCGGTTGTGTCATTGCTGCACCGTTAGGATTTGGAGGAGGGACTCCTCCTATCATACTTGAAGTAACGGCAGGCATTGTTGATCCACTGGCGTTTGCGCCAACGGTACTAGAATTCGTCGCAGGGTTCGAATTTCCGCCGTTATTATTATTATTATTATTATTATTATTATTATTATTATTATTATTATTTGGGATACTTTCAGAATTTGTAGAATTCAATGCAGGACCTGTTGGCCCACCAGTAGAATTGGCGTTAGAAACGCCAGATGCTGGCTGACTAGGTTGCCCTGCCACATTCTGGGGATTTGGATTCAGATTCGTTTCTGATCCATTAATTTTGTTATTATTCGCAGAATTGCTTGGTGGTCTCACCATTCTAGTACGAGTACGAGTTGGTATTTTTGAGAAATCTGGGAGAGATTTACCACTCCTCAAATGCATATAAAATTACACACACAATCAAATTTCAACACCAAAAACAATTTTGCAAAAAGTTTCAAAAATAAACAAAATAAATCACACAAACCAATAGTCCCACTGGGCGTGCCAATTTGTTTACCCCGATTTTTAGCAAACAACCGCTAGTTTAATTATTACAAGAAGGATCAACTAGTAAATCCTGGGACATATTGGATTGTGCAGAATTGACGAAAACATTTTCATATTTTCTGGGTTAAATCGGATAATTTGATAAAAACGGTAAAATCACTCGACGCAGTCGAATGGGTTTGCTTAAAGTAAAATGCTTCAAAGTTAAATTTGCAGAAAACTTGTAAATGAATTTGCAGATAAAGTTTAAAGAAGAACTTTGAAAAGTAAAAGCATGCAACAAAGTAAATTGCAGAAAAGGTTTTAAACTTGCAATGAAATAAATTGCAGAAAGGTTAAAGTGCGTAAACTTTAAATGGAAAGCAAGTAAAATACTTGGAGAATGTAAATTGCATTCATAAATGTAAATTGTTTACAAAGAAAGGTTGGTTACACAGATTCGTACATGTTCCATTTTGCACTCATTTCGCTCGTTGACATGGGTACTCTGAGTTTTGTCAGGAATTTGCATGAGAATTGTGAACCCGTTTCTCATATGAAAAACTAATATTTATAGGCAAACTAGAATAACCGTCAAAACCTACTTAACGTCTAACTAAACTCCACGTGTCTTCGACAATTTGAATTTCTTAGACACCTGGCGAGGCTTTCGAACGTTATCCACTTTGAATAATTTGCTAAGTCCAGAGTATGCTTTCTCCGTACTGCATAATACGTTATACAAGCAAACACACACACACACACACACAGATATATATATATATATATATATATATATATATATATATATATATATTATTCGACAAACATACAGCAATGTCGAAGCAATCAATCATGTACTTATTAAAATAGGTTCCTGTCGAATTCGACAGCTTCTTCAGACTCGACAGCGAACTTACAAACTACAAGGCTTTCGACGTCGAATGCCTTAATTTTCTCTTGATTTATTAAACAACCAATTTCCAAGAGAATGTTAAAATACAATAATGTACATTAAATGAGAATTCATCTTCTCACTCCAATTCATTAATGCCTGTCGAAAATACAGGCTAACAAAGTGTCAGATGTGCAGCTCAATATGTACACCTTAGGAATAGTATGATGTGTAGCCTAATGTGCCAACATCGTGGACATACTGAACTTGATGAACAAGAAACAATGTAAAGTGCAGAAAACAATAAACAAACACAGAGTTTGTTAACCCAATTCGATGCTAATCAGCCATACTCTGGAGGATACCAATCTAGGGATGAATCCATTATGGTAGTATCAATTCAAAGCTAAACTCCCCCGTTTACAATTTGTCACTTAATCACTACCCGTGCTAATTCTACCTAGGAACTCCTAAATATGAGAGCCTCTGCTCACTCCCCCTCAACCTTACCCAGTAAGGATTTAATAACAAACTCAGTTTGGAGTCACACTCCTTAGACAAACTATGCACTCGTACCTAAAGGCTTAGAGTGTTGCACAATCTAACTTCTTGCTTCAAAGCTTTGGAGAAAAAATACTAGAGATTACAACTCTATTAAACTCAGTCCTTACTTGTATCAAAACATGATTCAAGTGAAGGATCACAATTAACAAAGAACAACTAAAGAACTAAAATCCTAAGACTCGATTTTGTAGACTTAGCTTCTTGATTTTAGTTTTTGAATAATGAGTCTTCAGTCTTCTTTATATAGAATAATCTTCATGGGTTTTGACGAGCTGGCCTTGATAATTTCTCCTTGAGATAAATTTGATCCTTATCAAAATATATTTGTTTCAAATCTTTTTGATCAAAATCGGCCAATAAAATAAAACAGAACCATGAAAGATTATCTTGTTCCTTGGCGCGCAAGCAGGCGTGAGTTTATTTTGAAAACAAATCTTTTTGAAGATCATGCGTGGAAAAATAACAAAAAGTGTGTCCAGCTAGGGCGTCCAACTGTGGATCTTGATATGCATACATCATACTCCACATCATGGATTTAGGCTTATTTTAGCAAATGAAGCAAATACCCTAAAAACTTCAACACTCTTGCTGCAATCACATATGTTGATATTTACTCTCCTATATTCTCTCTTTTTCAAAACCCAAAAAAATATGGTGAGCCAATTAAATATGACCATATTTTCATGTTAGTATATGTTTGGATTAGCATTGTGTTTAACCAAATTATTGTGAATTTTTTGAAACTATAGTTTTATCATAATAACAGTGACTCATTGTTATACAATTTTATAAAATTTTCATAAAAATTTATATTACTTTAGATCCTAAAAGCGTACTCCCTCCATTCCTTAATATAAGAAGAAATCTATTTTTTAGATACACTCAAATATTGATGTATCTAGACAATGAAATAGTATAGATACATCAATATTTAAATATACCTAAAAAGTAGATTTCATCTTATATTAAGCACTCCTTAACACTTTTCTAATGTATAGGCTTCATTAACATGTAGGCTTCACTGAATTCAAAATTAATGGTTTGGACATTTTTTAAATGTCGTTAATCTTTATGTGTCTCAATAACATATAAAATGATTTTGAATTTGTCTGACAGTTTACACAAATGATCTAGATGATATAACTTTCAATCCAACGGTGGATTTTATAAAATTTATATCGGTTAAAACGTTATTGAGAGGTGTAACATTTGGTGTCAAACTATTTGGAGTCAACGAATCTTGACTCTATATATATATAATCAAGTGCAAGTACTCAAAGTTTAAAATCATAAAACAATCAAGTCTCAAAATCGGTGGAATCCATATGAGATCACGGATTTTGCTGCGATTTAGCAATTTTGTGCGATTTTATTGGGATTTTTCTCTAAATTAAGATTCTACTCACAATTCATATCGTTTAGGGTGAGCAAAACCGTAAAATCCATAAATTTTAGGATTCTGGTCAGAATTCTAGCAACAATGCCTTAAACAAATATTGTTTTGACCGTTTGAGTGCTAACATTGTTGCATGTAGCATTTTTCCCATTGGTACAAAGAGAATACATTATACTCATCCAAGTACAAATTTGACCATTTATCATCACCCGAACAACATTCTCATTTGACCACTCATTTCAACATGAATGAAAAAAAGAAAATAGGTTTCTTTCTCTTCTACCTTTCGATCTCTCTCTAAATTAATCAAATTCATATGAAACAAAAAAAAAACATCAGTGTTGTTACTTGCTGTTTCTCCATCTTTTACTGAACATATTATAGTACATGCATCCAAGATAGGCTCCACCTGACTAAACAATGCTAATAATTAAACCGTGATACCCAGTCAAACCAAATTAAAAAGCTATAAATTCCGATTTCCATTTTGATTACTCGGATCAAGTTTAATAATATATAATAATCATAATCAGCTATACATTCAAAGTTTTTTAATAAGCATATTATGATCATATTCTATTGATTTTGGATTTCCAAACTATTGTAATTTGGTTTTTCAAATTATATTTTAAAAGAAAATATCTATCGACGTTGTTACTAGGTTGAGTCACGACCAGGTCGCTCTCTTTAAGACGTTTCGTGGCACTACCCGAAATTGTGCAAGGTAGACTATCAACCATGCCGCCTCCAGGATAAAACAAGTCCAGTTACAACTGTGCGATTAACTACTACACCGTAGAAAACCGTTCGAGAATTACACCTTCAATATGGTACTAAGACCACTCTTTTAATACTGAAATCACTTTAATATGATATTGTTACTATTAAGATCATTCTTAATTCTGACGGGACGTTCTTGTTTCAAAAGGGACTATGATCTTAAAAATACTCTTTATTCAGAAGGGATTATGTTTTTAAGACCTTTCTTTATTTCGAAGGGACATTATACCGAATAGAAACTAAGGTCTTAAGAACACTCTTATTTTCGAAGGGACAAAAAAGGGAGATGAGAAGAAGAATAGCTCATCAACACAAGCTGGAGGGAGAAGAGAGAAAGAGTTCTCGACAACTCAATAGAAACTCTTTGGTGTGATTTTTGAACTGAGTGGAGTCCTCTATTTATATACAGATTTTGTAACTGTTTTAGCAAAAATTGCTACAGCAGTTACTCTAATGGATAAGATCAAAAAGAAACTTATTCAATAATCCGTTCAACAACATTTGTGGATGAGATCAAAAGAAACAAATCCACAATAACAGATTAATGAGGGAAAGATAGGAAATTCAGTTGGATTCTCAATCTTATCACAATAACCATAAGCTAAAATTATGAGAAGTGATATCCATGAATAAAAATAATAATTATTATTATTTTCATCATTATCAGATATTTAAAATTAAATACCACTATTTAAACACTACTAATATGTGTGTTCTATTTTATGTGGGACCCCCACACTCTATTTTTTCAATTCACACAATATTAGATAAAAGTTTAATTACTTAGTGTTTAATCTTCCAACTTTCCAATTTCTTTCCATCTTCACATCAATGTTCCAACAATCCCCCACTTGAATTTAAAAAATGGTTTCAATAATAACGTCAAAACGTTTCTATAAGGTTGCTAATAAACAAAGGTGTCGCCAACAACTCGAACTTTTGCATAGCGGGTAAAATTCTGATTAACAAGAGTGGCACGTAGCATTGAACTCAATCTCAGACATAGAACCCACACACAACCTTTTCTTAAGGTGTATTCAAAAAGCCCGTGCGTTTATGGCCCTGCACGTCTATCCCAGTTTTAACGAACGCTCTAGGTATTCTGCCCCAAATTCCATAGGAACCGGTCTCAGTTCCACATTCGCATAGGTAAGTCTATCAAGAGTACTCCTGTAGCTGTGTACTCTACTCCATATGGAGTATAGATCTCATTAAGAGTTTCTATTTTCTCATCCTCTATTCGCTGCAGGAATCATGCTTTCTTTATTTTCTCTAATAGCATGTTCTATCACTTTATGACTTGTTATTACCCATTGAACCTATTTCTTGGGATCTCCAGTCAGTTAGGTCGGGTTACCATCACTAGTGAGCTATAGGCATTAGTCTCATCTTAACAGATGTATTTAAGACTTTCTCTCTTGTTAGTCCTTTCGTCAAAGGATTAACTAATTCTTTATCAGTACGTACATGATATACTTAACCGTTCCTTTTGAGAGTAGCTAGCTCTCTATTCCTTTATGTATTTGTGCCTTAATAATCGTCTCTTGCCATTGTAGTAGCGATTCTCAACTTTTGTAATAGCTGCAGTACTATCACAATTAACACTTCTGGCAACAGTTTTATCCACTATGGGATCTCAACTAGCAATCATTTTCTGAACTTGCTTCTTCACTAGTTTTCTCTAGTGTTCTCATCTCAGATTCATTCCATATTGGACTGAGTTAATATCATTTGTTTTAACAAACAAGTCCTCTCGTGATACCCAATGTGCAGTCACTGGTCGCTTTAAAACTTATTTGAAGGATGTTATATTTTGTATCTTGTACCATTCAAGTACGATAAGATACTTTTCATATGTATCTTGTTCCATTCAAGTACAATATGATACTTCTTATAATGTAATTCTAGAGTCATAATCTTCTTAAGGCACCTTATGACTCTTTCAATAGCATGGTAATGCTTCTCATTAGTCTGTTGGTAAACTTGAATAAGAGTCTTATGACGTGGCCAACGTCAACTCTAATACATTCAATGGCATACCTAAAGATTGCCAATGATGCTCGCATATTCCGTTTGTCTAACATCATCTCAAATGTTCTTGAAAAGTTTTACATTTGGATCATAAGGTGTGCTTGCAAGTTTACATTCAAATAATTACATTTTCTTAAGAAATCCTCAACTTTGTGAGATTCATCAGAAAAGTTCTCTTTTTCTGATCTAGTAATCTTGAAACCAAGAATTACTTCAACTTGGTCTAAGTTTTTCTTATCAATGTTGTTGATAAACAATGATTTCACATAATTCATAACATGAATCTTTAAACCAAATATGAGCATGTCGTCTTCATAGAGACATATGATCGTACAAATATTATTTCCATATTTGTGGTAAATACATTTGTCACTTTCATTCACTTTATACTTATTTGATATTATTAGAATGTCAAATTTTTCGTGTCATTCCTTAAGAGTTTATTTTAGACCTCACAAGAAATTATCTAACTTACAGATCTTGTTTTCTTGTCCATGAATTGCAAAACTTTCAGGTTGTTTCATATAGATTTCTTCTTCTAGTTCACCATAAAAAAGAGAACTTTCACATCCATTTGGAGTACCATCGAGTTATGAACAGCGGCTAAAGGGACTAGTACTCTTATGGATATGATTCTAGTGGCTGGTAAATTATTTTCGAAGAAGTCTATATTTTTCTCTTTTGTCTAAAACCTTTTACTACAAGGAGAGCCTTGTATTCATCAACCGTACCGTTAGGTTTTAGTTCTTTTCCCAAAATTCAAATACAACCAATTAGTTTTCAACTATGGGACAAGTCAACTAAGTGTCATGTTTCGTTAGAATCTAGAAAATCCATTTCATCGTTCATTGCTTCTTGCCATAACTCAGCATCTAATGAGTATATAGTTTCTTTGAAGCTTAATGGATCTTCTTCTAATGTATAAACCAAGTTCATACTCTTTAGCAATTCTTGCTTTCTTGCCTCTTCGAGGTTCTATAACATCTCGCACGATGTTTTCATAACTATTTCTGATTACTGGAATGTGATCAGATATAGTGCCCCCACTAGTTCTTAATTTTTTTGAAAAGGGAATTTATTTTGCCCCCACTAATGTCATGTTCCACTAGTGCCCCCACTATTCTTTATTTAAAGGGGTAAATATTTACATAGAAATCACCATCATTTTATTCTATGATCACTTTAGCATTTAAGACTTGTATGCTTCACTATTTATAGCATATCCAATGAATACACATTCATAGGCTCCACTAGTGAGTTTAACTCTCTTGGAGTCCAAAATCCAAATATAGTCCATACAAACCCAAGTTCAAAAATAAGACAAGTTGAGTTGTCTTTTCTTCAAAAATTTCTTAATTAGAATTTTTGTTCTTAGACTTGGGTACTCTATCCAACATAAATTTCAATTTTCGTTATAGAAATTGAACACACCAAACATAACAATTTTATTTTTTAAAACTCACGGTCATCAATAAATATGATAAAATATCAATTTATCATTTCTAGTTTATGTGGCATCAAGTTCGCACATATCATAATCTATTAAGTTTAGTGATTCAAATTCTCTAAACACTGATTTAAATGAACTTTTGGTTCATTTATCTTGACCGCAATAAATAAAATTTTCTAATCATATCATGTTCGAATTGAGTCCAAGTTACTCAAGTATAAAATCAACCGCTTCAAAGACACGGTATTTTCCCAACAAGAATGCATGGTACAATGGTCTCTTTTTAAGTCTGAGTTAGCTCAGTCTTATTCAATAGAAATCTGAAATACAGATTCTTTTGTATCTTTGTATGAAACATTTGAAACAAATTTCAATACGAAATAACAACCAAACATTTGAAACAAATTTCAATACGAAACAAATTTCTATTTTAAAAGAAAATATCTACCGAAGTTGTTACTAGGTTGAGTCACGACCAGGTCGCTCTCTTTAAGACGTTTCGTGGCACTACCCGAAATTGTGCAAGGTAGACTATCAACCACGCCGCCTCTAGGATAAAACAAGCTCAGTGCGATTAACTACTGCACCGTAGAAAACCGTTCGAGAATTACACCTTCAATATGGTGTTAGACTACTTGGCTAACCACTTAGAAGGGGGGTTGAATAAGTGGCCCTTTTTAAACAATGTTGATTTTAAAATTTAGTTCAAAAGGTACGCGCGGAAGCACCACCGGATCGGTAGTCTCTTTGCACCCGATTGATCACTGAAAAAGTAGTAAAGCCTTGAACGTGCGATGATAATGAACAAGAAACGATCGTGTGCAAAATATTCAATTTAAACGATCCAATAACACAATCCAAGCAAGTTACTAGAATTTAAAACTAATCCAATCACAATCAAGATATATGTCAATTGAATTTTGGTGCACACTTACGAACACGAAAATTCAATTGAATCGGAAAATTAAAGCGATTGCGTAAAGTAAAAGATTAAGAAAGAAAGACACAAACGATTGATCAGGGAGTTCCCGACGGCTTTCGTGTCGTCCTCGCGGTCGGCCGGGTACGTCTCCCCCCAAATAACCAAACGGGTTATTTGAGCGTTTATTGATTAAAAACGATTGAACTATAGTGCACAATTTACAAAGACTCCAATAACCCTGTATCGAATCTAATGCAAACTATGCATAGTAACCTCAACAAGTAATGAAGCTTCTCCCTCTGATTCCAACGATCCTAACCGTGCGCAAATTCTCGCACCGATCGTCCAGCTGAGTACCTCGCTTCTTCGTTGTTGATCCTTCAAGATATCGCACAATCTTGAATCCTCAAGAAAACCCAAACCTTCTTCACAAATCAACTCGATCACGACTCTGATTCACCGCAAGCCGTACCGAACGTTATCGATCAAATGTACAACCTTTATCCGAATGATCTCATACTCATTCTTCAATGAATTGCAATTTGATGGAAGATGATGATCTTGTGAAGAATAACCCTTTGATCCAAATTATTCACCAAATTTGATACCCAAAGAGTTTATCAAAGCTATTTCACTTTCTCACAGGTTTTCTCTCTTTTACAACAACAAAGCACATTGTTATTTATAGGGAAAATAGAATTGTGCAAATTTAGGCAAAACAAATACAAATGATGGTTTGTATCGATACAAACCCTTTGACCAGCGTTCAAATTTGAAATATTTGACCTATGTATCGATACAAACACGTATGTGTATCGATACATATATCAGTTTCTTGAAAACTTGACTGATATGTATCGAAGCATGCAAGCATGATTCGATACAACATGTGTTCTCTGGTCTTTTGAGAGAGTTAGGTGTGTATCGATACATGCAAGCATGATTCGATACACAAGTGACTCTCTGCCTCTGAGAGACCAGTTTTGTATCGATACAAACGATGAATGTATCGATACAAAATGCACAAAATCAGCCTGAAGTAATTTCAGGACATTTGTATCGATACAAATGATTATGTATCGATACGAAACACCTAAAAATCAATTTTTCAAAGTTTAAAAATAGTTTTTCGCTGTCAAGTCATTTGTAATGTTGCCAAAATATGTTTCACTCTATTTTCATGTGTTTTGACAATTATTAAAACATGAGGATGAACTGGTGCACTTACATTCTCCCCCTTTTTGATAATTGTCAAAACTTTGCATAAGCTAACTAAGCCTATACCTAATATGCAATAAAATAGCAATATGTATACAAACGCAATTACACCAAGGCTAACCATAAGCACGCTCCCCCTGAGTTGATGCCATAATGCGTTTGATATTGTTGATAATATTCAAGACTTCTTTAGCTATTCATCCTTAGCTTGTGCAATCCAAATCTCTCCCCCTTTGACAATATCAAAAAGAAGAAGAGAGCTCATTAGAAGTATCAAGTTCAAAAAGTTTTAACCATAGTCATATCGTGCACTTAAATTTGTCGAAATGCACTATATGATGAAATTTCCTAATCAAAATTATTACATACAAAGATATGCCAAAATATATCAATGACGAATACCAAATATCATGACAAATATGGAATGTAGAACAACAAACCAAAACCAACGCATGAATATCGTAAAACATCGACATTTTAATCAAGTAACATATCCAAATATGGGACGAAATAAACAAAGCAATGCAACAAATGCATAAACATAACAAGGTTTCCAGACAAACAAAATTATCCAAAATATCAAGTTATACAAAACCAAAATGAATGTTGTCCAAACATGACAACATCAAAATTATCCGTACAACCATATTGAAATAAACGAAGTCATAAGAAATAACGAAATAAAATTGTTCATGCGGTAACTAACATATCAGTTCAATTTGAAAATCTGCAGAATAACTAACATGTATCTATACAATCTTCATTTGTATCGATCCAAAATGCATTATTTTCAATTTTTCTCAAAACACATGAACTTATAAGTTTGAAAAGTAATTTTTATGACTTCCAAATAACATGTATGTATGAAACACATATAATCAACAAGGTACATACTTATGCATGTGAGCAAAAACAATATCAAAGCATATTATAACATGAGAACACATGTTAAACCATATATGCATGATAAAACATTCACATAAATGAATCAAAGTACCAAAATTAATCATATGAAGATATATGTGTATGTATGCACACAAAATCACATATAAGAACAAAACAAGCATATACAAACCAAGTATGAACTTAATATGGCATTTGTAATGATCTTTGTCAAATCCCCATTTTAAACGTATGAGTCTCAAAAACTTATAAATATTTTTGAGCAAAATTCTTGGAAATGGATGATTAGACAACTATCAATGCAAATATCATATTAAGGTGAAAGTTATATGTATATGAAACCAATGTACAAATGCTAAGTAAAAAATATAAAGGTAAAGGTAGAGAATAGAATCTTCCCTTAAGTGTTAAGTGGAGGAAGTGATCAATTTCCACAACTTTGTAAGTGTTGAGTTGAAGCTTTTCTCATCATTTTCCTTGTTCATAAGTCTTGAACTCCATTGTTGTCGATGTCTTTCGTCAATGGTTCAAGACGTTTTCCTACATACTTAGACATTTGAAATAGGTCCCCAACTCATGTTGGGTCCTAGTTGGTTAGTAGCAACATTATTGCTTAACTTAGGTAACCATTGCATTTTGCCTTTAGGTACCAAGATTTTTCGAGCATGGCATTTTGCAATAGTATGACCCTTGTTACAACAATAATGACAAACGATATGAGGATTACTTTTCTTAGGATCCTTTTCAACAAATTTATACTTTTTATTTATAGGTTTTAACGATTTGTTGAATTTAGATGGATCAACCGCAAAAGTAATCTCCGGCTTGGATGGTTCTTTTAGCTTATCTTGTAACTTTCGCAAGTCTCTATATAAGTAAAAGCATTCATCACATCCGGTTCTATCGTTACCGTAACTATTATCATGACTTGCACTTGACCTTTCTAATAATGAAACCTTGAAATCTTTCAACTCTTCTTCCGTTTCGGAAACTTTCTTTTCAAGAGCTTTGTTAACTTTTATAATTTCTTTTAATCGTTTGAAAGCTTTCCTAGTTTCACTACATAGGTCCTCAAATGCCCTTTGCAAATCATGATATTCTAACAAAGTATATGAGCTAAAGGGATTTTGGTTTACCTTTTTGGGAGCTTTATCTTTCTTTTTGTGATGATGAGTTGTGAAGCATACATTATCCACTTCGCCTTCATCACTTGAACTAGAGCTTGATAATGAATGAGATGAAGAGCTACTACTCTCCCATGCAACATAAGCTTTCTTTCCTTTGCTCCTCCTTTTGGATCGTTCTCAATAGCATTCCACACTTCACCATCAAAAGAATTGATGTGTATGCGCATACTACTTTTCCAATAATCAAAATGGTCTCCATTGAATAAAGGTGCCCGATTATAAGCCCCTTTAGGTGCAAAAGCCATGTTTTCTAATAGTTGGCACAATCCACCGAATTTTGTGTACAAAATTGAACCGGGATCGTGATACCACTTGTTAGACTACTTGGCTAACCACTTAGAAGGGGGGGTTGAATAAGTGGCCCTTTTTAAACAATGTTGATTTTAAAATTTAGTTCAAAAGGTACGCGCGGAAGCACCACCGGATCGGTAGTCTCTTTGCACCCGATTGATCACTGAAAAAGTAGTAAAGCCTTGAACGTGCGATGATAATGAACAAGAAACGATCGTGTGCAAAATATTCAATTTAAACGATCCAATAACACAATCCAAGCAAGTTACTAGAATTTAAAACTAATCCAATCACAATCAAGATATATGTCAATTGAATTTTGGTGCACACTTACGAACACGAAAATTCAATTGAATCGGAAAATTAAAGCGATTGCGTAAAGTAAAAGATTAAGAAAGAAAGACACAAACGATTGATCAGGGAGTTCCCGACGGCTTTCGTGTCGTCCTCGCGGTCGGCCGGGTACGTCTCCCCCCAAATAACCAAACGGGTTATTTGAGCGTTTATTGATTAAAAACGATTGAACTATAGTGCACAATTTACAAAGACTCCAATAACCCTGTATCGAATCTAATGCAAACTATGCATAGTAACCTCAACAAGTAATGAAGCTTCTCCCTCTGATTCCAACGATCCTAACCGTGCGCAAATTCTCGCACCGATCGTCCAGCTAAGTACCTCGCTTCTTCGTTGTTGATCCTTCAAGATATCGCACAATCTTGAATCCTCAAGAAAACCCAAACCTTCTTCACAAATCAACTCGATCACGACTCTGATTCACCGCAAGCCGTACCGAACGTTATCGATCAAATGTACAACCTTTATCCGAATGATCTCATACTCATTCTTCAATGAATTGCAATTTGATGGAAGATGATGATCTTGTGAAGAATAACCCTTTGATCCAAATTATTCACCAAATTTGATACCCAAAGAGTTTATCAAAGCTATTTCACTTTCTCACAGGTTTTCTCTCTTTTACAACAACAAAGCACATTGTTATTTATAGGGAAAATAGAATTGTGCAAATTTAGGCAAAACAAATACAAATGATGGTTTGTATCGATACAAACCCTTTGACCAGCGTTCAAATTTGAAATATTTGACCTATGTATCGATACAAACACGTATGTGTATCGATACATATATCAGTTTCTTGAAAACTTGACTGATATGTATCGAAGCATGCAAGCATGATTCGATACAACATGTGTTCTCTGGTCTTTTGAGAGAGTTAGGTGTGTATCGATACATGCAAGCATGATTCGATACACAAGTGACTCTCTGCCTCTGAGAGACCAGTTTTGTATCGATACAAACGATGAATGTATCGATACAAAATGCACAAAATCAGCCTGAAGTAATTTCAGGACATTTGTATCGATACAAATGATTATGTATCGATACGAAACACCTAAAAATCAATTTTTCAAAGTTTAAAAATAGTTTTTCGCTGTCAAGTCATTTGTAATGTTGCCAAAATATGTTTCACTCTATTTTCATGTGTTTTGACAATTATTAAAACATGAGGATGAACTGGTGCACTTACATTCTCCCCCTTTTTGATAATTGTCAAAACTTTGCATAAGCTAACTAAGCCTATACCTAATATGCAATAAAATAGCAATATGTATACAAACGCAATTACACCAAGGCTAACCATAAGCACGCTCCCCCTGAGTTGATGCCATAATGCGTTTGATATTGTTGATAATATTCAAGACTTCTTTAGCTATTCATCCTTAGCTTGTGCAATCCAAATCTCTCCCCCTTTGACAATATCAAAAAGAAGAAGAGAGCTCATTAGAAGTATCAAGTTCAAAAAGTTTTAACCATAGTCATATCGTGCACTTAAATTTGTCGAAATGCACTATATGATGAAATTTCCTAATCAAAATTATTACATACAAAGATATGCCAAAATATATCAATGACGAATACCAAATATCATGACAAATATGGATTGTAGAACAACAAACCAAAACCAACGCATGAATATCGTAAAACATCGACATTTTAATCAAGTAACATATCCAAATATGGGACGAAATAAACAAAGCAATGCAACAAATGCATAAACATAACAAGGTTTCCAGACAAACAAAATTATCCAAAATATCAAGTTATACAAAACCAAAATGAATGTTGTCCAAACATGACAACATCAAAATTATCCGTACAACCATATTGAAATAAACGAAGTCATAAGAAATAACGAAATAAAATTGTTCATGCGGTAACTAACATATCAGTTCAATTTGAAAATCTGCAGAATAACTAACATGTATCTATACAATCTTCATTTGTATCGATCCAAAATGCATTATTTTCAATTTTTCTCAAAACACATGAACTTATAAGTTTGAAAAGTAATTTTTATGACTTCCAAATAACATGTATGTATGAAACACATATAATCAACAAGGTACATACTTATGCATGTGAGCAAAAACAATATCAAAGCATATTATAACATGAGAACACATGTTAAACCATATATGCATGATAAAACATTCACATAAATGAATCAAAGTACCAAAATTAATCATATGAAGATATATGTGTATGTATGCACACAAAATCACATATAAGAACAAAACAAGCATATACAAACCAAGTATGAACTTAATATGGCATTTGTAATGATCTTTGTCAAATCCCCATTTTAAACGTATGAGTCTCAAAAACTTATAAATATTTTTGAGCAAAATTCTTGGAAATGGATGATTAGACAACTATCAATGCAAATATCATATTAAGGTGAAAGTTATATGTATATGAAACCAATGTACAAATGCTAAGTAAAAAATATAAAGGTAAAGGTAGAGAATAGAATCTTCCCTTAAGTGTTAAGTGGAGGAAGTGATCAATTTCCACAACTTTGTAAGTGTTGAGTTGAAGCTTTTCTCATCATTTTCCTTGTTCATAAGTCTTGAACTCCATTGTTGTCGATGTCTTTCGTCAATGGTTCAAGACGTTTTCCTACATACTTAGACATTTGAAATAGGTCCCCAACTCATGTTGGGTCCTAGTTGGTTAGTAGCAACATTATTGCTTAACTTAGGTAACCATTGCATTTTGCCTTTAGGTACCAAGATTTTTCGAGCATGGCATTTTGCAATAGTATGACCCTTGTTACAACAATAATGACAAACGATATGAGGATTACTTTTCTTAGGATCCTTTTCAACAAATTTATACTTTTTATTTATAGGTTTTAACGATTTGTTGAATTTAGATGGATCAACCGCAAAAGTAATCTCCGGCTTGGATGGTTCTTTTAGCTTATCTTGTAACTTTCGCAAGTCTCTATATAAGTAAAAGCATTCATCACATCCGGTTCTATCGTTACCGTAACTATTATCATGACTTGCACTTGACCTTTCTAATAATGAAACCTTGAAATCTTTCAACTCTTCTTCCGTTTCGGAAACTTTCTTTTCAAGAGCTTTGTTAACTTTTATAATTTCTTTTAATCGTTTGAAAGCTTTCCTAGTTTCACTACATAGGTCCTCAAATGCCCTTTGCAAATCATGATATTCTAACAAAGTATATGAGCTAAAGGGATTTTGGTTTACCTTTTTGGGAGCTTTATCTTTCTTTTTGTGATGATGAGTTGTGAAGCATACATTATCCACTTCGCCTTCATCACTTGAACTAGAGCTTGATAATGAATGAGATGAAGAGCTACTACTCTCCCATGCAACATAAGCTTTCTTTCCTTTGCTCCTCCTTTTGGATCGTTCTCAATAGCATTCCACACTTCACCATCAAAAGAATTGATGTGTATGCGCATACTACTTTTCCAATAATCAAAATGGTCTCCATTGAATAAAGGTGCCCGATTATAAGCCCCTTTAGGTGCAAAAGCCATGTTTTCTAATAGTTGGCACAATCCACCGAATTTTGTGTACAAAATTGAACCGGGATCGTGATACCACTTGTTAGACTACTTGGCTAACCACTTAGAAGGGGGGGTTGAATAAGTGGCCCTTTTTAAACAATGTTGATTTTAAAATTTAGTTCAAAAGGTACGCGCGGAAGCACCACCGGATCGGTAGTCTCTTTGCACCCGATTGATCACTGAAAAAGTAGTAAAGCCTTGAACGTGCGATGATAATGAACAAGAAACGATCGTGTGCAAAATATTCAATTTAAACGATCCAATAACACAATCCAAGCAAGTTACTAGAATTTAAAACTAATCCAATCACAATCAAGATATATGTCAATTGAATTTTGGTGCACACTTACGAACACGAAAATTCAATTGAATCGGAAAATTAAAGCGATTGCGTAAAGTAAAAGATTAAGAAAGAAAGACACAAACGATTGATCAGGGAGTTCCCGACGGCTTTCGTGTCGTCCTCGCGGTCGGCCGGGTACGTCTCCCCCCAAATAACCAAACGGGTTATTTGAGCGTTTATTGATTAAAAACGATTGAACTATAGTGCACAATTTACAAAGACTCCAATAACCCTGTATCGAATCTAATGCAAACTATGCATAGTAACCTCAACAAGTAATGAAGCTTCTCCCTCTGATTCCAACGATCCTAACCGTGCGCAAATTCTCGCACCGATCGTCCAGCTAAGTACCTCGCTTCTTCGTTGTTGATCCTTCAAGATATCGCACAATCTTGAATCCTCAAGAAAACCCAAACCTTCTTCACAAATCAACTCGATCACGACTCTGATTCACCGCAAGCCGTACCGAACGTTATCGATCAAATGTACAACCTTTATCCGAATGATCTCATACTCATTCTTCAATGAATTGCAATTTGATGGAAGATGATGATCTTGTGAAGAATAACCCTTTGATCCAAATTATTCACCAAATTTGATACCCAAAGAGTTTATCAAAGCTATTTCACTTTCTCACAGGTTTTCTCTCTTTTACAACAACAAAGCACATTGTTATTTATAGGGAAAATAGAATTGTGCAAATTTAGGCAAAACAAATACAAATGATGGTTTGTATCGATACAAACCCTTTGACCAGCGTTCAAATTTGAAATATTTGACCTATGTATCGATACAAACACGTATGTGTATCGATACATATATCAGTTTCTTGAAAACTTGACTGATATGTATCGAAGCATGCAAGCATGATTCGATACAACATGTGTTCTCTGGTCTTTTGAGAGAGTTAGGTGTGTATCGATACATGCAAGCATGATTCGATACACAAGTGACTCTCTGCCTCTGAGAGACCAGTTTTGTATCGATACAAACGATGAATGTATCGATACAAAATGCACAAAATCAGCCTGAAGTAATTTCAGGACATTTGTATCGATACAAATGATTATGTATCGATACGAAACACCTAAAAATCAATTTTTCAAAGTTTAAAAATAGTTTTTCGCTGTCAAGTCATTTGTAATGTTGCCAAAATATGTTTCACTCTATTTTCATGTGTTTTGACAATTATTAAAACATGAGGATGAACTGGTGCACTTACATTCTCCCCCTTTTTGATAATTGTCAAAACTTTGCATAAGCTAACTAAGCCTATACCTAATATGCAATAAAATAGCAATATGTATACAAACGCAATTACACCAAGGCTAACCATAAGCACGCTCCCCCTGAGTTGATGCCATAATGCGTTTGATATTGTTGATAATATTCAAGACTTCTTTAGCTATTCATCCTTAGCTTGTGCAATCCAAATCTCTCCCCCTTTGACAATATCAAAAAGAAGAAGAGAGCTCATTAGAAGTATCAAGTTCAAAAAGTTTTAACCATAGTCATATCGTGCACTTAAATTTGTCGAAATGCACTATATGATGAAATTTCCTAATCAAAATTATTACATACAAAGATATGCCAAAATATATCAATGACGAATACCAAATATCATGACAAATATGGATTGTAGAACAACAAACCAAAACCAACGCATGAATATCGTAAAACATCGACATTTTAATCAAGTAACATATCCAAATATGGGACGAAATAAACAAAGCAATGCAACAAATGCATAAACATAACAAGGTTTCCAGACAAACAAAATTATCCAAAATATCAAGTTATACAAAACCAAAATGAATGTTGTCCAAACATGACAACATCAAAATTATCCGTACAACCATATTGAAATAAACGAAGTCATAAGAAATAACGAAATAAAATTGTTCATGCGGTAACTAACATATCAGTTCAATTTGAAAATCTGCAGAATAACTAACATGTATCTATACAATCTTCATTTGTATCGATCCAAAATGCATTATTTTCAATTTTTCTCAAAACACATGAACTTATAAGTTTGAAAAGTAATTTTTATGACTTCCAAATAACATGTATGTATGAAACACATATAATCAACAAGGTACATACTTATGCATGTGAGCAAAAACAATATCAAAGCATATTATAACATGAGAACACATGTTAAACCATATATGCATGATAAAACATTCACATAAATGAATCAAAGTACCAAAATTAATCATATGAAGATATATGTGTATGTATGCACACAAAATCACATATAAGAACAAAACAAGCATATACAAACCAAGTATGAACTTAATATGGCATTTGTAATGATCTTTGTCAAATCCCCATTTTAAACGTATGAGTCTCAAAAACTTATAAATATTTTTGAGCAAAATTCTTGGAAATGGATGATTAGACAACTATCAATGCAAATATCATATTAAGGTGAAAGTTATATGTATATGAAACCAATGTACAAATGCTAAGTAAAAAATATAAAGGTAAAGGTAGAGAATAGAATCTTCCCTTAAGTGTTAAGTGGAGGAAGTGATCAATTTCCACAACTTTGTAAGTGTTGAGTTGAAGCTTTTCTCATCATTTTCCTTGTTCATAAGTCTTGAACTCCATTGTTGTCGATGTCTTTCGTCAATGGTTCAAGACGTTTTCCTACATACTTAGACATTTGAAATAGGTCCCCAACTCATGTTGGGTCCTAGTTGGTTAGTAGCAACATTATTGCTTAACTTAGGTAACCATTGCATTTTGCCTTTAGGTACCAAGATTTTTCGAGCATGGCATTTTGCAATAGTATGACCCTTGTTACAACAATAATGACAAACGATATGAGGATTACTTTTCTTAGGATCCTTTTCAACAAATTTATACTTTTTATTTATAGGTTTTAACGATTTGTTGAATTTAGATGGATCAACCGCAAAAGTAATCTCCGGCTTGGATGGTTCTTTTAGCTTATCTTGTAACTTTCGCAAGTCTCTATATAAGTAAAAGCATTCATCACATCCGGTTCTATCGTTACCGTAACTATTATCATGACTTGCACTTGACCTTTCTAATAATGAAACCTTGAAATCTTTCAACTCTTCTTCCGTTTCGGAAACTTTCTTTTCAAGAGCTTTGTTAACTTTTATAATTTCTTTTAATCGTTTGAAAGCTTTCCTAGTTTCACTACATAGGTCCTCAAATGCCCTTTGCAAATCATGATATTCTAACAAAGTATATGAGCTAAAGGGATTTTGGTTTACCTTTTTGGGAGCTTTATCTTTCTTTTTGTGATGATGAGTTGTGAAGCATACATTATCCACTTCGCCTTCATCACTTGAACTAGAGCTTGATAATGAATGAGATGAAGAGCTACTACTCTCCCATGCAACATAAGCTTTCTTTCCTTTGCTCCTCCTTTTGGATCGTTCTCAATAGCATTCCACACTTCACCATCAAAAGAATTGATGTGTATGCGCATACTACTTTTCCAATAATCAAAATGGTCTCCATTGAATAAAGGTGCCCGATTATAAGCCCCTTTAGGTGCAAAAGCCATGTTTTCTAATAGTTGGCACAATCCACCGAATTTTGTGTACAAAATTGAACCGGGATCGTGATACCACTTGTTAGACTACTTGGCTAACCACTTAGAAGGGGGGGTTGAATAAGTGGCCCTTTTTAAACAATGTTGATTTTAAAATTTAGTTCAAAAGGTACGCGCGGAAGCACCACCGGATCGGTAGTCTCTTTGCACCCGATTGATCACTGAAAAAGTAGTAAAGCCTTTAACGTGCGATGATAATGAACAAGAAACGATCGTGTGCAAAATATTCAATTTAAACGATCCAATAACACAATCCAAGCAAGTTACTAGAATTTAAAACTAATCCAATCACAATCAAGATATATGTCAATTGAATTTTGGTGCACACTTACGAACACGAAAATTCAATTGAATCGGAAAATTAAAGCGATTGCGTAAAGTAAAAGATTAAGAAAGAAAGACACAAACGATTGATCAGGGAGTTCCCGACGGCTTTCGTGTCGTCCTCGCGGTCGGCCGGGTACGTCTCCCCCCAAATAACCAAACGGGTTATTTGAGCGTTTATTGATTAAAAACGATTGAACTATAGTGCACAATTTACAAAGACTCCAATAACCCTGTATCGAATCTAATGCAAACTATGCATAGTAACCTCAACAAGTAATGAAGCTTCTCCCTCTGATTCCAACGATCCTAACCGTGCGCAAATTCTCGCACCGATCGTCCAGCTAAGTACCTCGCTTCTTCGTTGTTGATCCTTCAAGATATCACACAATCTTGAATCCTCAAGAAAACCCAAACCTTCTTCACAAATCAACTCGATCACGACTCTGATTCACTGCAAGCCGTACCGAACGTTATCGATCAAATGTACAACCTTTATCCGAATGATCTCATACTCATTCTTCAATGAATTGCAATTTGATGGAAGATGATGATCTTGTGAAGAATAACCCTTTGATCCAAATTATTCACCAAATTTGATACCCAAAGAGTTTATCAAAGCTATTTCACTTTCTCACAGGTTTTCTCTCTTTTACAACAACAAAGCACATTGTTATTTATAGGGAAAATAGAATTGTGCAAATTTAGGCAAAACAAATACAAATGATGGTTTGTATCGATACAAACCCTTTGACCAGCGTTCAAATTTGAAATATTTGACCTATGTATCGATACAAACACGTATGTGTATCGATACATATATCAGTTTCTTGAAAACTTGACTGATATGTATCGAAGCATGCAAGCATGATTCGATACAACATGTGTTCTCTGGTCTTTTGAGAGAGTTAGGTGTGTATCGATACATGCAAGCATGATTCGATACACAAGTGACTCTCTGCCTCTGAGAGACCAGTTTTGTATCGATACAAACGATGAATGTATCGATACAAAATGCACAAAATCAGCCTGAAGTAATTTCAGGACATTTGTATCGATACAAATGATTATGTATCGATACGAAACACCTAAAAATCAATTTTTCAAAGTTTAAAAATAGTTTTTCGCTGTCAAGTCATTTGTAATGTTGCCAAAATATGTTTCACTCTATTTTCATGTGTTTTGACAATTATTAAAACATGAGGATGAACTGGTGCACTTACATTCTCCCCCTTTTTGATAATTGTCAAAACTTTGCATAAGCTAACTAAGCCTATACCTAATATGCAATAAAATAGCAATATGTATACAAACGCAATTACACCAAGGCTAACCATAAGCACGCTCCCCCTGAGTTGATGCCATAATGCGTTTGATATTGTTGATAATATTCAAGACTTCTTTAGCTATTCATCCTTAGCTTGTGCAATCCAAATCTCCCCCCCTTTGACAATATCAAAAAGAAGAAGAGAGCTCATTAGAAGTATCAAGTTCAAAAAGTTTTAACCATAGTCATATCGTGCACTTAAATTTGTCGAAATGCACTATATGATGAAATTTCCTAATCAAAATTATTACATACAAAGATATGCCAAAATATATCAATGACGAATACCAAATATCATGACAAATATGGATTGTAGAACAACAAACCAAAACCAACGCATGAATATCGTAAAACATCGACATTTTAATCAAGTAACATATCCAAATATGGGACGAAATAAACAAAGCAATGCAACAAATGCATAAACATAACAAGGTTTCCAGACAAACAAAATTATCCAAAATATCAAGTTATACAAAACCAAAATGAATGTTGTCCAAACATGACAACATCAAAATTATCCGTACAACCATATTGAAATAAACGAAGTCATAAGAAATAACGAAATAAAATTGTTCATGCGGTAACTAACATATCAGTTCAATTTGAAAATCTGCAGAATAACTAACATGTATCTATACAATCTTCATTTGTATCGATCCAAAATGCATTATTTTCAATTTTTCTCAAAACACATGAACTTATAAGTTTGAAAAGTAATTTTTATGACTTCCAAATAACATGTATGTATGAAACACATATAATCAACAAGGTACATACTTATGCATGTGAGCAAAAACAATATCAAAGCATATTATAACATGAGAACACATGTTAAACCATATATGCATGATAAAACATTCACATAAATGAATCAAAGTACCAAAATTAATCATATGAAGATATATGTGTATGTATGCACACAAAATCACATATAAGAACAAAACAAGCATATACAAACCAAGTATGAACTTAATATGGCATTTGTAATGATCTTTGTCAAATCCCCATTTTAAACGTATGAGTCTCAAAAACTTATAAATATTTTTGAGCAAAATTCTTGGAAATGGATGATTAGACAACTATCAATGCAAATATCATATTAAGGTGAAAGTTATATGTATATGAAACCAATGTACAAATGCTAAGTAAAAAATATAAAGGTAAAGGTAGAGAATAGAATCTTCCCTTAAGTGTTAAGTGGAGGAAGTGATCAATTTCCACAACTTTGTAAGTGTTGAGTTGAAGCTTTTCTCATCATTTTCCTTGTTCATAAGTCTTGAACTCCATTGTTGTCGATGTCTTTCGTCAATGGTTCAAGACGTTTTCCTACATACTTAGACATTTGAAATAGGTCCCCAACTCATGTTGGGTCCTAGTTGGTTAGTAGCAACATTATTGTAACGCCCCAACTAAAAATATCTAGAATATTTAGTTGAAGCATTAAAACTGGAATCTGAGTACATTAAATTATACAAGAAATAACTGAATAATATATTATCATTAAGATAATAAGAGAATATTTGATACAGACAGCGGAAAGGAACTATGATAAGAGAACAAGCTAAATAAAAGCAAGAATGAAGACTAAGTCTTCTAATGCTGACGATCCAAGCTCAGCTCCAATCGTCAGATCCATCCTGGTCCCTGCTCTGAAATAACCTGTCTTACCTATATCAAAAGGGGAGTGGGGTGAGACAGTCACTTCGTCCCAATGAGTTCTACTACCCTCCTAATGGCTATTAAGCCGGGGCACCTAATCAGTCGTAACATATTTCATATCATATTGTCATAAAGCGTAATTAAATAAAGGTGTAACACTGATTAGTCTTATTGATTTTAACCGCAAGACACTCCGAGGTGAGCATGTCTCGGAGGCCTGCCTTGTCCGCGAACAGAAAGCGTTCCGGCGTGAAGCTCACAAAGTTTTACTGGTGGAACATCTAAAACGAAGTCCACAAAGCGATATTAATAATCGCGCATAACTGACTGATGCTAAAATAATCCATACTACCATAATTATCCCAAATACCCCGGGAACATACAACTTAATTCTAAGTTATACCCTAAGATTCAGAATTGTGCTAGACTTCCTGTTTAATATTAAATACATTGTATAACTGCAAGCTATCTATCTCAGATGAGGATATAAAACGAGTGCTTTTAGAAATATTTTAGAAAATGAAAATATGGGTCTTTCTGCACTTAGCTCGTTACGGCGAGTTACCAAGCTCGCCATGGCGAACTGCAGGTACTGGCCTAAATCAACTCGCTAGGCGAACAATTGCTCGCCATGGCGAGTTTCATCAGCCCAGAACTTAGTTGCTCGCCATGAATACTCGCTAGCAACTCGCTATGGCGAGTTCATGCAGAAAACACTCTGTTTTGCGAAATTCATTAATTTAAAAGGGTGACACCTACAACCAACTTCTGAGATAGTGCAGAAACATAATATAAGTAATATAGAACAGAATAGAAGAGAAATTTGGGAGTTATTTCCCCTCACACAATTAATTCCTAATTTTCTATGTTAACATGCAAATATTCAATTTGGGGAAAACTAACTAAACTAGCCTAAGAACCCACCTGGAAATTGAAGCTTTTTGAATACATTTGCAGAACCACTTAGCTCACAGCTCTTGTTTTCCATTTTGGAACTTCTATGCTTAGCTTCAATCACTTGGTTAAGCTTTCTTGTCCAACATCTCGTATACAGTTCCAAGAATAAGAGTAATGAGGCTCAAGTAGTGAAATTTATGATGTTTCTAAGACCAAAGGAATGGTTGGAATCACAGAAAAGGGTGTTGAATTTATTACCTTAGTTCTCCAAATAAACAAGGTGATGATTGATGTTAAGATTTGCACATGCATCCCAAAAATTCTAAACTTGGTAGATTTCAATACATTCCACATGAAAACTTGAAATAGTGAAATGGAGATGGGTTAACAGAGCACGAGAGGGAGAAGTTGAGTATCCCATATAACACACTTTGAAACTTAGATCCTAGGGAACTCTACTCACCAATTGCATGTGAATTTGGATGAACATTTGGAATGGGTGTGTTGTTGTGGAATTGCTGTGCGTGAGAGGTCAAGAAAGTGGAGAGTTTTGTTTTCCCAAAATTGTAAAGTGATAAAAATGAATAATGGTTTGACCTTGATGTGTGGTTGCCTCATTAAGTAGCATGTGGGCTCCACACCCATATGTGGTGTTAGCTTGTCTAGTTCCCTCACGTGAGAGAAGGAGAAATGGAAAGGAAAAGTATCATGACACTTGTATTCCAACTTATTTTAACTAGATTTACTCCCAATAAGTCTAAAATGTTTACTTCTAACTAATACTCTTTTATTAAATAAAGTTGGGATGTTACAATCTATCCTCCTTAAAGAAATTTCGTCCTCGAAATTTAGAATTTTACCTCTAGAGAAGGTAGAGTTAACTTTTCCCGCGTCAGATTCCCGTTTCTGAGTGGATTAGTCGTCAGGGAACTGAGCCCATCCGTCTTGGATTATTGGAATTCTCTTGTTTCCGAAGAGTCTTGTCTTCATAATCAACTATATGAACTGTATTCGGCTGATAAATTAAGGCTGATTGGAGATTAATCTCTAAAGGACGATAAAGATCGGAAATGAATTTCCGAAGTTTGAGACACCTGAAACACGTCGTGTAACCCTGACCTGAATGGAATAGAGCTAACCGATGGGTTACTGAACCGAAGCGTTGAAGGATCTGATAAGGTCTTATATACTTCGGATAGAATTTCTTCGTTTGGAAACACCTCGTAGTTCCAACTTTTGTGTTATTCTCAAGAACTCTTGATTACCTATATTCCTTGGAATAAACTTTCCTCTCTCAAAGGTTATTCGTCCAAATTTGATCATCTAACTATATTTTCGTCTGGTCTCGCGCTGCGCGCTCTGGTCCGACTACTTATAGTCATCCCTTTTATCTACATCAACACGGTCTTATTCCAAATTGTCTAACACCATGACGCACCATCTCTTATTTTCCAATTAAACTTCTACCATTACTACTTCTTTCGTTGAATGTTTCCACAAAGTAACACTTGTTTGACTTTACAAAAGCATGTAGATGACTGCATTTCTCAATACTTACTACAGTCCAACATGTTCACGACGCTTAACATACCGTACTCGTTATTGTGTCACACTACACCTCCACAGGTCGGTATCTGGCCTGGTTGTCGCTATATGAATAGCTGAATGGGATAAGTTTAAGTGTTGATGTCAATAATCCAAAATTTTATCTTTAGGTTTTTCTCAATTCCGAATACTGCAGCTCATGACACATCACACGTACCAATATCCCATAGTGCGGTATAAATACACTAGGATTAATCAAAATGTAAAACGAGTGGAGAACGCTTAAGCACTATAGATCCTTTCGCCAATGAGTCGAACTCATCTGCAACCGAGTCCATAGTACTACAGAATTTTCCACCTACTATTCCAATCCATCCTAGCACAACTCTGTGGTCGAGTAATACATTTAACATGTCGAAGAACTGAAATTCGAATCTTTCTTAAAGAATACGGTTAGGCTGGTTGGATAATTTACTAATAGGCTGAAGTGAAGGAATCTGGCTAACGTGATCGGATTCTAATGATGGCTGACTGAATACGGAAGATTTTCGCATTTAACACAGAGAATGAATTTACATCCCTTGTCCAAGAATAGTCAAGGTGCAATTGCAAGAATGGAATTCTCAGCAAGGAAACTCCTTTGCCCTTCTCGAGAATTTGATTTATGATGATCTGAATCTACCATCGATACTGTACAGAGAAACTGAAACAGTCGGCTGAGAATGAAATGGTTCAAACTTGAATTCAGAGAATAGTTTTGATGAAGTATCTTAGATACTAATACTTCTACTAGCTCCTCTTTTTACGTAACCGGAAGGTCTGAAACTTAACTGGAATTTAGCTGATAAGACTCCGAAGGTTTACTCAATGAAAAACATATATGATCAACTGCTACTGACACTAAACAGAATAATTCGGCGGACAATTGACTAATGATGCTGATTAGAAGATTGATACGATGAGTGAGAGCTCGAACTGAATTTACACGTGTTCTCTTCAGATAAATTGGATCCCACGAATTGTATTTAGTTACTAACAATGTAACTGAAAAGGTTGAAAAGATTGAACAGAATTATTTGTAAGCAAAGTCTCACAATGTCGGTTTAACTGACCGATGTCGCAGAATTTGGAAAGTTTTCCTTTCAATTGTTCTGAGTGATAACTACGATTAACAGATGATAGGGCATGAGAAGGAATCTATATGTCCGAGACATAATCAGACAAGTTAGGGAGTGAACCCGTTCTATGTTACCATGGTTACTGGATACCCAAACCAACATAGTTTGGTTCGACGAACTTAGCTCATCAAGATCCGAAGGAAAGGTAATGAGATTGGAGTTTGACCTCATTGGTTCAAGTTCAAATTGGGTTATTGATAGGCACTCCTAACGGAAATCTGACGAACTCTAACAGGTTTCTAACTCGAAGGTCTGGATGATTCGAAAATGCTAAATGGCTGATAATAAATAAATCCAACTCAGTTATTTTCGATACTAGATAACTAACATAGGAAATAAACGTTTGATCTAGATGGCTGAAGGTGTCAATGATAACTTCTGACTTGCTAATCTGATCGAGGCTGGAATGCTAGTGACACGGTACTAAGACTGATCTTAAGGAGGTAGGCTGCTCTATGGTAATGAGTTCCTATAGACAATGTACTAGATGATACTATAGCGACTGTCGTCTAAGGAAACTAATAACACGGGTGGTTAGACTGGATTTTCTCTCACAAGGTATCTACCTAAGCCAGGACACTAAGCTGCTAATGTAGCAGATGCATGATAGTGTTAAGTAAGTTACTTGGTAACTATGTCTGGTCAGAAAATGTTTCTACTTGTCATTCCGATTGAGTTATGTTCCAAATGGTTTGGGGTGGCCTATAACGTAACGTGTTAGGCTGAGACTATCTCAATAGACCTATAGTAATTTTCTAAGTGGCAACATGACAGATCGAAAGGTAAGAAGGTGTTGAATCGAAGGCAGTCTAATTCAACTATTTCCCATATGCTTGGTTGAGTAGTTAGTGGCACTAAGTTATTTAGCTCGGAATACTACATCTAATACGTCTATATGGGTAATGAGTTTATAGGATGGAATTCCTAGATGGTACATCTAATACTGCTCAACCTCTAGTGGTAAGGTATAACTATTGGTTTCTACTTACAAGGGCTAACTTGGTTTGTTTCTGATTTCTACTGCTCACGAATGATGCCTTATGAATTGAGTCAGGTATCTACATGATGTTGTGGAAGGATTCCTATTTGTTACTCTAATCCAGGTTAATCTCAAATGGTTTGCTGAGTTAACCGACCTAGGCTGGTATCGCAGAAAGGAAATTCTATTTGTTATGCTAAACGGATTCTGGCTTCTAGTGGTATGGTAGGAATACGAGTTACGATGTTGAAAAGCTAAATTATTCTTAGGGAGGCATTTAAGAGTCGGCTTCCTATAGGATAATCTATTGGGAAGTTTTCAGATGAATATTCCAACGTGGTTCCTCTGGTATGGTACGGTACAGATCTTACAACACTGGCGAAACTCGCGTCTGACAGATAAGACTAAGTATTTAGGAAGAGTTCTGATTTACTGATGGTTGAACCTTACTTGGTTCACGTGTTTCTTGTAAACATGTTCACCAGAAGGTATGGTTACTCTCAAGTCCGGGGAAGTTACCTGACACACGGTGTCAATTGGATACTATAATGACCTACACACCTACGTGCTTCCATGAACAATTCTACTTCGAGCGATTAGTACCTCCATCAACTGTTCTTACTCTCTATAATCTTAACAACTGCTTCCTTACAATCTCTAGAATTTCCTAGTACCATTGGTCTTAATCCATATAATCCATCTTAACTCTTGGTATACTTGTTGGCGTTGCACCACTTACTCCCTCGGTCTTAACTATTTCAGCTCTAACATCCGGTTAGAGAAAATTCTCGCCAACGATTGCTTTTGGACTATACTTCCACTACGATCTTCTTACTTAACCACCGTGGTCCACTTCGGTTCTCAACCGTAATACCCTGCCTACCATGCACAATACTGAGCTGATCAGACTCAGCACGCGATGGTTTCAGCGTAAACAGTCCAGACTCCAAAGGGTCCGTACTACTAAGAAAGAGATTGTAATGACTCATGGCAAGGTCCGATACTAGATCGACCTGCTCTGATACCATTTGTAACGCCCCAACTAAAAATATCTAGAATATTTAGTTGAAGCATTAAAACTGGAATCTGAGTACATTAAATTATACAAGAAATAACTGAATAATATATTATCATTAAGATAATAAGAGAATATTTGATACAGACAGCGGAAAGGAACTATGATAAGAGAACAAGCTAAATAAAAGCAAGAATGAAGACTAAGTCTTCTAATGCTGACGATCCAAGCTCAGCTCCAATCGTCAGATCCATCCTGGTCCCTGCTCTGAAATAACCTGTCTTACCTATATCAAAAGGGGAGTGGGGTGAGACAGTCACTTCGTCCCAGTGAGTTCTACTACCCTCCTAATGGCTATTAAGCCGGGGCACCTAATCAGTCGTAACATATTTCATATCATATTGTCATAAAGCGTAATTAAATAAAGGTGTAACACTGATTAGTCTTATTGATTTTAACCGCAAGACACTCCGAGGTGAGCATGTCTCGGAGGCCTGCCTTGTCCGCGAACAGAAAGCGTTCCGGCGTGAAGCTCACAAAGTTTTACTGGTGGAACATCTAAAACGAAGTCCACAAAGCGATATTAATAATCGCGCATAACTGACTGATGCTAAAATAATCCATACTACCATAATTATCCCAAATACCCCGGGAACATACAACTTAATTCTAAGTTATACCCTAAGATTCAGAATTGTGCTAGACTTCCTGTTTAATATTAAATACATTGTATAACTGCAAGCTATCTATCTCAGATGAGGATATAAAACGAGTGCTTTTAGAAATATTTTAGAAAATGAAAATATGGGTCTTTCTGCACTTAGCTCGTTACGGCGAGTTACCAAGCTCGCCATGGCGAACTGCAGGTACTGGCCTAAATCAACTCGCTAGGCGAACAATTGCTCGCCATGGCGAGTTTCATCAGCCCAGAACTTAGTTGCTCGCCATGAATACTCGCTAGCAACTCGCTATGGCGAGTTCATGCAGAAAACACTCTGTTTTGCGAAATTCATTAATTTAAAAGGGTGACACCTACAACCAACTTCTGAGATAGTGCAGAAACATAATATAAGTAATATAGAACAGAATAGAAGAGAAATTTGGGAGTTATTTCCCCTCACACAATTAATTCCTAATTTTCTATGTTAACATGCAAATATTCAATTTGGGGAAAACTAACTAAACTAGCCTAAGAACCCACCTGAAAATTGAAGCTTTTTGAATACATTTGCAGAACCACTTAGCTCACAGCTCTTGTTTTCCATTTTGGAACTTCTATGCTTAGCTTCAATCACTTGGTTAAGCTTTCTTGTCCAACATCTCGTATACAGTTCCAAGAATAAGAGTAATGAGGCTCAAGTAGTGAAATTTATGATGTTTCTAAGACCAAAGGAATGGTTGGAATCACAGAAAAGGGTGTTGAATTTATTACCTTAGTTCTCCAAATAAACAAGGTGATGATTGATGTTAAGATTTGCACATGCATCCCAAAAATTCTAAACTTGGTAGATTTCAATACATTCCACATGAAAACTTGAAATAGTGAAATGGAGATGGGTTAACAGAGCACGAGAGGGAGAAGTTGAGTATCCCATATAACACACTTTGAAACTTAGATCCTAGGGAACTCTACTCACCAATTGCATGTGAATTTGGATGAACATTTGGAATGGGTGTGTTGTTGTGGAATTGCTGTGCGTGAGAGGTCAAGAAAGTGGAGAGTTTTGTTTTCCCAAAATTGTAAAGTGATAAAAATGAATAATGGTTTGACCTTGATGTGTGGTTGCCTCATTAAGTAGCATGTGGGCTCCACACCCATATGTGGTGTTAGCTTGTCTAGTTCCCTCACGTGAGAGAAGGAGAAATGGAAAGGAAAAGTATCATGACACTTGTATTCCAACTTATTTTAACTAGATTTACTCCCAATAAGTCTAAAATGTTTACTTCTAACTAATACTCTTTTATTAAATAAAGTTGGGATGTTACAATTATTGCTTAACTTAGGTAACCATTGCATTTTGCCTTTAGGTACCAAGATTTTTCGAGCATGGCATTTTGCAATAGTATGACCCTTGTTACAACAATAATGACAAACGATATGAGGATTACTTTTCTTAGGATCCTTTTCAACAAATTTATACTTTTTATTTATAGGTTTTAACGATTTGTTGAATTTAGATGGATCAACCGCAAAAGTAATCTCCGGCTTGGATGGTTCTTTTAGCTTATCTTGTAACTTTCGCAAGTCTCTATATAAGTAAAAGCATTCATCACATCCGGTTCTATCGTTACCGTAACTATTATCATGACTTGCACTTGACCTTTCTAATAATGAAACCTTGAAATCTTTCAACTCTTCTTCCGTTTCGGAAACTTTCTTTTCAAGAGCTTTGTTAACTTTTATAATTTCTTTTAATCGTTTGAAAGCTTTCCTAGTTTCACTACATAGGTCCTCAAATGCCCTTTGCAAATCATGATATTCTAACAAAGTATATGAGCTAAAGGGATTTTGGTTTACCTTTTTGGGAGCTTTATCTTTCTTTTTGTGATGATGAGTTGTGAAGCATACATTATCCACTTCGCCTTCATCACTTGAACTAGAGCTTGATAATGAATGAGATGAAGAGCTACTACTCTCCCATGCAACATAAGCTTTCTTTCCTTTGCTCCTCCTTTTGGATCGTTCTCAATAGCATTCCACACTTCACCATCAAAAGAATTGATGTGTATGCGCATACTACTTTTCCAATAATCAAAATGGTCTCCATTGAATAAAGGTGCCCGATTATAAGCCCCTTTAGGTGCAAAAGCCATGTTTTCTAATAGTTGGCACAATCCACCGAATTTTGTGTACAAAATTGAACCGGGATCGTGATACCACTTGTTAGACTACTTGGCTAACCACTTAGAAGGGGGGGTTGAATAAGTGGCCCTTTTTAAACAATGTTGATTTTAAAATTTAGTTCAAAAGGTACGCGCGGAAGCACCACCGGATCGGTAGTCTCTTTGCACCCGATTGATCACTGAAAAAGTAGTAAAGCCTTGAACGTGCGATGATAATGAACAAGAAACGATCGTGTGCAAAATATTCAATTTAAACGATCCAATAACACAATCCAAGCAAGTTACTAGAATTTAAAACTAATCCAATCACAATCAAGATATATGTCAATTGAATTTTGGTGCACACTTACGAACACGAAAATTCAATTGAACCGAAAAATTAAAGCGATTGCGTAAAGTAAAAGATTAAGGAAGAAAGACACAAACGATTGATTAGGGAGTTCCCAACGGCTTTCGTGGCGTCCTCGCGGTCGGCCGGGTACGTCTCCCCCCAAATAACCAAACAGGTTATTTGAGCGTTTATTGATTTAAAACGATTGAACTATAGTGCACAATTTACAAAGACTCCAATAACCCTATATCTAATCTGATGCAAACTATGCGTAATAACCTCAACAAGTAATGAAGCTTCTCCCTCTGATTCCAACGATCCTAACCGTGCGCAAATCCTCGCACCGATCGTCCAGCTGAGTACCTCGCTTCTTCGTTGTTGATCCTTCAAGATATCACACAATCTTGAATCCTCAAGAAAACCCAAACCTTCTTCACAAATCAACTCGATCACGACTCTGATTCACCGCAAGCCGTACCGAACGTTATCGATCAAATGTACAACCTTTATCCGAATGATCCCATACTCATTCTTCAATGAATTGCAATTTGATGGAAGATGATGATCTTGTGAAGAATAACCCTTTGATCCAAATTATTCACCAAATTTGATACCCAAAGAGTTTATCAAAGCTATTTCACTTTCTCACAGGTTTTCTCTCTTTTACAACAACAAAGCACATTGCTATTTATAGGGAAAATAGAATTGAGCAAATTTAGGCAAAACAAAACAGACATGTATCGATACAAATGATACAAACCATTTGACCATTGTTCAAATTTGAAATATTTGACCTATGTATCGATACAAACACGTATGTGTATCGATACATATATCAGTTTCTTGAAAACTTGACTGATATGTATCGAAGCATGCAAGCATGATTCGATACAACATGCGTTCTCTGGTCTTTTGAGAGAGTTAGGTGTGTATCGATACATGCAAGCATGATTCGATACACAAGTGACTCTCTGCCTCTGAGAGACCAGTTTTGTATCGATACAAACGACGAATGTATCGATACAAAATGCACAAAATCAGCCTGAAGTAATTTCAGGACATTTGTATCGATACAAATGATTATGTATCGATACGAAACACCTAAAAATCAATTTTTCAAAGTTTAAAAATAGTTTTTCGCTGTCAAGTCATTTGTAATGTTGCCAAAATATGTTTCACTCTATTTTCATGTGTTTTGACAATTATTAAAACATGAGGATGAACTGGTGCACTTACATATGATACTAAGACCACTCTTTTAATACTGAAACCACTTTAATATGGTATTGTTACCACTCTATTATGGTGCTAAGACCACTCAAATATGGTGTTACAACAATTCTAATTTTTAAGTTCTCCTATCAATATGGTACTACGACCACTCAAATATGGTGATTCTACCGTTTCGACTTTTTAATTTTTCCACAAATCAATATGGTACTACGACCACTCAAATATGGTGTTACCACCATTCTAACTTTAATTTCTCCTCAAATAGAAAAAATATTAAAAGAATATTTATATACTATTAAGATCATTCTTAATTCTGACGGGACATTCTTGTTTCAAAAGGGACTATGATCTTAAAAATACTCTTTATTCAGAAGGGATTATGTTTTTAAGACATTTCTTTATTTCGAAGGGACATTATACTGAATAGAGACTAAGGTCTTAAGAACACTCTTATTTCCGAAGTGACAAAAAAGGGAGATGAGAAGAAGAATAGCTCGTCAACACAAGCTGGATGGAGAAGAGAGAAAGAGTTCTCGACAACTCAATAGAAACTCTTTGGTGTGATTTTTGAACTGAGTGGAGTCCTCTATTTATATAGAGATTTTGTAACTGTTTTAGCAAAAATTGCTACAACAGTTACTCTAATGGATAAGATCAAAAAGAAACTTATTCAATAATACGTTCAACAACATTTGTGGATGAGATCAAAAGAAACAAATCCACAATAACAGATTAATGAAGGAAAGATAGGAAATTCAGTTGGATTCTCAATCTTATCACAATAATCATAAGCTAAAATTATGAGAAGTGATATCCATGAATAAAAATAATAATTATTATTATTTTCATCATTATCAGATATTTAAAATTAAATACCACTATTTAAACACTACTAATATGTGTGTTCTATTTTATGTGGGACCCCCACACTCTATTTTTTCAATTCACACAATATTAAATAAAAGTTTAATTACTTAGTGTTTAATCTTCCAACTTTCCAACTTCTTTCCATCTTCACATCAATGTTCCAACATATTCCTTTGTACTTCATCATGAAATTCAGGTCTCAAATTGAGTTTCTTAGCCACACGACACTTGTGTCTTTCATTGTGCTTATTTTATGTACTACTGCTTCCCCAATATTTGCTTCAAAGAATTGTGATTTTCCTGCCATTTTCAACTTTGGTGCTTCAAACTCTGATACTGGTGGATTGGATGCTGCCTTTGCAGCACTATCGTTGCCATATGGAGAGACTTTTTTTCATAGATCAACCGGAAGATTCTTTGATGGCAGAATCATCACTGATTTCATAGGTAATTAACATTGTTTCTCTCGTCGTTGGCGTTCTGGTTGGTTTGGTCGGGCTGTTTGGGTCATGGGTGGTCGTTCTTGGTGGTTGCTCCTTCTCCTGCTGGATTGGTTTGTGGTTGGTGGTTTCTTTGATGTTCTGATTCTTGCCCAGTTCTGTTGAGACCTGCAGATTCAAAGTTTCCACTTCTACATCGGTGGTTTTGGGGTTGCTTTTACGGTGGTTTTTTCGTTTTTACTGCTCTGTTCTTTTTCGTTTCTGTTTGTATGTACTGTTTTTATTGCTTCTGTATTGTTTGTTGTTGCTTTGTGTTCTTGATCAGAGATGGTGTGGTATTTTCAGGTCCTCCAGTTTGGTTTCATAAACCCTTTTGGGTTGGCTCTTTTAACCCGTTTGGGTTTGGTTGTTTTATTTGTTGCACTCAGTTCTGAGTGTCAACACGTCGTTTGCTCGAAAGGGCTTTTTATGCCTGCTGTTGCTTTGCTCAGGGATTGTTGGCACGTGGGTCCTGTTCCGTGTTGGCGGAGGATTCATTCGTCAAGCTTTAATCCTTTTTATTTTTGCCATCTGGTTACTCCTCATCTTTTTTTTTGTAACTTGGTTTCGTGGCCGTACGTGGGTTCGCTGGGTTGCGTTTGTGTTGAGTTTCTAGGTTGGTAGGATTGATTTGGATTGGTTTTACTGATTCGTTCATTCGCGATGTATTTCTTTGTATTGTAACTGGGTTCGGCCTGATGTCCCCCCGGTCTTTGTATCTCTCTTTTTATTTATTATATTTCTCATTTGGCAAAAAAAAAAAAAAGATCCTTTTTATTTCTTAAAAGAAATGGAGAATTTTATTTGATGAGATATAGATACAAATAAATTTGAATTATTTTAAAAAATATTTATTATTCATGGTGGAAGTTACTTGATATTAAAATTTAGAACACACTACCTACTTAAATTTTGTATCTATCTCTCTGCAAAATAAAAGAAGAAAAAAAACATTATTTCTCTTGAAGAATGAAGAGAATTTTAACTCTTTCCTCTCTATATCATTTTATTTTATGTTAACATATCTAATGTTTTAGTTTGTCAATCACTTTCTAAAAGCGGTAAAAGTCAAAGCTTCAATTTGTAGAGAACCACGATCAAATTAATGATTTTGTATTGGATCTTACGACAGTTGCTTATTACAACAATTATGCGTAGTGTTAGAACTAGAGAGAATTTCTTTTTCGCTAGATTTTCTCTTCGGTTGTTGCACGGTACAACTATTGTAAGAATTAAAGTTTAATGACTATATCCTGATTGTGGTCATGGTTTTAGCGTATCTTTATTTAATGATTTACAATTGATTTAATAGAAAAGTTAACTGAAGATTTATTTGTATCTAAAAAATACATATCAATACAAATATCAATATACATCACACTATATAGCAACTCACATGGTTTACATTAAAGATTATTGTTAAATTTATTGAAGATGTTGGTTATTAATTTAATTTGTATAATTTCAGCACAGAGCTTTGGACTTCCCTATCTCAATCCATATCTTAATTCTCTTGAGTCTAATTTTACACACGGTGCAAACTTTGCAACAGGAGGGTCAACAATTAGAATTCCTAATAGTATTATACCTCATGGAATGTTTAGTCCATTTTCTCTTGGAATTCAATATGTTCAATTCAAACGGTTCATATCCAAAATAAAATTCATTAGGGATCAAGGTAAATTGTGATTATTTTTTTTTCATTGAAATCTTTCTATGATTGAGTTTAATTAAAGATATAAATCTGGGTTTTTTCTTAATTTCAATTAATATTTTTTTGTTAGGAGGTGTATTTGCATCGTTGATCCCTAAAGAAGAATATTTTTCAAAAGCCTTATACACATTTGATATCAGTCAAAATGATCTTACCGCTGGTTTTTTTGCTAATGCTACTATACAACAAGTCAATGCTAGTGTACCAGATATAATAAACAATTTCATAGAGATTATCAAGGTAGTTGAACACTCTTAATTCATAAATTATTTACAAAAAAAATAATCAAGTTAGTCCATGGCACGTAGTTCTTCAATAATTAAAAAAAAAAAAAAATACTACTTTAAGTTTCTATTAAATGTTTATGTAGAGTTGAAGGATATGTTAAAATTACTCAAAATTTCAACCACATTTAATATTAAATGTCTAAATATTAAATAAATGTTTATAAGTCCGCAATCACATTGTTGTCATAAATAGTGATCACAGCTGGATTGACGTATGTTCAACAAAAATAAATTTGAAAAAATATTTTGTTTTTAAACAAATTATTAGAAAAACAAGTTGAAACTTGAAACACTTAAGACCTGTTTGAATGAGTTTTGTTTTTTAGTTTTCAAAATCTATTTTATAAATCAATTTTGCAAAACTGTTTTGAAGAAAAAAAAGTAAAGAAAATTTGTTTGGTAATTTTGTTTTTAAAACTGTTTGAGTTGAGAAAATGGAAAAAACTTATTTGGTGAATTTATTTTTAAAATTTATTTTTGACACATTTATTTTTAAAATTTAAAAACAAGAAACTTGTTTTATACAAAAAAATTTGTAATAATTCTTTTTTATGGTGCCTTTTATCTTTACAATCGTATCTATAATAGTGTGTGTTTTCATTCTACACAACACAATTATTTTTGCAGATACCAAATGAGTTTGGGTTTATTGTTATCCTATTTTAAAAAACAATATCATTATTATTTATTTAATTTTTGTACAATTAAAATTATTTTTTCAGGCTCAACACCTAATTTTTGACACAATGTTTTTTTGACTCAAAAAAACAATATCATTATTTATTGTTATTCCTATTTAAAAAAACAATATCATTATTTTTTTATGCTCAACACCCAAATTTTGATCAGATTTTACGTACCTCACGACTGAACTCTGAATTACATGGTTTCTCTTTCCCCGAAAATTAGAGGATTAACACAAAAAAATTAAAATACTCTCAAAAAGTACACCAACAAGAACACGTGTCAAATTATTATTATTATTATTATTATTATTATTATTATTATTATTAGGCTTAAATATCATTTTCATCCTTGTATGTTTGCGAATTTTTGGTTTTACTCCTTTTTTTTTTGTTGCAAATAAATCTTTGAATATATAAAATTTGTTGGTTTTAATCTCTGTCGTCTGCAATGGTTACAAAAAATGCAAATTTCTCAAATGTTTTCACACGTGGCCGCTATGATGTGTCAAGTTAAGCTGATCCGGTCATAAATGGGTGATAAAAATCACACTTAAATAAAAATAAAATGCATTCTTACCCCATAATTTTGTTTGAATTTTCACCAAGGTTTGATTTTGGTCATCCATTTATGATCGAACAAACTTAACTTGATAGCGGCCACCTGTGCAAACGTTTGAGAAATTAGCGTGTTTTGTAACGGTAGCAGACGACAGGGACTAAAACCAACAAATTTTATACATTCAGGGACTTATTTGCAAAAAAAAATACAAGGACTAAAACAAAAAATTCACGAACATACAAGGACAAAAAGGATATTTAAGCTTTATTATTATTATTATTATTATTATTATTATTATTATTATTATTATTATTATTATTATTATTATTATTATTATTACTAGCGTCCAGACGGGCACTCCCGTGCCCGTCAGTCCGCTCTCTTTTTTAGCAGGCCAAACGGGTGTTTGTGCGATCCGCATTTTCTATTATGTTAATGTATGTAAAAGATCATTTTCAATTTTCTATACATCTATTATTTTTTTTATTAGTTGACTTTTAAAAATAACAAATTAAGTCATATAAAGAGGTAAAACTCATTGTGGAAACCCCTTAAGTGAAAATATGAATAATTATGTTTTAAAAAAAAATCTATTTTCTACTTTCTTGGTTTGGTTTCTCATCTTTAAACATAGAGAAAACTCTACATATGTAATTGCTAATTGTTTAATCCTCTTTTTCATTTAAATCTAAACATGGTAACTAACTATAATTAGCGGCACTTTTGTGATAAAAAAAACTAAATGAAAGGAGATCAAGTTTTTGAAGAAACCGAATAAGAAAAATCGAGATATGTGCTCTTCTCTTCTTTCTCTTTGTATTGATTGAAATGTTTTATTTTTAAATGAAGAGTCTCTCGGCCGATAAACATAGCAAACATATATTTTTATTAGATTGGTTATTTGACGTTTTGCATTTGTAAATATTATTATATCAGTTAATTTGATTATTTTTTTTACGCATAATTTGATGTTTTTTAAAACCTAAGTATTCATATTGTCACTTAAGGGGTTTTGACAATGAGTTTTAACTCTCTATCCGACTTAATTTGTTATTTTCAAAAGTCAACTACTAAAAAAATGTATAATAAATTGAAAATCTTTTACACACATTAACATAATAGAAAATATTATTCACACAAACAGACGTATATAATTGATATTACGGTTTCCGGTCCAACCAAAAATACAACCAACCACTTCCTCCAATTCCTTATTGAGCATAATGTGTAGCATATCTTAGGTGTTTTTTTCAAGTAATTTGAACAATAGCTGATAATTATATTTCATTGCGTAATTTAACCTAGAAACTGACATAAGAATCAAAGTTGGGCATGTATGAAACTTTATGTATTAATTCTTCCTAAAATTGTAGTCACTCATATATAGTTGATGGCCACACTTAATTACTCATAATATTTTCAATTCAAAAAATAACATAAATAATCATAGTAAAGTAGAAGATGCATCACATGCTCTTTTTTGTTTTGTTATTATAAACTATCCTCCAAAACCAACACTTTAAATCGAAACATGTAAAAAATAAATTATTAGATCAAAATGAACTCATATCAAGAATATTTTTTTACACATATATATGAAATAGATTTAAAACACAAAATTTAAAAATGTATATATGACTAAGTTGGGAATATTGTAATAAAATTTAAGATAGAATGTTTCTATCATTACAAAACTAATAACTTGTAAAAAAATTAATCTATACAAATAAGAAGTAACACTAAGACATTAGAAAATTGAAATTGCTTATAATAAGTTACCAAAAGCAAACGCAACAACACCAATGTTGTGTCAAATATTGTTCTTCGATTCGAGTGAATTTTTCTTCTCCCACATGTTTTCCATTTTGATCATGTGCTTCTTCATATCACTTCAATAAGGTGTACTTACATCCTGAAAAGCAATATTAATAACCAAGAACCATAAGGTTGAATAGAACATGTAGAGAAGTTAGAAAAGATGAAAAATTGAGAATTGGTGTCCAATTACTTCTCTCTCTCTCTCTCTCTCTCTCTCTCTCTCTCTCTCTCTCTCTCTCTCTCTCTCTCTCTCTCTCTCTCTCTCTCTCTCTCTCTCTCTCTCTCTCTCTCTCTCTCTCTCTCTCTCTCTCTCTCTCTCTCTCTCTCTCTCTATATATATAGGCCTACTAAAAAAGATAACGAACTGACGGGCACAGTTGAACGCTAGTATATATAAGCCAACTATTCATAAACAAATAAATGTATGAAAAATTTAGAAATTTTTTTAACATAAGTTCCAAAATAGAAAATACATATCAAACGCTAGTCTTTTTTATAATGAAAGAAACTTAGTTGTCCCCTCCTCTCTCATTAGTTTTCTTTGCGCAAAGCTTGACACTTCAAAAAGGTTGAGAAGACATTAATTAATGCTTGTGCAAACTACAAAGTACATGCATAGTGTAAACAAACTTCCACCTACACAACCTTAAAAAGAATTCCACATATTTTTTGGCAAAATAAATTCCATATAGACACCAGAAACTTTATAAAATGACTATAATAAATTTTTAAACATCAGATTGTTTTCAAAATGAAAAATAAATTAAGTTAAATATAATTCATTGTATATGAAATATAAAAAATTAAAAGTACTAAAAGAGAGACAAAAAATAAGAAGAAATTAACTATAAGAATCAAAGAGAGAAATTCTTAAACCACACCACAAATAACACAAATAAATTTTGCACCTTTCATATTTGAACCGAAGGCTACCTCTAACCTTGCTATCTTCATCTCTCGCCTTTTGTCTCTTGACGGTTATGACTTTTATTTGTCTTCATCATTCACTTAATTTCTTCCTTTATTTGTATCATGATAAGTTTTGCAAATAAAATATATGCATGTTATTCTATTATTTGACGTTCGTATAAATTGATGTGTCATGTACATTAAACTCTTCTAAATCATCCTATAAAATAGATTTAGTTTATGTTAACAAAACAAAAACACAAACCTCACCAAAATGTAAGGACTTGGTGTCCCTATTTTGTATCTCACACTATGGCATAAAGGAATGGTTTACCACAACAAAAGCTAAAATACTCATTAGGTTGCTACTATATCAAAATATATTTTGTTAACTAAGAAAAAAGCATATAAAATTTGAAATATTCTCATAGTCATTGTAAACAACATCCACATAGATAACTTGAAAATAGTTCGGCCTACACGTTAAAAACTTTATGAAATTAACACTACGCATTTCGAACATTTGATTGACTCAAAAATGAAAATAATTTATTGGAAAGGAAAAATAGACCAAAAACAATAAGTAATGAAAGAAAGTCTTAAACCAATAAAAAAATACAAACAAATGTGTAAACAAAAACATGTACCTGACATCTTCGTTAAAGGCTACTTCTTGATCTTCCCTCTCTCACTCTTTGTCTATATTTTGGCAATTGCTGCCTCCATCTGTCATCTCCATTCTTTTTACTAATTCCCCTGTCTATATATGGCGGTCAGTTGTTATTTTTACTCTACCTATGTCTCCATTACACTCTTCCTCTCAAATTTTTTTGAGAAAGGATCCTCTCAAAAAAAAAAAAAAAGAAGTCAATTTTTCTTAATCGTTACATCTTAACCATTGATCAGCTTTTTTTAATTAAAATATTATGGCATACTTTTGACCCAATGGTTTAGATACACACATTATTTCCATTTTTTTCCAATGGAGAGAATTCATTATATTCTATAAAAAACTGAACATCTCACATTTAGACTTAACAAAAAAATATACAAATTGAAAATAGAAACTTAAATGATACAACATGTACTCGATGCCACATCTAGAGTTCAAATTCGATGAATAATAAATTTTTCACCCAAAACAGTTCAAAAGAAAATATTTTTTTTTTCAAACATAGCATTGACATTGAATAAAAAGTTCAGTGCAAGAAAAATTGAATAGATGAAGAGCAGTATTAATTCACATAATAAAAGCAAGTGTATAATATATAAAAGTTAAGTCGATTACCTTTTTTTTTCCTATTGTCGAAACCTTTCTTCCATGCTTTTGGTTGTTCTTATTAGATGGTTATTATCTAAAGGGGATATGCTATAAATTTATTGCCCAGCAAACATTCAAATTATCAATGAGGATTTTGTTTTTTGCCAAATTCAAAGAGGAAAAATAGAAACTGCAAAAAAGGAAGTTCCGGATGATTTAAAGGTAGTTTTGAGTAAGTTTCCTTACAACTGCATCTTTCATTGTTTTATATTTTATTTTTAAAATTTTAAAAAAATAATTGTTTGTTGTAAAGGGTAAAATTGGGATAATGAAAAATCCACTCCAAATAAAAAATGAGTCCTCTTTATATATAGTATAGATTATTATTATTACCTTGCAATCTTAAACAAGGATGACAAAAAATACAAGAAATTTTTCTTGTGATAATATTTTTTTTCAATTTTTTTATGGCCATCATAAATAAAAATACAAATATTATTAGCTTTATAAAAAGAAAAGAAATAAATAATGATACTGAAACATGGGAAGAAGATATGGCATGGCATTTCATTGAGGTAGCTACAATCACGGAACAAATTTTTCACATTTCAAATTCCACAATATTACATTTATGCCATTAATGTAAACAACACCTCTTCTCCGTGACTTTTTTCTTTTTCATTTCAAAACCAAAATTGAAAACCAAAACTACTAAAACCTGTTTCAGTATTTTGGTTTCTAAAACTGATAAATAGAAGACTGTTTTAAAAAATAGTTTTACAAAATCAAATTATTAAACAAGTTTTTAAATTTCCAGTTTTTAAAAACTAAAAACCAGTTTTACAAAACTGAATCAAACAGGCCCTTAAATTCATTTTCTTTGTCTTTTCAAACCGGTAGAAATAAATCATATCACCATCCTACTTTTTTTTTTTTTTGACAAATCACCATCCTACTTATTAAAATACAGAAGATGATAAAATTTTACAAATATGGTGAATTGTCACTAAGAAGAGTGTTATTGTCACATTCTCTAACACACTCCAATAAAAATTTACCACATCATAATATTTTGTTTAGTATTTACCGAATAACCGGTGGTTTAGTAGGTTGAGACGAAAAATATTAAAAAAATAATTAAAATAAGACACCATCTTCCCTAAATCGTCTGCTACCTCCATCTCTGGAGTTATCCATGACGCTACTCAGAATCTCAATTGCCATCTTCCTTGATAGACTACTTCCTTTAATGAAAACAAAAAACGCAGCAGAGCATTACAAAGTTATTCCAACAAAAAAAAAAAAACTCGTTCCATCTACATCAAAGTAAAAAACTTTGGGTTTCATTCTCTCTCTCCTTGCCTCCCATTACTCAACAACACAAAACCTTCACAATTTCTCATTGCAAGCTTTATGAATCTAAGAATCCTTTTTGGATATATTGTGGTAGGGATGAAAAAAAAAAGGAACAATTTTTATTTTTTTTGTCGATGAAGTGGAGTGGATAGACATGAGATTCATCAACCTTTATCAAATTTATTTCTAAATCTTTTTAAGTTGAGTTCTAATTTTTAAATCAGACTTTTAATCAAGCTTTAATGACGATGAACATTGACAACAATAGCTTCAATTGTGGAACAAATTTATAATATACGAATCAGACTTTAAATTAGGTTTTTGGTGTTGATTAATCCCTCTAATGTTCTCTTTTCAATATATTGTTCACTGCAACTTTAGATCCAAAGTACTGTAATGAACTGTTTGTTGTCCTGGAACAAATCTTGAAAGGTTGAATCTTTGAAGTTGAAGAGATAGTGTTGGAGATGTTGATGGACACATTTTTTTTTTAAATAGGAAAAGTTAAAACCGGTAATAGGTAAATCAATAGAAAAAATGAATGAGGTGGCAAATTTTTATTGGAGCGTGTTAAAAGGATGTGTTAGAGGGTGTGACCCTAGTACTACTCTTGTCACTAATATTATCATAATGGTCCACCATAAAATTCTCAATAATAAATTCATTGTCTTATAATATATTTCTAAATTGTTGATTTCTCAATTTTTGTTCTAAATTGACAACACTTGTTGGTAATGTAGGGCATATACAATTTAGGAGCTATATCTTTTTGGATACACAACACAGGACTAATTGGATGTCTTTCTGTAATTTTGGCTAATTTTTCTTCCGCTACAAAGGATAGTTATGGTTGTGCAAAGCAATACAATGAAGTATCTCAGTATTTCAATTTAAAATTGAAGGAAGCCTTAGCTCAGCTTCGTGAAAATCATCCTCTTACTGCAATCACATATGTTGATATTTACTCTCCTAAATTCTCTCTTTTTCAAAACCCAAAAAAATATGGTGAGCCAATTAAATATGACAGTATTTTCATGTTAGTGTATGTTTGGATTAGCATTGTGTTTTACCAAAGTATTGTGAATTTTTCGAAACTATAGTTTTATCATAATAACAATGACTCATTGTTACAATTTTATAAATTTTTCATAAAAATTTATATTATTTTAGATCCTAAAAGAGTACTTCCAACATTTCTTAATATAAGAAGAAATCAACTTTTTAGATACACTCAAATATTGATGTATCTAGTAGGGGTGAGTATCGGTCGGGTTCGGGCCGAAAATCGTCAAACCGATAAAAACCGCGACATTTTAATTTGGACCCAATTCCGACCGTTTACGTCTTCGGTTTGTTCGGGTTCGGGTTATACGGGTAACGGGTCCAATTGGTCGGTTTTAACGGGTTAGATTGAAACGTTTTTGTTACATTTAAAATTTCATTGATGAAAAAATTATTAGTTTTTTGACAATTCGTTCAATATTTCGTACATAATGCAACAAAAGATACAATAAAAATGATGAGATAAAATTAATTTGTTTCAAATTTGTAAATTCAACGACAATAATAGATAGTAAATGAGAAGTAAAAATTAAGATAAATCTAAAATATTATCTTTTACATCTCCTTTATCAACATATTACAAGTTAAAGCTTGTAAAATACAACATTTTTCTCCTCTATTAAAGATAGATAAAATTAACAAAGTGAAGAACATATGATATTAAGAAAAAGAAGAGGTGCTCGAAACTAGAAAAAAATTAATTTGTATTTTAGAAATTGTTCGGTCGGTTTCGGTTATAAAGAGACGGATTTTTAGAGACCCGCACCTGCCCCGTATACAACCGTTCATGACCGATTTTTCACAATTGTTGACCCGAGACCCAACCCGCACCCGACCGAGTGCTTCCATATGTTGGTAGTTATGTCGGTTTCGAGTCGGGTTGCGGGTTTGTGCTCACCCCTAATATCTAGACAATGATATAGTATAAATACATCAATATTTAAATGTATCTAAAAAACAAATTTCTTCTTATATTAAGTATTAGAGGGAGTACCTCGTAAAGACTCGTTAACATTTTTCTAATGTATAGGCTTCATTTGCATGTAGGATTTGATCTTCCACACGTGGCATGTTGCGGCTTTGGAGGGAAGTACAACTATAACATTCAAGCTAGATGTGGAGGAACTACAAACATAAATGGTACAAAAAAATTTGTGGGTTCATGTAAAAATCCATCTACAAGAGTGGTTTAGGATGGAACTCATTACACAGAAGCAGCTAACAAAATTGTCTTCGATCAAATTTCTACCGGAGCATTCACAGATCCACCCATTCCTCTAAATATAGCTTGTCACAAAAAGTTCACTTGAAACTAATGACTCTTGTATATCAAAATTAAGGTGAACTTTATTATCAATTTAAAAATAAATTAATTTGAATAAATTTTGTAATTAAAAGTAGAATCTTTTTTATAGGTAAAATTAAATTATAATGAATATAAAATGTACTCAACCCTTATAATTTGAAGAAGACGTCATTAGATGCTCTGCATGCAACTTAATGAATTATTACACTAATTAGAAAAAACAAAAGAAAGAGTTTTTGATAACCAATGAATATTTATATTAATGAGGAACTGTACAACAATCCTTACAAAAAAACAAAGGAAGAGTTATTCTCTAAAACCTATAAATCAAAACTAAGAAGTATAAATTATTTGATCAACTATAGATTGCAAAATTGCAATTTCTCCTATAAACATAATGCTATTACTAGGGATGGCAAAACGGGTCAGGCCCGTTAGGTCGACCGGCTTAACTGACCATTTTTTGCGGGGTGGGTTGAGATTTTTAATCCGCAAAAAAAGTGGGGCCTGTCCCGCCTAACCCGCGAAAACGCGGGACGACGACGGGGCGGGTTGGCCCGTCGGGTCTAACCAATTTTTTTATTTTTTTAAAAAGAAAATCTTAGCCCATTATTAATAAGTTTTCATTTGTGTTGATGGACTACTAAACCTTAGCATTTTTGTGGATTTAAATGGAATCCAAGTTTTGTTTGTTTTGGATTTAAACTAAGCACTTCTTCAAGTTTTATTATAAGTACGGTTTGTTTAGTTTTATAATCATGGATGTTTTGAATGATGATTTTATTTTTCTTATCGCCTTGTTAGTTTATATTTTGAATTTTGATTTCCTCGAGTGGTTTTTTTATTTTTTTTATAATTTCTTAAGATATTTTTGGGAATTTATAAAAAAAAAAATTTAAAATTTTATTGACGGGGCACTCCCGCCATCCGCCATAAAACGGGACGGTTTAAGTTTTTCAACCCACCATCACTAGTTAGCCCGCCCCGCTCCGCCCCTTTTTAGACGGATTAATGACGGGACGGGGCGGGTTGGCCCGATTTGCCATCCCTTGCTATTACGAAAGCGCCAAATACTCCAAGTGGTAATAAAATTACGCATTTTCACATTTTTCTTATTTCTCACTAAAGCACCAAAAGAATTGAAATGAATCCAACTTTCCTCGAAACGGATAAACTTTGTTTGCTATGTAGCATGCAAAATGCGGTGTTCCTTTTTTAGCAATTAACACACTCACTTTTTAAATAGCGAGGAGTAAATTGGAAATGCCGGGGTGTGTGAGTGTAACAGGGGTTTGAAAAGTAAAACTCATTATTCAAAATCAATTAAGCCAATAACGGATTTAAATATATAGATGTTTCCTCAAGCAAAATCAAAGCAAATCTTTATTATGTTATTGACATAATTTGGCTCAAAAAACAAAACCTATTAAAATTAACGCTTTTTCAACAAAAGGAACCGGTTGACTCCATTAGGATAAGACACCAAAGTTACTTCTCTCTCCAAAGACAGACGGAGGGATGGCCAAAAGCAGAAGACAATCAGATTAAAACAGCCAGCAATGCTATGTGCAATATGCATCGGTTAAATAACTATCAAACTGACCAGTTTTTAACATGCTTGAAAAACTATCAACTTGACAACTATCAATAAGTTCACAGTAATAAGCTGAAGGAGAAATTCCAGTATGAAGAGAACCACTTGAGTTTCATTGATTTATTCGATCTTTGCATGGTCGGTACATGTGATATATTATCCAATAATTACTGTCGTATCGTATCTTTGCTTTGTCTTGATATTTTTCCTCTATTCTTTAGGTTATTCTTGATATTTGGGTCTGTCTTGATCAAATTACTACTAATAATACTACATAAAATAGTGCAGAAATTTCTGTCATCAGAAATCATAACAATTTTTTTTTTGTTTTTTTTTATTGTTTTTTATTTTATTGTCAATATTATAAGTAGCGTAGCAAACTCTGGAAATAAAATTTTGTCAACATCAAGTCAATATAAGAATCTAAATATTTCTTTAATACATGTTCCAAAAAAAAAAATACAAATAAATTTCTAAAAACAAAAAAATTCCAATTCCATTCATAACCAAACAATTTCTTAAAAATATTATTAATATTGTTGACTTGCTAATATCCAGTGCCAAACCAAAAATTCAGTCTAGGAAGTTTGTTGTCATATAAGATTGAAACAAGTTTAAATCAATTTATAATATTAAGTTTATTTTGATTAAGTTTGATTATCATAAAAATAAATTGAACACACACGACTCTAATCAAAACCAACAACAAAATTTATAAATTTGCCACGTCAAAGATCATAAACAAAATCAACCCAAACATAGATTCATCGGTTTAAATTTCAATGAGAGGTACAAACTACGAACCAACACTAATCCTTATGATTGAAGTATTATTGGTTTGACTTCATGATTCATTAGTTTAATTAAACTTTAATTTATGATATTATCAGGACATTCTTAGTATATAAATAGTATGAAAAGGACGTGTACACATATATTTATAAACACATACTTTGATATAAGTTCTTGATGAATCCAACCGAAGTTATTAAGAAAAATAAACATGAACATAAGAAAATCAAACCATCTAAATTAAAAGGTGATAACTAATAACCTAATAATCGGGGTGCTCAAATATGCAAGGAGAGTATGTGTACATACCTGACCAATAGCAATATGGTAGAACCTCGTGCTGATAACGTGTTAGAAATAAATTAGAAGTGTTAGAGAGTATAGATAGAAGAGAAAAGAACATTGTATTACTTCATTTATATGTGTATGTATTACATCATAACAAATGTTTTATTTATAGGACACAAAGTAAGTAGTGAAAAGGCAAAGGCAATAAAGCTCCACTACTTAGTGGGAGTTATAGGAAAAGGAATGGATATGGACATCCACTAATCTTATTATTCATAACACCAACATAATTATGTTTAAATGGAATAATAAATAATAAATATTTGATTCTAGCTTCTCTTAATAAACATATTATATAGCATATGCATCTAGGGGTGGCAAAACGGGCTAAGCCCGTCGAGCAGACCCATTTAACCCACCATTTGGGGCGGGTCAGGTTAAGGTTTTTAGCTCGTACCTTAAGTTGGTCTGTCCCGCCTAGCCCGCTTAAAAAGCGGGGCGGGCATGCCCGCGGGCTTTGTTAATTTATTTTTTTTTATTATTTACTTAGATGAAATAAGTATTGAAACTCAATTGCCAAAGAAATAAATTAACAAACTTCTCATTAATGCTCATAACAGACATGAAGTCAATAATTAAAAAAAATAAATAGAATATACAACGCACACATTATAAAATGAAAATTAAATCCATTGAGTTCATGATCATATTCATAAGGTTGAAACCAAAATCGGAAAAACCAATATACCGATTAAAAATAAATAAACCAAAACCATGAATTTGATGGTTTTTTAATGTGTGTTTGTTTTGGGTATTGTTGAAGTTCTATTATGTGCTCTTAAAAAATATATATTGTCGGCTTCTTTGATCGATAATGCTAAATAATTTTGCAATTAATTTAAATTTAAATTGTAAAAAATAAAATAAAATTTGGCGGACCGGTCCGCTAACTTGTCAATAAATGAGGCGGACATGAATTTAGAGCCCGAACACCTAAGTTACTCCATCCCATACTGTCCCACTTTTAGGCGGATTTTAGACGAGTCTAAACGGGGCATTCTGTCCACTTTGCAACCCCTATATGCATCCAAGATAGGCTCTACCTGCAGACTAAACAATACTAATAATTAAACCATGATACCCAGTCAAACCAAATTAAAAAGCTACCTAATTTTTAATTACTAATTCCGATTTCCATTTTGATTTCTCGGATCAAGTTTAATAACATATAATAATCGTAATCAGCTATAAATTCTAGTTTTTGATAAGCATATTATGATCATATTCCTTTATACTTCATCATGAAATTCATGTCTCAAACTGGGTTTCTTAGACACATAACACTTGTGTCTTTCATTGTGCTTATTTTATGTACTACTCCTTCCCCAATATTTGCTTCAAATAATTGCGATTTTCCTGCCATTTTCAACTTTGGTGCTTCAAACTCTGATACTGGTGGATTGGATGCTGCCTTTGCAGCACTGTCGTTGCCAAATGGAGAGACTTATTTTAATAGATCAACTGGAAGATTCTGTGATGGCAGAATCATCACTGATTTCATAGGTAACATTGTTTCACTTGAGTTAGGATCCTTTTTATTTCTTAAAAGAAATGGAGAATTTTATTTGATGAGAAATAGACACAAATAAATTTGAATTATTTTAAAAAATATTTAATCATGGTGGAAGCCACTTGATATTAGAACACACTACCTACTTAAATTTTGTAACTTTCTTTCTTCAAAAAATATATATATATATTTCTTTTGAGGAATGAAGAGAATTTTAACTCGTTCCTCTCTATATCATTTTATGTTAACATATCTAATGTTTTAGTTTCCTAATCATTTTCTAAAAGTGGTAAAAGACAAAGCTTCGATTTATAGCATCATTATTGATATTGTAGAGAACCACGGTCAAATTAATGATTTTGTATGTGGATCTTACGACAGTTACTTAATACAACAATTGTCCGTAGTATTAGATGATCTAGAAAGAGTTTCTTTTTTCGTTAGATTTTCTCTGCAGTTGTTGCACTATACAACTATTGTAAGGAATTCGAGTTTAATGACTATATCCTAATTGTGCTCATGGTTTTATCGTATTTTTATTTAATGGTTTACAATTGATTTAACAGAAAAGTCAACTGAAGATTTATTTATATCTAAAAAATACATATCAATACAAACATCAATACATCACACTATATAGCAACTCACATGGTTTACATTAAAGATTATTGTTAAATTTATTGAAGATGCTAATTACAAATTTAATTTGTATAATTACAGCACAGAGCTTTGGACTTCCCTTTCTCAATCCATATCTTAATTCTCTTGAGTCCAATTTTACACACGGTGCAAACTTTGCAACAGGAGGGTCAACAATTAGAATTCCTAATAGTATTATACCTCGTGGAATGTTTAGTCCATTTTCTCTTGGAATTCAATATGTTCAATTCAAACGGTTCGTATCCAAAATAAAATTCATTAGAGATCAAGGTAAATTAATTATGATATTTTTTTTCTTCATTGAAATCTTTCTATGATTGAGTTTAATTAAGGACATAAATCTAAGTTAATTCTTAATTTCAATTAATTTTTTTTTTGTTAGGTGGTGTATTTGCAACTCTGATCCCTAAAGAAGAATATTTTTCGAAAGCCTTATACACATTTGATATCGGTCAAAATGATCTTACTGCTGATTTTTTTGCTAATGCTACTATACAACAAGTCAATGCTACTGTACCAGATATAATAAACAATTTCATAGAGATTATCAAGGTAGTTGAACACTCTTAATTCATAAATTATTTACAAAAAAATAATCAAGTTAGTCCATGGCACGTAGTTCTTGTGAATAATATAAAAAATAAAAAATAAAAAATAAAAATAAAAAATAAAACTACTTTAAGTTTCAAAATGATATCCTAGTCTTTGTTTAGCCTATTTAATTGCGAAATAGTTTCTAAATATTAAATGTTTATGTAGAGTTGAAGGATATGTTAAAATCACTCAAAATTCCAACCACGTTTAATATTAAATGTCTAAATATTATAGCTTATAAAAAAATGTTTATGAGTCATGTTACGAGAATTACAAGTCCGCTATCACATTGTTGTCATTTTCTTTGTTTTTTTAAACCGGTAGAAACAAATCATATCACCATCCTACTTGTTAAAATACGGAAGATGGTAAAATTTTACGCACTTCTAGCAACTGTGGTGAATTGTCACTAAAAGTTTCTATTTGAGTCACTTATCATAATGGAATTTGCCTATAATCAATCCTATGGTTAATAATAGCTTCATTGACTTATAAATTTATAATATATTTCTAAATTGTTGATTTTCAATTCTTGTTCTAAATTGATGACACTTTGCTGGTAATGTAGAGCATATACAATTTAGGAGCCAGATCTTTTTGGATACACAACACAGGACCAATTGGATGTTTTCCTGTAATTTTGGCTAATTTTCCTTCTGCTACAAAGGATAGTTATGGTTGTGCAAAGCAATACAATGAAGTATCTAAGTATTTCAATTTAAAATTGAAGGAAGCTTTAGCTCAGCTTCGTGAAAATCATCCTCTTGCTGCAATCACATATGTTGATATTTACTCTCCTAAATTCTCTCTTTTTCAAAACCCAAAAAAATATGGTGAGCCAATTAAATATGACCGTATTTTCATGTTAGTGTATGTTTGGATTAGCATTGTGTTTGACCAAATTATTGTGATTTTTCGAAGCTATAGTTTTGCATTAATAACGGTGACTCACTGTTATTTTAATATTGTTCTAATATCATAAAAATTTATACTATTTTAGATCCTTAAAAAGTACCTCGTAGACACCCGTTAGTGTTTTCCTAATATAAAGGCTTCATTAACATGTAGGCTTTGAGCTTCCACACGTGGCATGTTGCGGCTTTGGAGGGAAGTACAACTATAACATTCAAGCTAGATGTGGAGAAACTATAAACATAAATGGTACAAAAAAATTTGTGGGTTCATGTAAAAATCCATCTACAAGAGTGGTTTGGGATGGGACTCATTACACAGAAGCAGCTAACAAAATTGTCTTCGATCAAATTTCTACTGGAGCATTCACAGATCCACCCATTCCTCTAAATATAGCTTGTCACAAAAAGTTCACTTGAAACTAATGACTCTTGTATATCAAAATTAAGGTGAACTTTATTATCAATTTAAAAATAAATAAATTTGAAAAAATTTTGTAATTAAAAGTAGAATCTTTTTTATAGGTAAAATTAAATTATAATGAGTACAAAATGTACTCAACCCTTATAATTTGAAGAAGACGTCATTAGATGCTCTGCATGCAACTTAATGAATTATTACACTAATCAGAAAAAACAAAAGAAAGAGTTTTTGTTAACCAATGAATATGTATATTAATGAGGAAGTGTACAACAATCCTTACAAAAAACAAAGGAAGAGTTATTCCCTAATCGACCTATAAATCAAAACTAAGAAATATAAATTATTTGATTAGCTATAGATTGCAAAATTGCAATTTCTCCTATAAACATAATGCTATTACGAAGGCGCCAAGGCGCCAAATACTCCAAGTGGTAATAGTTTTCATACCTTTCGTTTTTCTCACTAAAGCACCAAAAGAATTGAAATGAATCCAACTTTCCTCGAAAGGGATAAACTTCGCTCACTATGTAGCATGCGAACCAGGGTGTTCCTTTTTTAGTAATTAACACACTCGCTTTCTAAGTAGTGAGGGGTAAATCGGGAACACCAGGGGTGCATGAGTGTAACGGGTGGCTTGAAAAGTAAAACTCATTCTTCAAAATCAATTAAGCCAATAACGGATTTGAATAAATAGATGTTTCCTCAAGCAAAATCAAAGCAAATCTTTATTATGTTATTGACATAATTTGTCCTTGGCAAAGCAAGGCAGAACAACATGTTTGAGGTTTTAATTCATATTATTAACAGTAACAGATAGAAATAATAGGATGTTTGGATAATCTAACACGATAATGTTTGAGGTAACTTGCTGGAACAAATAAAAAAGGATAACTTGTAGAAACAGAAAGTGCAGAGTTAGACATAATTTTACAATGGAAAAATGACTTAGAAAAAGATGACAACGACTTTTTGCAGCGCATGTATCAATATGGTCACATTGCATTGTGGTACAAAATGTTGATTCCTGCTGCTTATTTACTGTTAAATATGGATTTGTGCCGACTGCCGAAGACGACTAAATGCTACTTATTCTATTAGAAACTAAACCAGTGTAAACAGAACTAGTGCCAGAAACAAAAGTACGAAAAAGAAAGCGCGAGGTAGTGATATGACACTTAACCAACGGTATACACATGTCGGGTTGTACAAAATCAAGAAACTAGCTTTTGAGTAATATGGTTCCAATCGTCCAGGTATGAAAGTTTTCATAAACTTTAAACATGCCCACATCAAATTTCACAATACTATCTAGATCCTTTACACTGTCCAACAAATTTTAGGTACTCTAAATGCAATTCAATGCATGATAGAAAAGGAGGTTAGAGGGAGATTACCGAAGGATATTTCAATGGCCAACAAAGCACTTATAATCATAATACAATTTGTGCTACCTTTTATTCTAACATGTTTAAATATATAAATACTAGTATTCAACTAAACTTGCAAAGAGCAAAGAGTTGTGAAACATTCGTTGCAAAAGTAAAAAAAATTGAGTGAGTCCAGAAAACAAAGGAGCAGCTGGGTATGTGCAAACCTGTGGCATGAAATACAACATTTCTACGTCCCCTTGCATGGTCTCCACAACTGTGGCATGATCAACAGCTCTTGACCCTCAGCTTCACCAATCTCTAGCAAGTTCCGGAGTCCTCTCAAAAGCTTACGGAGACTGTGATGACCAGAAAGTTCTGAGATACACCATTTTAGCCAGCTTGAGAAGTTCATTGCTCTTAGGTTCAGAATCTTGAGTTAGAGTTAGAAGGAAAAATATAATGCTTTTTCAGAATATTGACGTAGAACTCATTCCAAACTTTTCTATCTCTAAAGCGAACTAACTAATCATTTTCCTGCAATCAAATGTCAGGCCAATCATTCGAGTAATAACTTGACACTGTCATACACATGAAAAGATGCAAAAATTTGACTATTTTAAGAATTTCAATCTGTACAGTTTTTTACATTCTAAAATTTTAGAAACATTTTACGGAAATTAAATAAATTATACCTCAACCCATTTCCAATTCAAAATTATGACTTCTCACCCTAAGGCCAGAAAAAAATGATGTAAGAATCCTGTATGCCTAAGCAATTGAAACAAAACCCTCCTCTATTTAAATCTAATGAATTACAGGCATGAACACCGTGATCTTGTTTAAGTCTATTCTGGTATACTCGAGAAGGATCAAAATATCATCTCAATAGCAGCAGGAAGAACACTAATCTTTTTTGGAAGGAACCCCAAATGCTCTCCATCGGATTGAATATAGATGCCACCTTTGCCTGAGATGTCCTCCACCTCAATAGAAAGTACACTACAAATCAAACAACACTCTAAATGAGTATAACCACAAATCTTAGCGAGCCTTAAGGAAACGGGATAGGAGGAAAATAAAAAAGAAGCTAAATACTAGTTAAGCTTCCATTAAGCTGTAAAAGGTAGCAGTAGCACACATGGTAAACTGTCAAGATAACAAATCCAAAAATAAAAAATGCCGCATAAATGTGTTGACATCTTGCAGAGCATTTCTTCAAATTTTCTTGTGAATTGGAGTTCAGCGCATTCAATCAGATAAAAGTTATTTCCAAGAATCAAACTCATTGGCCATCAACACTTTAGTAATTAATTATCAAGAAAGGTATGTTTCCTTTTTTGAAAAAGATTATACCTTCTTGTAGATACATTTTTAACTGAGAGATGTGTCCCATTGTAAAGCTTATGTAATTTCAGGACAAAATCATACCACTTAAAGTCCTGAAGAATCACAACCTGCAAAGTCAATGTAATACTGTAAACTTCAATAGAAGACGAGGAGAGTTAAGGAATAGGTTTAGCCAAAAAATCACTAAAAGTAGATAACAATCTTCATCAATGAGAATGAATGGAAAGGCATTTCACCTCTAAATTTCCAGTGAAAGGATCGGCATTTGGAGTAATTTTCATGCCACCGCCAAAGTATTTTGCATTACCGGCACAAATGGCTGTCACTTGAGGACATGTAACCCACTCGCCATCATTGAACTGCATTTTTTCATATATATTATAAAACTTGTGCGATACTTCTAGTGCGCACTTACATAAAGGCTACGGAAGAGAAAAACTTATACAGGACTGCTGTAGAGAATTGGCTCTTATCTTTCATAGCAAGGATGAAAATGTAATACCGACCTTGATTCTCAGATCCTGATTTTGATGCCCCATGAAACCTTGCAATGCACCGATGACATAGCACAGTTTTCCAAATCTCTTGTACCTAGCAGCATGAAAGCCTGCCTTTGCACTCCTGCAAAATTTGGTCAAATATGCAATTTTAGACATGATTCCTGTGTTGTTATTCTTAATCTGAAATTTCTAAGTTAGACTTACAAATGAATGTCAGCAATATTTATGAAGTAATGGTTTTCGCAACTTTCTCCACTAATAACTCCGACATCTATCTTTGATCTCAACCCTAAAGAAAAAGGATCTGTTTCCTCTAAAATGAGCTCGCACTTTAGTAGGTAAAGTAAGACATCTCAACCGTTGATGAAAAATATCAATAGTCGATATTCTAACATGTGATTTGTTATGCATGTACACGTAATATCAACCGTTTGATTTATTTATCAACAATTAAGATTACTTACTTTACCCTCTAAAGTGACTCATTTGTTTTAGAGGAGTTGGATCCAAAGAAGAAATATATTAGAATGTATTAAGGGCAAAACCAAAAAATATGTAGCAACTTAAGATGTGAGGCTAGCTTAGCCATGCTTGAGCTATGACACGACTAGAATAGAACAGAATAGCAAATTCTAAAACGAGAAAAGGAAAAAACCTCTAGCAACACGTTCAACAGCCTCACAAGGATCATTTTTCCTGGAAAATAGCCAACAAATGTTTCCATTAACTTCAATTATATAGAGGTGTGTAATGAATGAAAATACAAATAAAAAAAACTAACCATCCAAATGTTCTTGCAAAATCAGAACCAGTTCCCAAGGGGATGAGCTGCATAAAGACAGAACGTAGTTAATGATAATACCATTCAGGATATTTATTAGGGATTCGTGAATCTAAAATCACATGCATTGAATAAAACAAAGAATATTGCGTTGTGGATGCTGCTACTCACACCAAGAGCAGTTGAACCAGTAGACTCATTCATTTGACTTGCCACAGGTTTTCCAGCCCAGAAAAAGCCATTAACAACCTGCTTGTAATAATGGATATAAGGTACATTAGGAGCGAAAACAAGAAAGAATGTAGAAATTCATCAACAATTACGCTTACTATCAACTAAATATGTTTTACAACAAATACATCAAAAGCAAGTTTAGTTGAATCAATTCTCATGAGACAGAAAATAGAAACTACTAAAAGATTTCACTTAGGAACTTAATTATGTAACAATTTACATGGAACGAAATCCATCCAATGATATCCTAAATAAGACTAATAATAAAAAACAAATAAAAAGAAAATAGTCTATACCTCATGAAGTGTTCCATCACCTCCAACAGCAATGACAGCATCAGCCCCTTCCCTTATAGCCTATATATAGCATGAGGATAACAATCTGTGAACTCATTAGAAGCAATAAAGTTTCGGACTAAACTTAGGTGCAATTCTTTCTATGTTGTTCCTACTGTTCTCCAAACAAAGTCCAACACATGGATTGTGTATCCAATTAGAAAGACATCAATAATTAGTAATTTTTTTTAAAATTTAAATTTAACTGAAAATTTAATAAACATGAGATGTTGTAATTGGTGAACAGCACAAACAACAGCTATGAAACAGCACCTAAGTTTTGTCCTAAAGCTTATACCAATGCATTTCAAGCCATTCAAACTAACCTCTCTCGTTATGTCAATTGCATGACAAGGTCCTGAAGTTAAGGATTCACATATCTATTCAAAAATCAAAAAAGGGAAAAAACACATTTATCATGAAATCCCAAAAAAAACAAACATCATCCACAAAAACAAAACAAACACTCATAAGTCATGACACAATAAAAACATGACTCACATTGCAATCTTTACCAAGGCGAGACTTAAGATATGGAAGTACCTTCCTCCATTCTCTACCAGTCCTTCCATTAGCACCTACAACCCAACTTGCTTACTTCAAAATTTTTACAAATTCTTCATTATACACCATTTACTCACTCTCATATAATCAAGCCTTAACTATAATTTTAGTCCTCCATAATATTGCAGTTTATAAAAAAAAATGGATATTTTTAGTCCTCAAATTAGTCCTTATAAAATGCAAAATGCAAATAAGGACTAAAAATGAATAAGTTATTTTTAAGTACTAAACTTAAAAGTTCATAATATTACACGAACTAAAATCATATTTAAACCTATAATAATCAATAAACATATCTAGAGAACTAACTATCAATTTGAGCGTCAATCATATGCCAAAAATTTGAACTTTATACCAAAATGAATAATGGGCAGTTCTTAAATTTTCAAAACAATGATGGGTAGTTCTAATTACAATAACCCATTATTCATTTAAGCTCAACAATAAGAAAAAAAAATTAATTTTTTTTTTCTGAGCAACCAAAGAAAGAATAAGAAAAAACCTTGAGGGTTAACGACGAAAACGAGGTCCTTTTGACGAGGAGTAGAGGATGAATCAATGGCAAAGGAGCGTTCCGGTGACATAGGTTGAAGTTCTGCTCTGAAAACCATGGTGTTAACCATGGAAAATCCTCTTCCAAATGCAACCATCAATGATGTTGATGATAACTATGTTGTGCGGTGAATTAGGAGAAAAAAGACAGAGAAAGGAAGAAACAAAAAAAAAGGACGAAGAAGATTCTTTAGTTCTATCTGCAGAAGATATCACACATTTGATGATGACTTGTTGTTATAAGCTGTTGTTCTAACCAAAGCACTTTTTATTTCGGTTTTTCTGATTTAATTTAACTGAAATTTTGTGATTTGCGTCACCATCTTTGCTTATGTTATTGAAAGTTTTTTGGATTTGGATTTGGATCTCTACTTTTTAAATCAAACATCAAAGGTCATAATCAATTGTTAAACTTGCTATGGAAGATCATGCTTCGATTTCCATAACTGCAATGGAGAGCATTGCAATCACTTAATGCAATTGATGGCAGAACTGACACCGAATCAGATTAATAACCAATAAAATCAAGGTCATAACCGATAATCATATGATTGGGCGACTGAAGTGGTTAATAATTTGATAAAAGTTACTCTCTTTAGTCTTGATTATAAGCAAAAAGAAAGTGATCAAAATAGTAGAAAAATAATGTCATTTCTAATTTTATCCTTACAAGCAAGTTACAAAAGTCTTGAAAACTACGAAGTAATGATTATAGGCATGTATGAAAATTTATTTGAAAAGTAAAATCAAGGGTAAAATTGAAATATTCAAAATAAATATAATCATTGTAGTTGCTTTTGCTTATAATTAAAATTTTCTAAATTTTTTTTTCTTTTTTTCTTATATATGAGACAGGAGGAAAAAATGTATTAGTTTTTTAACTTACTAAGTAGTTTAATGATTAAAAATATTATCCTTAATTAAATGAGCGAATTATTCAATGTTAAAAAACTTCGGTTCGTATATATATATATATATATATATATATATATATATATATATATATAATGCAATGTTACTATTAAGTGAATTAAATTGTGAATAAGTTGATGTACTAATTTTAAAATTGGGTTAAATATGAAGTATAGTAATTTCCTTGCAAATTATTGCAAGAACATTACAAATTATTGCAGGGATCGAGATTCGAACTCAGATACTCCCACTTATTCATCTTTAAAGATGAAATCACTAAACTACTTAACCAAAAAAAAAATTATTAACTTATTACACCGGCGTAACAATTGAAATATAGTTTAACATTTGAGATCCTCCAAAAAAAAAAGAGGTACACAACAAATTATAAATAATTTACAACTAATGCTAATCTGACATTATTTCAGCAAATATAGTACTAGTTTCTTACAATTTAATGTGAAGGGCAGAAGAAAGTAAAATGTTCAAATATTCAAAGGTTAAGCAGCTTAGGACGTAAAACATTGGTGGGAGAGAAAGAAAAGTTGCAATGGTGATCAAAATAGAGGTTTCTTTCCATTTAACATTCCCAACAAATGATCAAGAACTTTGCTCCCATCATCACGCAAGCCAGAATGCATGAACTCGTTAGTTATCCATAGTCTGATCCCTGCTATTTGAGAAGCTGTTTCCTTCGACAGCTTAAAATTTACGTACATGTCTTCATAGTAAACGGCAGCTGCAACAGGTACCTGGGACCATAGAATGATATGTAATAAGTTAACAGAAAAACTTGGAGATTGAATTTCGATAAAAATTTCCAAGTATAATAATATGGAAGTATACATCAACTTCAAGTGTGTGTGTGTGTGTGTGTGTGTATGTGCGCGCGCGCGCGCAGAGTCAAAATAACATGTAATGACGGCTAAGTAAACTACCTTATTGTTATTAAGAGCTTGAATGTCATATAGTCGGGACCAATCCTTCTTCTCCGACAATATATGAGCTGCATCTTTGAATGGTTTCAATGCATGGATCTCATCAAACATCCATGGGAAAATCATCTATATAAGAAATGAAAATGAACATAATAAGCATGTAATAGTAAACAAAAGAATATATATTAGCTTTGATTTAGTAATCAATATATCGTTTTCAAAACTTTCAGAATAGCATGAACATAATATTTATGCAGGTGGTAAATGCTTTGTGCATTGCATAGTGAAGAAAAAATGATATTCTTTATACCCTACCTCTCCTGTAAAAAGTACAGGGAGTCCTTCTCTAGCAGATTTAATTGCATCAAATTTGTCTTCAACTTCGGTCCTTATTCTATTGGCAGACCATCTACTAGGAGAACCCTGCAGAACAGTGTTGAAAGAGAACACAGATTATGCATATTAGAGATATAATATAAAACCATTCATATGCCGCAAGTGTCTACCCATCAGTATAAGCTTTTCGGTAGTTGGTTTGTGACATTGTATCAGAGGCTATGTGAACAAGTGGTACAGATTTCAAACCTTGAACTTGATATTCCCATTCTTCTAATAAAAGTTTACTACTTCGGTTTCAAATACAAGTAAAATAAAAAAGAAGTTTTATTTTGTAGTCTTAAATATAGGTGGATTCTAGGGTGAGAAATCAAGTAAGTCCCTCACCGGTGAACCATGCAAAATAACCATTAGATTAAGATCTTATCATGCACCAAATCATACCGGATCTCTCTTCTTTCTTCTCTCTCCTATATGTTTGTTTCACCGCCTCTTCTCCACTACCAACAGATAAACAAGTTAGTTTTTTTGCCCATTCCATTTTTATCACTGCTTCGCTCGTAAAGTTTTATAAGGAACGGTGACTGTTTGATAAAATTTTGGCAGTCAGAAGCTTCACGAGGAGGTGTGAATGGAAGGTTGTGTAAGTTACTATGAAAAATGATTTGGAAGAGATGAGGAAAGGAATGACCAGTACAATGAGTTTGGGGAGTGAAAAAAACTGGGCTTTTATTTTTTGTTAACTTATTAAATGAAAACAAAAAGTTTAATTATTTGATTTAATTATACTCCAACAAAGAGGAATTGAGAAAATATTAAGAAACGATTTTGTTGGTAGTGTTTGAACTTTGAAGAGGAATCCACAAAGAAGATATATTCTTGCAATGGAGGGGCTGGCAATTAAGGATAGAGACTGGAGAATGTCGATCCAATTTTTTTTTACAGGCAGATTTTGTCGACCCAAATGATTGACCAAAGGGGAAAAGGAAGAGATGATGATGTTGGTGGAGAATAAACCGTGAAATTGAAACAAAACAAAGAGAGAGAAGAAAGAAAGAGATCTACTGAGGTTTGGTGTATGATAAGATCTAGGACTTTATTTAATCTAATGGTTATTTTGCATGGTTCACCGGTGAGGGACTTACTTGATGTCTCACCCTAGAATCCACCTTAAATATAAGTAAAATTTATTAAATTTTATCCTATTTAATGCTGTTGTTCTCAAAATACACTTTAATGAAACAAATTTCCTTACAAAATTAAATGAAAAGGGTAATTTGGGAAATTAAATTATTATTTTGATTACATCAAGAAAATTAAATGAGGTATATCACTGTTCTTAATATGTGTTCAGTTAGTTAGTTTTGCTTATAATTGAGACCGGAGGGAGTAAATTTGATTGCAAGGTAGACAAACCTAAACATTGTCGATGACTCATGTTAATTGTTGGACTCTTACAAGAGGGACATGTTTACAATAATATAAGATAAAAATCATGCTTGTGCCTTCACCTACCAGCCTAAACTGTCAGAATATTTGGTTCACAACAATGCATTCATGAGAAATCAAAACGAACATTTACCTGACAATAGATGGATTCATGTAGAAGAGCATACAGTGGATTGGTATCAACAGTTATCGAGTTTTCAAACTGCACAGAACAAAAATTAGAGGTCAATTTTCAAAAGGAAACTTGAAACTTAAGATTCATAATCAAAGGAAAGTAAATATTTGCTTACAGAACTTAGGAAGTAGTGACTTATTTTTTTAGGTGATCCAGGAACTAAAGTAGGATCCCACACTCTCTCAAACCTAGAAGGGTTGTACAAAAAACAATTAATTTGAGCTCATGATAGTTGTAAAAGAACACAAGGTAATTTGCACATTACATATAGTGCATGCTCTCAAAACCAGTTCCAGATCCTAAGCCAGAGAGACCAAGAGTCTGCAGCCCTCTTGGGGTTAAGATGCCCCCAGAAGGAAGGGCCACCTATGCTACGCAAAGAGAAAAGGAAATAAGGATTTGAGAGAACATAACTCATACTTCATCGTTAAAAACAATAAGAAAATTTTGTGAGACGGATAATTACCCCTCCCCCTTCTTGTTCAGCTAAATAATTAACAAGTTCTTGAACAATTTTGATATCCTGAGGGTATCTTTTGTAGTACTTCTCATTTTGATGCATAATTTGCTCAAAGCATGCTCTGTATACGGAATCTGCAGTGCATCCATGTCCTATCGGAGGAATTCCACCGGTCAGAAGGGCTTGCGTCAGTCCATGTGGTGCAAAACTCAAATATGTGACTGCACAAAATCCACCGTAACTCTGCCATAATTAAAAAAGAACGCAAGTAGACTAAGCAAGCATGGAGTTTCAAGGATAAATTCGCTTCAAGGGTACATATTACAAAATCGTTCCAAACCACATGCTCACAAATCAACAAAGAAGAAGCTGATCCATATAGCAATGCGAAAGACTATGGCACCAAAATCAGTAGCTTGCATGAATACCATTAGAAACCAATTAAGTGCATACCTGTCCCAGAATGGTCCAAGGTCCAGCATTTGGAACAAGGCGAACTCGAATAAACTCCGCATCATTTACTATACTATCAGCTCGAAAGTATTTCAAGAAGTCAGCTAAGTCATCAGCAGACTTGAATTGTGACATTGATGACACAGACAAAGGAGTTGATAAGCCTGTTCCTCGCTGCAGAGGAGTACGCATGAATAGTGGAACAGATTATTCATAAAGTTATGACTCGATCAAAAAGATAACGACACTATAGAAATAGAAAAATATATAAAAAATATTTGAATTCTGTGTGTCTATAAGGAGAGCACACTAGTTGTATTTATATTGATATGATGCAACAAACACATTGAATAGTAATAAATAAGCACTACCTAGTAAGTTGTACAACACTAGGAAGTCTAACAAATATTCTAGGAACTCCACATAGATAATCTAGGAACTAGACATATTTTCTTAATTCTAACAGACACAATACAAGTGTCCAGAAAAACATGCCTGATCCATTAAGATGAGACGGAACTGTTCAGTAACTTTCTGAATCCACCCACTAGATTCAGTTGGAGGACGGCACTCAAACCCAGGCCCACCTTGCAAAAATAGTAAATATGGCAATGTTTGCTCTTCTTTTCCAACTGCAAAAAAAATGACAAACTTGTAAAGAAAAAATACCAAGGCGATGAATAGGGTGATCCACAAAATTAAGCACAAGTGCAGGTGCTCATCCATCAGGCAATTTATAAAGTTACCATTTATCACATATAAATTTCTATGTAGCTGATCAAAATTAAACAATATGAGCAAAAAGTTACCATTTATCACATATAAATACAATCACCCCAATTTTATATATAGCTGTAAATAGTTTATATCTCTTCCCTGAAAGGAACTCAAATAATCTCTTCTGATCCGATTAAATTCCCTCACAAATTCCATGAGGAAAGATGAAGAGAAAAGTATGTTTGGATTAGTGCCTGGCGGTGAATTTTGACACAATCACACCGTAATTTTGGTAAAAACTACACTTTAAGCTTCAACAACATTATCACAATGACTATGATTTCGTCAAACACACTGTGATTCCCAAACATGCACTCAAATGATTTAGGTTTCCTTTAAAATAAAAGGCAGCATCAAAATTACAAACAATATATAATCTAAAAAGCCATCAAGCACTCACTCACTCAGAATCCAATACTATGGATTCGATCCCAGAATCATTCAAACAAAAAAAAAAAAACTTTGAACCTATTTAGTACTGTAAAACACAAAATTTTCAAAAACCCTATCAGGGTTTTTTCATTTCACACAGAGATTCATTAATCACCATCAAAATTTCTTCTTTTTTCTTCTCACTGCAAAATTCAGCTTCACACAAGCAAACCCCAAAAACAAAATAATTATGAAGATTGAGCTTCATGCAACTATGAATACAAGGAAAATAATTGGTATAGTTGATGATTACTGTTACCTGCAACAACTTCACGAGCAAAAACGGTGATCTTGGGAGAAGACTGTGATCCCCGAGAGTAATCGAGAGGAACGGTGAACGTATGGTTACGAAGGCGGAGCGAAGGAACGGAGAACCAGTCGCCGGTGACGTGCTCCGGCGAGGAAGTGGAGGAGGAGTGTGTGGCGATGGTTGCTCCGTTCATTCTGAAGATTGAACTCCGGCGAGAATGCGATAATCTCGAATGGTTAGTGAGAGAAAGGGGTTTCGAGAAAAGAGGAATTGACGATAAAGCGCGAGAACAGTGACGATGATGATAATGGATTAATGTGGTGAGAAGAAAAGGCAGTGGTGGCGCGTGAGATAACAACATTATGTGAGGTGAGAGTGTGATGAGATCAAAGTCAACGATTGTAAGATCAAGATTAAAATGTTCATCCAACGGTGTGTGATTTTTTTAATTAAAAATATAAAAATTTCAGCCATTTTTTCATGCAAATTCATATTTCTTTTTTGGTGAATTGCTTAAAATTCATTTTAGTCTTTAATTTTAGAGATTGTTAATATAAATTAGTTTGTTTTTTTTTTTTTTTCCTTTTTAGAGATTGAAGATTTTAATCATGTATTTTTTAGTTGTAGTTTCATATTATAAGTTTGGCGATGAATTTGTAATTGGACGCGTATTGATTTTATCCATCATGAGGAAGGGTAGAGTTTTTTTTAATCATTTTGAATTAGTGGTGAAAAATAAAATACTCCCTTCGTTTTTTTTTACTTGTTTTTTTAGAATAGTAACATTAAATTAAGGAATTCTATTTTTTCACTTTATCTTCCTATTATACCCTTGTTTTAATCCATCAATAAATTCCTATTTTTTTGCACACACTTTCTTTTTCCAAAAAATTTAATATATTATGTACAAAAAAAATTAATATGTTATGTATCAAAAAAGATTTAGTTTTCCAAATATATAGCATTAATTAGTTTTATTAAAAAAAATATGAGCAATTGACAAATGATATAATTGACAAATCATACCCATAAAATATAAAAAGGACAACTAAATAGAAACGCTAAATTTGACGATAAAAGATAAAAAAAGGAACGGAAGGGGACGGAGTATATGAGAAAGTTCATCACTTTCTTTATGAAAAACTCTGTTATTTACTTTGGTTAGCAATCACATGAAACATATGAAAATTGAGAAATAATATATGTTTAGAGGTGTTAGTACGTTATTGTCAATTTATCTGTACTTAAAGATTAAATTATTTGTTCCAACTACCATTTTTGAGATCTTGATTATGTAGAGAAAGTTACTACCTTTTTTAAGATCTTGATTATGTTAACAAAGTGAAAATGCATTCTGAAAGAGAGAAAAAGAACAAACAAACTAGTGTAAAAATCACAATGAAACTTGTTCCTTTGATTTATATATTACAAATTATACGTAGTGATATAAAACCAATGAAAAGAGAAGAAAAAGCAATTACAAATTATAACAGATTATGGGTAGTTATAACTAATTTGCTAGTTACTTCTATGATAAGCTACTACATTTGTTCTTCATCTTTCAACTTTAACACTCCCATAAATTGAACCATAAAAAATGTAGATCATGTTCAAGTTAGATATTAAATTTTTCAACTTTCGTGAACCTGCTTTGTTAAAAAAAACTGCAAACTAATTTTTTGTTGAAATTGGAAGCAACTTCAATATCGCTTTTTGAATCATCTTCCTTATTAAATGATAGTCAATCTTCAAGTGTTTTGTTCTCTTGTGGAAAACTAGGTTGGATGTTGTTATGATCGTAGAGGCCCAAATTAGTGTCAAGCTTAAAATTAAATGTAGCGGTGACTCATTTATCTATTTACAATATATTAAAAGAAACTACTACTAAAACATCTATTTTGTTCTTAGTACGTTTAATAATATTTCACCATTTATGCCCTTAAATGTCATTTTAACTCTAATTGAGAAAAAGATATGTACAAAACAAAAATAACAAAAAAAGAAGAAGATAAGTATAAAACAAATATACTCATAAAAAAAGATACAAAACAAAAATAACAAAAAAAAAATCCAAAGATAAGTATAAAACAAATCTACTCATAAAAAAAATTAAAAAGAGAATAAAACAAATATACTCATAAAAATAGCACGAGAAGTGTATTATTGATGAATATATATTATAATAAATAATTACGGGGTAAATATATATTATAGTAATACAGGAGACAATTGTTTTAATAAAAAAAAAATCTTACACGGAACAATTGCTTTAATAAAAAATGGAATTAAATAATATATTATAATAATACACGGAACAATGTTGATGAATATATTATTGATGAATATATATTATAATAATACACGGGACAATTGTTTTAATAAAAATAATTTAATAATACACGGAACAATTGCTTTAATGAAAAAAATGAATTGAATAATAAATATTTGTTATTATTACTTATAGTTTATTACACAAAAATCATACACGGGACAATTACTTTAATGAAAAAAATTACTTAATTTAATAAATTTTACATAAAAATAACAGAATAACGTCACTTATTATTTTTATTTTTTTGGTACACGACGTAACTTATATTTTAGCAATATTTTATAAATAAAAGTCAATAAACCCGTGCGAATGCACGAGTCTCAAAACTAGTATTCTAGAATAAGTTTGTTACTATTTTGGTTATGGAAAGTCCTATATAAACTTGTATTCCCTTATTCAATCATTATGAAAAATATGAGAAATTAGTCTATTTTTCTTATCTTCTTCTTAGGAGGCTTCTCTACCCTCGATGTAGAGTAAATCTATTTTCCCAACCTTAACATTGGTGCTTTCATGGATGAGCTCTCTCTTGCAAATCCTTCAGAGATGGTAATTCCAAAGTTTGATGGCCAAATCGATGCCTACTGGTGGGTGCTTTGCACCGAGAAATACTTCAAGCATTAGCATACCCCAGAGACGTATAAGATGGTAGTGGCCGGACTTGCCATGAAAGGTCCACCACTCACATGGTGGCTCCGGTCCACACCACCGATCGATGAATTGGGACGCATTTACATCTGTATTTCTATGGCAGTTTAAACCTGAATGGCGTGTAATTCTGCCTTTACCAGATGATGAAGAGGACATGGAGTTTGAGCCAAAACAGTTGACTGGCAGCGTTGTTGAACAATCAAAGATGGTGGAAGAAGGAATCAAGAATTTATATCAACATTCCTCTTCACTTGAGGTTGCGAATTTGGAAATTGCAGATTCAATGGAGGATTCCCTGGTTCAATCCCAAGTTCCGACCAAAACTCCCTTCAACAATGAACAAACACCTCTGTTCGTCGAGCCAGAAAATCAAGATGGCGATAACAAGATTCAACCATGTAAGTTTGTATCAAAAGTTCTTTTGTTCGATCCTGGAGGATATTTTAACTTGCCAAAGTCCTGGAGTACCAACCAAGCTTTGCCTCTGCCCTCTCCAGAACCACCTGATCGTGTTGTCGTTCCGATGTCACGGTTGTCGGCACCATCCTATCCTTATGACCCAGGACCAACCTGCTCAACGCTACTAACTAAAGTAAGCCACCATCATAATTCCTTTCAATTTAAACGTATGAGAATTATTGGGAACCCATCTCTATTCATTTCCATGCTGATGAAAAACTTCACTATAGAAGTAAGAGTTGCTACTGATGTGTTTCATCTCCCAATTCTTGTGTGCTTTTTTGTGATTCCCATTGTTAGTATTGGTGTATTTCCTGGATATGAAATAAGTGCATATACCGACATTGAATCCTCATATGAAGCCCACCATCTGTTTGTTAAAATGCCACTAAAAACCAATTTCTTTTGTGAGATTCAGATTTATGCATATGTTGTAGAAGCTGATACAGTGGGGCCTATCATATTTCTATTGAATGCAAATTTGTGTGTTGCTTCCTTTGATTGCCTTCAAGAATATGGGCTAGAGTTCAAATTCCTTGACATTGTTGCAACAACTCCCTCCCATGATAGTCCAAGTGTTAAGCATGTTGGTAGTTCTTGTGATGCCAATTCCAATTTTAGGATGTTTTGTGATGATTATGGCCTTAATGGTGTTTATGGATTCTGCAACATCAAAGGTTCCCCAATGTGCAAGTGTTTGAATGGTTTTGAGCCTATGTTTTTGCATGAATGGAAAATGGTTGATTGGTCTGATGGATATCTTAAGAAGAAATTGCAGGTTAGTAGAAAGAAAGATATACTTGAGCATTTTCCAAGAATAAAATTACCAAATGTTGTATCCATGTCATATGTGCTATTGATGATGGATGGTGAAAATGTGTGGATAAAAACTAGGATCAAATTACCATTTCATCAATTATTAATCCAATGGGAGGCCTTTGCCATGAGTGAAGAAACTTGGAAGCATACTAGTAAAATACCTCTTCTTCATTGTGTTTTTTTGGTAGGTCTTCACAGCCTCAAATTCCTACTACAATTTCTTTGGTATTGATTTTTCAAGGTTCATCCAATATGGATGCTTGTAACATATATCCCAGCTTTAATGTGCACTGTTCTGATGCTGGAAGATATTTCTATTGTTATCGAGTCGAGTTTCTACTAGTTTTTTCTTCAGCTTATAAAGAAACAAGATTAAAGGGTTGGAAACTGTTAACATTTCTAGTTGTTGAATTGATTGGTGTCTATCACATGTACCCTTTTCTTTATTTTCTTTGGACCAAGAAGAATTGGAAATATTGGAAAGTCCTCTACAACCTTGAGGACAAGGTTGGTCTTCATGGGGTAGATGGTGATATCATTCATGTTGTTTGGGGTTCATGTTTGTTACTATGGGCACTTCACAATAAAGATGTTGAAGTTGAAAAGTTGAGAAAGACTAGGCATAAGAAGAAGAAGATAGATTTACTCTACTTCGAGGGTAGAGAAGCCTCTTAAGAAGAAGATAAGAAGAATAGACTAATTTCTCATATTTTTCATAATGATTGAATAAGGCAATACAAGTTTATATAGGACTTTTCATAACCAAAATAGTAACAAACTTATTCTAGAATATAAATGAGTCACCGCTACATTTAATTTTGGGCTTGACACTAATTTGGGCCTCTAGAATCATAACAGATGCTATATATTATGAATAGCACTTTCACTTTCATTATCACAACATAGTACATTCTATTGTGATAGTCACGTTCATCCTCATCTTCATCATGTTCATCATCTTTTCACTAATTTATAACTAAGTACACTTAAATATACATGAAAATTGTATGAATATATATGTTTTGTTTGTTTCAATCTTCTTCTAGACTCTAAAATCAAAATCTTCAATTCTTATTCAACCCTAAATTTGTCAAACTTAATAGTATTTTTTTTAAGTTTAATTAAATGTTTCAAACTCTTCAAATGTGTCTATGTTTAACAAATTGAAATTTTTGTAGCAAGTGACAGATGTGCAGCACAATGTAGACACTTTAGGATTATGATTTATGATGTGATACCTAATGTGCCAAACATCATGGACATACTGAAACTTGATGAACAAGGTAAATAATAAAGTGTAGAAAGTAAAAATAACATAATGAGTTTGTTAACCCAGTTCGGTGCAACGTCACCTACTCTGGAGGATATCAATCCATGAAGGAATCCACTATGATAGTTTTAATTCAAAGCCCAAGTAAACCTCGTTTACGACTTATCACTTAAACACTACACGTGTTAATTCTACTTAGGAACTCCTAAGTATGAGAACCTCTGCTCACACCCCTTCAACCTCACAAATGTGAGAATTTTACAATTAATAACAAACTCAATAATGGAGACACACTCCTAGACAAAAAACTAATTTCGTACTTCAAAGCTTAGGAACGATTCACAAGATTACAACTCAACTAAACAAACCTTGTACTTGTATCAAACATGATCCAAGAGAAGGCTCACAATAAACAATGAACAGAAGAAAGACTAAAACCCTAATAACTCAATTTGTGAACACTATCTTCAGTCGATGATCAAACTAAGTCTTCTGTCTTCCTTTATATAGAACGAGCTTCATGGGCTTGGATCTTCAAAATATCAGCTGGCCATCGCAAATTTCTTTGAAATAAATTTGATCCTTATCAAAATATATTTATTTTAAATCTTTTGATCAAAAGTTGGCCATCTTAAAATAAAACAGAATCCTTAAAAGATTAACTTGCTTCTTAGTGCGCAAGTATGCGTGAGTTTATTTTTCAAAACAAATCTTTCAAAAGATTACACGCGGAATTAAAATAATGGCGCGTGTTTTAGGGCGTCTAGGTGTGGATCATGATGTGTCACAAACCAGGCTCAACATCTTGGACACGAGCTTATTTTAACAAATGAAGCCAACAACCAAAAACCTAACAATATCCCCCTTTGGCAAATTTTGGCTAAAATATTCTTTGAGTCAACCAATAAGAATTAGAGAGAATTATTAGAACATCAGAGGCTTGCAGCAGCGAATATGAGCCTCACAGATTTAGAGAGAAATAAACTCTCACGCAATAGGAAAAATAAATTCATATAGACTAAGAAAAATAAATTCTCAGACACATACAAGCATAGATCATGCCAACATAAGGAGGGAAGGAATTACAGATAAGTATAAAATTATGCAAACATGTAGTAATTTACTACCCCTAAATCTAGCATCTTCAACAGTCTTCAAAAGATCATATAATCAGATAGCTGCAGAAATACAGATGTTCAAACATCACACAAAATAAGATCTTCATAAATAAAAATTCATGCGAGTCTTCAAAGAAAATAAGCATGCATAGACAGATATGCACACATCAGACATAACATTTAGCACATATTTTTACTCTCCATTTTTAGTCATAATTTTGACAAATAAAGTCATGATCAGAGGAAATAAATTAAAACACAAGATTATGCAGAGATAGCAGAGATATGGTGCGAAAACATCTAAATGCCATATACCACAGGGCCATTAATTGTGCAGAGTTACAAACCAAGCACTCAAAGGTGCGTAATAAATTGAGGGCATATCCCACAAAATAAACAAAAAAAACCGATACAAGGAAAATAATGAATTGCAACATTTAAATATCTTGGCTCCCATCAGTTTCCTCAGCCTTAGAGTCTCCAACTTCCTCATCACCCACTTCAGCATCCTCCTTAGCCTCGGTCCGCTCTTCCTCGTTCTAAACCAGCAAACACAACCTCCAACCTTAGTTTCTTCTCCTCTAAGGCCTTGTAGGTGTCCTTCAGAGATGCAGTCATCTCTTTCCTAGACATGGCACCAGGTGTAGCAGATGTGCCCACATCAGGAGTTGCATCCAATTGCTTGGCACTGAAAGAGATAGCAGATTCTCTCCTACAAGCCATATCATCCTTAACCAGAACATCAGGTCTCTGACTTATAATTATTCCACACGGTAAAGAGGAAAGGCAATTGACAGCTTAACAACTAGGGAAATTGAGATTAGGGAAAAATAAAACAATATTAGTTGAGGTTGAAGAAGTGGAGACTATGCGTAGGACACTGATCGAACTTGACGGTAGAGAGTAGAGACCAACAGAGTTGCTGTTGAAGGTAAGTGCGATGGCCGACATAAAATATGATATTGTTAGGGAGAAATAAAAATTGAATCATGTGTATTTGTGAGCACATAACGTAATTAAATCTCAGCCGCATAATTTGATCAAAGGGTGGACAAAGCACCCTCTCACTCTCAAATAAAAGACACATTTGTCACTAAATATGTCCCATATATATATATATTCCCTCCGGTTACATTTATAGGAAAAAAAAATTACCTACATGGTGTTTAAGAAATTTAGTTAAGTGTAATTAATTTTCTTGATTTAAGATAAAACATGAATAAATTTACTGGATTAAACTTTATTTTCCTTGAAAATCACATGCATCTTTTGAAAAGTAATGGTATATTAAGAATAACAATATTAATTAGTTTAAAAGTAATTAACTTTTGCTTATAAAGTTATAATAATGACCAAGATTTGAAATGTTTTTTTATTTATAAATGTGACCGGAAGGAATATATCATATCGATTTAATTAAAAAAATAAAACTTATTTTTAGGACAAATTAAATTGTTTGTGTTTCCTTCAAAATGTACTCATATTTGAGGGATAAGTATTCTAATGCATTTTCTTATAAAGTAGTATATTATGATGAGAGAATGATATCCCTTCAAAATAGAAAAACACATAGCACTCAAATCCGCAACCGGTACCCATCGGTCCAGCTCTCACATTTGGTTACAATTTGTAAAATGTTTGGTGAGAATAAACTTTTGATCCTAAAAAAATACTAATAAATCACTCCTTTTTTCTTTTTAATTTATTTAAACTCATTTTTTGGGTAGATATTTTAACTCATTTTTAACCATATCTAAAATAATCTAATTTGATCAAATTGTATGAAATGAATATTTTCTATATATGGATAATAAACAACAACTTTATAACTCTTTAAGATGAATCATGTGACTTGTATCCTTACCGTGAAAGATGATAAATATAGATATCTTTTAACTGAAAAAATTATTTATTTTCAGCAAAGATAAGTTTGCATATTAATTGACTCATTCCACTAGGCATGATATGCATTATTCTTATTTATTTAGAGCCAGGCAAATAGCACAATTACTAATTGTTGAGCCTGAAATGTTGTCTTTTTCTTAAGAAGACATGGGATAGACGTGGAACACTTTGCTTCTAACATAACAATATATAGAAAAAAAAGCCAGAATGAATATGGACCATGGAATCTAATTCTTTTTATTACCTTAACCCTTTGGGTCCCCAGAAATGGTTCACTACTATTTGTAATCGTGCATAGTACTATTAGAATAGATACCCAATAAACAACAATGGAGTGGCTTTATATCATAGTCACAAAATGTTAATCATTGCAAAATGTCAACCAAAGTGCTTTTGCTAATTTACAGTACTCCTATATCTCAACTCAAACATAATTAAGTTTTTAAATTATGTCGTGGTTAATTAAGTGATAGTAATCCTTATTAGGTGAGCACAAACCCGCAACCCGACTCGAAACCGATATAACCGCCAACATATGGAAGTACTCGGTCGGGTATGGGTCGGGTCTCAGGTCAACAATTGTGAAAAGTCGGTCATGAACGGATGTATACGGGCGGGTGTGGGTCTCTAAAAATTTATCTCTTCATAATCGAAACCGACCAAACAATTATTAAAATACAAATTAATTTTTTTTTAGTTTCGAGTACCTCTTCTCTCTCTCTCTTAATCTCTCATACTCTTCGCTTTGTTAATTTTAACTATTTTTTATAGTGGAGAAAAATGTTATTTTTATAAGTTTATGCTTGTAATATGTTGATAAAGGAGATGTGGAAGATAATATTCTAGATTTATCTTAATTTTTAATTCTCATCTACTATATATTATTGTCGTTGGATTTACAAATTTAAAACAAAGTAACTACATCTCATCATTTTAATTGTATCATTTGTTGCAGTGTGTACGAAAATACTGAACTATTATTGAAAAATAATAAAATTTTTGATCAATGAAATTTTAGATATTACAACAAAGTTTCAATCTAAGCCGAGCAAACCAACCCGTTATACCCGCCACCCGAATGACCCGACATCCGAACAAATCGAAAATGTAAACGGTTAGAATTGGATCCAAATTAAGAAGCTACAATTTTTACCAACTTAACGATTTTCGACCTAAATTCGACCGAACCCGATCGATACTCACTCCTAATCTTTATTAACATGAAAAATCATATTGTCAAAAAGAAAAATGAAACATCACATATAGTGCACATGTGGGACACGGGTTATCTTTTGTACATTAACAAAACTTTTTATTTTCCTTGAAAAACATGTTGGTGTCAAATTTAGGCAGATTGATTATGTGAATCTATGTTGAAGTTAAATTTGAATTTCAAACATTTTATTTATTTATTTTAAAAATAAATTTCTAACTACTGTATATTGAGAAAAGGCAAATCTCATTACATAGAAATATCTCTAGGTAAAACAAATAAGAATTCGAATGTTTTGCATTAAGAGACTCTACACATTCACACAATGACTACATTGGTGACTATTATATTGAATCATATATAGCAAATTTTATTAAATTTTTTTATCTTTTTTAAATACTATAATTTGAATCCAACATTCATTAACATAGGGAATATGAATTCAATAAATAAAGAAAATCAATTAACTTAGTAACACTTACTATTATTATTTTTTTTTAAAAAGGAATCGTTACTATGCAAGATTGTTTTATGGAGTTAAGTTGAGCTCAAAATTTAAGACAAAGCAAATTTTGTAATATTTTTGTGAAATTGAGTTGCACCCAAATATCTTAGTCCACATGACAATTGACAAAAGATACTAAAATAAATTGATTTTACATTACCAAGATATGAAAATATGAATAAATGACTAATAATCATCCAATAAAATTTAACAAGATTAGCATAGACAAAGTAAATGCTTAATCTATGTTCCTACTACTTCCCTCCCTACTTTACTATACTTTCAATGTTAGTAAAGATTCCTCCAAAATGTTCCATTTTCTCTACAAACAAAAAGGAGATAAACAAATACAAAAAGGTCCTATTCTCTCTTCAATGAAAAAGCAAGAAACAAAGTTCTTATGATTGAGTTATCCATCAAAACAAATCAGCTACCACCTGCAGCTGTAGCAGCAGCAGAAGTAGCACTATTGGCCACCCAATTAGGAATAGCAATGGCAGAAGAAAATGGATCTGTGAAACAATCTCCAGAACCAGCAAGTTGATTCAGTTCATCTAAACTCTCAAAGAAATCATCGGTTAAAACAACATCATCTAAACTTCCAAATTCATCTCCTTCTTCATCATCCATAAAACAATCTTCTTTTTCTTCTCTGCTCTCTGACTTTTCTCCTTGAATTTGAACCTCTTCTTCACCTCCTGAGGTAGCAGGAGAAGTGGGTTTTGTAAGATCCTCCTTCTCAGGATGATCTTTGTTGGTTTCACCTTGAGGAGGTGTTAATGGCTTCTGCCGTGTTGAACCAGCAAGAGAATTTTTATGAGTCGGAGCAGGATGATTGTGTTCCGATGTATATGTTACTATGAACATTGTTGGATCTGATCTGTTTCTTTCAACTTGTTTTCTTGCTAAACATCCTTTTGAACTGCTACATCTATAATATCCCCTACATATCACAAAACAAAACAAGAAAAAATTTAATAATAATGAATTACACATTTTTTTTTGTTGAGGAAAATTGCAATTATTTCATTTATTAAAGTTCAAATTCAAGTGAAGATTTTGAAGTTTTTTTTACCTTGGATATGGTGAGCCTTTTATGGGTTTTTGTCCATATTTCCTCCATGACCATATATCTGAAGAGAGACTCTCAACTGGTACTTGACAAACTTTCTTAAGTTGATTTTTCCTATGAAGAAAAAAAAAAATACAATTTTTTACTAACCAAAAGATATGATTTTTATGAGATGGGTAAATTCAAGATCTCATTTTAAATCAAAATCAAACTAATTTCTTAAAATTTACCTTCTTTTTGATCTTGGATTTGTGACAGAACTACCTTGGTGCGGTTGCTTACTTCTTTGTTGTTGTTGTTGTTGTTGAGCTAATTTGGGCGATGCAGAGGAATAAGAGAATGAGGAAAACAGAGGAGAAGATTGCAAAGAGATAGGTTGTGATCTAGAAAAGAAAGGTTTGCAAAGTTCATGCAACTCTTCAATGGAGGAGCTTCTAGCTTCAAAAGGGGGTGTAGAAAGTGACAAAACTTGAGCTTTTTGTTCAACTCCAAAGTTAGATGAGAAGCCACAAGAAGGATCGGGATGCAAGGGGAAAACAGAGGATGTAGCTGTGGTGGTTGAAGTGGTAGAGGTGACGGTGGAGCAACCTCTAACCACCGCATGGAGATCCCAATCTTCTTCCATAATAATGAAAGAAACAAAGTCTGCAAAATTGTCTGAGGTTGGTGTTTCTCTTTTGAGGAGAAAGACAAAAGAAGGCGCTGACTTTTGGTAATGTGAGGAGAGAGATGATATAAGGTACAATAAGTGGGAATGGACTTTGTTTATATAGAGAGAGAATAGTGGGCGTTTTTCCTAAGGTCAAGTGTGAGAGAGAGAATATGGTTTGCATTTTGGCATCTCTATGCTATTTTTTTTCCCTTTAAAAAATTTTATGGACTAATGATCCGTATAAAAATTAAGGGTTGTCTCCGGGGCATTAGTTAATTATATTAAAAAAGAAAATAGAAAAGAAATTTAATATTGAAAATACAACTTTTTACAATTATAAAGAATTAAATGCACACATTTTGAGATAAATTTTTCATTTTAATATACTTAACTAGTGCTCCGGATGCACTGTTTAGTATTTTCAAAAAATTAATGATATAAAGAGTATAAAAATTGATTTGTATCTTATTTCATGACATGGTATAGAGAGGATAAAAATTAATGATACGGTAACTTGTTTAAGATATTATATCATCAATTTAATATTATATTTTTTGTATATTAAATTAAATAGAATTGACAACTTGTTAATACAGTAATGTATAATATTCAAAGTGATATTATCATCCGAGAAAAATATGTATAAGTTGATATTCAATGCGATATCATCATTTGAGATGCTACGAGATAGAGTAAAAACAATGAATGTCGATTTTATCTCTAAATGGAAAATTTTGTGGGGATTATTCTGTTTGAGAATTTGAAGATGATAAATTTTTTCTTGACGAAGGAGAAAATTCCACCGAAAGAGATTTGGAGATAAATATGGTATTTTATCTTCCGTCTTATGGAGATTTCGATTCCGAATTTTTTTTTAAAGTAACATTTATAAATGAATATTTTTTGACTTAAAAAAATCATTTATAAATGTTATTTTAATAAATTTTTAGGAGTTGAAATTAGTTTTAATAAATGTTATTTTAGTACTTTATAAATTAGTTTAAATTATATTTTCAGACAATATGTGTATACTAATTTTTTTCATTTTACTTATAAATGAACATGTGGCTTTAGAGCACACGTTAGCTTTTCCCATTTTACTAATTTTTTTTAGCAACTAATTTGATTAAAAGTATGATATTTTTTTAAAGTTAATAACTCTCCGCTAGAAATAAAAAAATGAGAATGGAGAAAGAATCTTCGAAACAGAAAATAATAAAGTGATAGAAATTTTATTTTTTTTTGTCAAGTAGCTTAGTGGCTAGAAAATTTATCTTAAATGTAAATAAATGGAGTGTTTCGGATTCGAACTCGGACTCCAGCATATATAGTTCGATGTTTCTACCAACTGAGTTAAACTCACGGAGACAAAGTGATAGAAAATACTTTAGATCATGAAATAACAATAATAAAGTATACTCCGCTCGATCGATATCCTTCCCAAAGATAGAGTGATATGTCACTATTTTAGGCATTATTATATTTTAAATGTTGTCGGCATACCTCACAAAAGCCTATGTCCTTCATTAAATAAAAGTAGAACGTGTGGACTTTCCTACCACCTCCATCAAATCGAAGCCCATTGCCATGCCCCTTTGACATTTTGCCAAGTCAAACCCCTAAAACACCGGCAATGTTAAATGACAAATTTCTTAGTACAGGAATATTCCATCCGACCTTATTTATAAGCAAAAGTCAATAAAAAATTTTGACCCTAAATATAAGCAAAAGTTATTAAATTTAACTCTACTTAATATTTTTTTCGAACAACACTCCTACACATGCATTTATTCATTTCTACAAATAATCTATGTTGGAGTAGTACTAATGATGATTACATCTACTCCCTCCAGCCTTATTTATAAGCTAAAGTCAACAAAAAATTTTGGCCCTAAATATAAGCAAAAGTCATGAAATTCAACTCTAATTAATATTTTTTCCAACAATACCCCTACATATGCATTTATTCATTTCTACAAGTAATTTATGTTGGAGTAGTACTAATAATGATTACATCTAAGTATGAGTAAATTTCATAATAGACAAAATGACATTTTAGGAATTGCACTGAAAATTTCACATAAAACTAGGATAAAAAGGCAATTCCTTAATAAGTGTGCAAAAGAGAATTTTTGCTTAAAAAAAAGTCCGGAAGAAGTATACATAAATGCTTTTTGATCAAATTTGATCCTCTCTTTCACTTCTCTTCATCTCTATCCTAACTTCATATTTTTCTCTTAATTTTATTTATTTTTATTGTTTTATTAATTTTTAATGAAGTAATTTTTAATGAAGAGATAGTGAAATTAAGAAAGTGATAAAGAGTTACGAGAGAGATGTAATAAATAAATAAAGGAAATGATTCAAATTCCTGTTTAATTATAAATAAAAGAAAAAGTTTTAAATAGTTTTGTTTATAATTAAAGTATTAAATGCACTATTTTATTTACGGAATTAAACACACTACTTTTAAGGTTATATTATTATTTTTGTTTATTTAACAATTGTTCCAGAAATACTGTTTAGCATTTTCCCCGATTAAACCATTCTTGTTAAGTAAATTGATTGATTCATTTACTAAAAAAAAAATTATATATATTTTCGGTCCTTTAACTTTTTTAAATCATGATTTTAGTTTTGCGATTTTTAAGATTATAGAGAGAAAAAATTCCGCGCTAAATTTGAAGCTTACATGTCAAGTTGAACGACGTGACAAATAGACCCCACCCACACCTATGTGTCGGGTGTGTGACGACATCAGATTTCAAAATTTTGAGGGTCTCAAAATTTATATATTATCGATGTTCATAAATTATTATATGTGCATCAACAATATATTAATGGTAGACTATGATATTTTTTTTTATTTTTTTTATAATGTTCTTGGTTCAAATCCCACAGTATCACTTTTTCTACAAATTTTAGTTTCTAGTTATCTATATGTATTATTATTTACCTTACTCAAAGTAAAAAGTACACTTGACATCCTCACGTTGCTTCTCAAGAAGTAAACGTACAAGTGGCATTATTTTAATGACGTGGCGCCTATGTGTTTTCTCTTTACGATCTAAAGCAACACGGTTCGATTCCCACTAACAACAAAATATTAATTTTATGATTTTTTTGCCTTGATTTTTTTATTGTTTATTAAATCTATAATGTTAAATCTATAATGAAACAAAAAAAATTAAATAATAGGATTACCATCAATTCTATAGGATAAGTAACATAACAATAATCTATTGTAAAACAAAAAAAAAGGATTGCCTTGAATATTTTTTTTTACCATTTAATGTATTGCCAAACAAACACTAATAATAATAATAATAATAATAATTAAAAAACAAAATAGACATATGTACTAAAAAAAAAAAAACAAAATCGACATTAAGATTCTCATGAATTTTATACGGATAAGTAACTCCACCCTAATATTCTTATGATCTATAATTTATAAAATCTAAAATATATTATATTTTATATTTGTTTTTATTTTTATTTTTATTTTTTTCAATGGGTTTGGATATGACATATTTTTATACGGACTTGATTTGATTATTCACAATGTAAAAGATTACCATCTTTAATTAGAACAAATTTCTCTCAATATCTTAATTGATTGTTTACATAAATAATTAATTGTAATACCTAAAGTTATAATATCAATTGTTTTAATTTTTGTACAGATTAGATTACCCTATTTTGTTTAATCATATCTCTTTAAATATTTTAAAAGAACATTTTACAAAAATAATTAAGATGCGAGACATGATGTTATGATCTAAATTGCTTTACTTTTTGCATATGTTTTATTTAATTTTTCACACCGTAAAAAATTACTCTCTTCTATTATATTCGACTTTACTTTTTATATGGGTTTGATTTTACATTTTACAATATTTGGATATTTAAATAAATATTGTACAAAAATAATTAAGAATTGAGACCTAGGATTACGATCTCAATTGCTTTACTTTTTACACAGGTTTGATTTAATTTTACACACTATAAGAAATTATTTTCTTCTGTTATATTTGAATTCTTTAATTGGATATTTAAATGAACATTTTACAAAAATAATTATGTCAGACCTAAGATTACGATCTCAATTGTTTTACTTTTTACACGAGTTTGATTTAATTTTTCATACCGTAAAAAATTACTTTCTTCTGTTATATATTCAATCTCTTTAAATATTTATTTGAACATTTTAAAAATAAAATTAAAATGTGAGGTCTAAGGTAATGGTCCAAATTTCTTTACTTTTAACATAGACTTAATTTAGTTCTTCACAACGTAAAAAATTATACTCTCTTCTATTAGATAAAATCCCACTTGAAATTTGTTTTACTTTTTACATGATCTTTATTTAGGTTTTCACAACGTAAGAGATTACCATCTTCGGTAAGAACAATTTTTTTTTTTATATTTTAATTGAATTTTATTTTAGTAAAAAATTTAATATGTGAGACCCAAAATTATATTCTCAATTAATTTATTTTTTACATGGGCTTGATTTAGTTTTTTTTATGTTGTAAGAGATTACCTTATTCTGTTATATTCAGTCCCCTGGATATTTTAATTGAACATTTTACAAAAATAATTAAGACGTAAGGCTTAATGTTATGGTTCAAATTTTCTTACTTTTTACATGTGCTTGATTTAGTTATTCACAATGAAGAAAATTATGTTTTTCTGTTAGACCAAATTTCTCTAAAATTTAATCGAACTTTTTACAAAAATAATTAAGACGTGAGACATAAGACTATGATCTGAATTACTTTACTTTTTACACTTGATTTAGTTCTTCATACCGTAAGAGATTACCATTATCTGTTAGAAAAATTTCTCCAAATACCTTAATTGATTATTTTACAATTTTTTTTAATTAAGATGTGAGACCTAATGTTATAATCTCAATTGCTTTACTTTTTATACGGGCTTGATTTAGATCTTCACGCCATGGGAGATTACCCTATTTCATTAGATCATATCTCTTTAGATATTTTAACTGAACATTTTAAAATAATAATAATAATAATAATTAAGATATGAGGTCTAAGATTGTGTTCTAAATTACTTTAGTTTGTCACGCTGTAAAAGATTATCTTTTTACATTAGATTGTATCTCTTTGAATATTTTCATTGTAGTGGTGAGGGGTTTGGGTAGTATCCATGAGGTCCTAGGTTCGATTTTCATTGGCAACATTGCAAAAAAAAAAAAAAAAATTTACATTAGATTGTATCTCTTTGAATATTTTCATTGTAGTGGTGAGGGGTATGGGTAGTATACATGAGGTCCTAGATTCGATTTTCATTGGCAACATTGTAAAAAAAATATATATATTTTTTCATTGAATGTTTTACAAAAATTAATTAAGATGTGAGGTATAAGATTGTGTTCTCAATTACTTTACTTTTTATATCGATTTGATTTAGTTTTTCACACCGTAAAAGATTACTCTCTTCCGTTAGAACAAAATTCTCTAGAAATTTTAATTGATTTACAAAAATAATTAAGATGCAAGACATAATATTATGACCGCAATTGCTTTACTCCTTACACGAGGTTTATTTAGTTCTTCAAACCGTAAGTGATTACCATCTTCCGTTAGATAAGATCTCTTTAGATTTTAATTGAACATTCTACAAAAATAATAAAAACGTGAAACAAAAGATTATAGTCCAAATTACTTTACTTTTTACACAGGTTTGATTTAGATTAAATCCCTCTTGAAATTTTAATTGAACTTTTTAGAAAAATAATTAAGATGCAATGTCTATGATTATGGTTTCAATTACTTTATTTTTTACACGGGTTTGATATAGCTTTTAACAACGTAAGAGATTATTGTTTTCTGTTAGACCAAATTTTTCTGGATATTTTAATTGAATTTATTACAAAAATAATTAAGTTGTGAGACCTAGGGTTATGATCTCAATTGCTTTACTTTTTACACAGATTTGTTTTAGTTCTTAATGTCGTCAGGTATTATCCTATTTTGTTAGATCAAATTTATTTGGATATTTTAATTGGAGTTTAATTGTTGTGCACTGTCGGTGTAAACTTTTTTTACACATACATCTAATGATGTGTTGCCATATCATTTAATGAATGTGACACGTCATGTGTCTCTAAACACAATACATGATGTATTGGTATATTATTGGACGAATGTATAAAATAACTTTACAACGACATTGTATATAAATTAAATTCTTTTAATTGAACATTTTACAAAAATAATTATGACATCTGCCTTAAGGTTATAATCCAAATAGTTTTACATTTTACAGGGGATTTATTTAGTCTTTCGCACCGTAAAAAATTACTCTCTTATTATAGATTATATCTCTCTTGAAATTTTGATTAAATTTTTTAAAAAATAATTAAGATGCAAGACCTAAGATTGTGGTCTCAATTGCTTTAATTTTTACACTAACTTTGTTCAACTTTTCACACCATATAAGATTATCCTCTTTCGTTAGATCAGATTTCTAATTTGAATATTTTGATTGGACTTTTTGCAAAAAATAATTAAGATGTTAGACCTAAGATTATGATATCAATTGGTTTACTTTTTACACATTCTTGAATAGGTTCTTCAGTTCGTAAGAAATTATCCTTTGCAATTTGAAGAAATCGATCTCTTGATACTTTAAATTAATTTTTAATTAACAAAAATGGAAAAAATAAAACTTTCATTAGATTTTAACAGCAAAATAAAATAATTAGTAAGACAATAATAATATACATATATTTGGACATTAAAGTCTAAAATTATTATATATTTATAAATGAAAGATAACTTATGTGTGATGCTGGTTCGAACTCCAATTTTTCATTTCTAAAATATTTCTTAATTTATATATATATATATATATATATATATATATATATATATATATATATATATTAAATTATTAAAAAATATTGAACTTCTAGCCCGTGCTTGGCACGGGTGTTCATACTAGTTTTAAATTAAAATCAATATTTTATTTGAACATTTCAATTTTTGCATCAAATTTAAAAACAAATATTTCTTCTATTGTCTACGTAAATAGTTCATCCGACTTATTTGCGTCAAATTTTTGAATGGTCGCTAAAGTATAAAACTTGTGGATAGCTTTGTGACTTCAGAAAACATTTTATTATTATAATTTAATAACGAAAATACTATTATAGTTAGTTTGATTTACGAAATGTAACTACTAAATAAAACAATACATGTGACTCTGTGAGTATAATATAGGCCAATTTTTAAGGTATTGAGCAATATGATATTTGATGAAAAAAAAAATATTTAGATAATTTAGACAACTTGATCAGACAAAAAGTTGTCTTTGATTCAGTGAAGGACACAATTTTAGTTTACGTTAAGTCTCTTATCTCCCAATTACTTTAGTCTTAAAAACAATTAAAAAAAAAATCAGATCAAATATATAAAAGATTTAATGAATTTAGAAAGATAATCTTTACTTATATTTGTGGCCGGAGGGAGTACTACAATTAAAATATATTTTTTCAATTATTTATTTTTTGAAAAATGCTAACAATTGCCCTTAATTTGTGTAGTCAACTTTTAATTTTTTTTTAAAATAATATAATTATTTTATCGGGAAACAACCATTTTAGTTGCTCAATGTGCTACTCGTTGTTATTCTGGTCCCTAACTAAAGAAAAAAATACAAAATACCCTTTGACTCTGCAATCCATTAGTCCTTTTGATCTCTGACGTTAAAATTGACCATTACCTTTTAAAAAAAACTAACGTGGCATTTTTTGAGTACACGTGACATGTTGAAAAAATCTGAATGCTTATGAAAAAAATCATGAAGAACAATGAGGAAATAAAGTGTTTATAAAAATGTCTGAATGCTTACGAAAAAAATCATGAAGAACGATGAAGAAATCAAGTGCCTATGAAAAAATCCGAGTTTAAATGCTTATGAAGAAATCAAGAGCAAAATCAATTGAAACTACCAGCAAGGTTCAATTGATCTCTACTCACAGAGTGTACTTTAAAAGAAAGTTGAGTGAATGAAAGAGGTATAATATGTACACACAACACAATGGGTGTAACCAATTAATAGAAACTAAGAAAGATGAGTTATGATAATCAAACAGAGTGTACTTTAAGATAATGGAAAGAAAGTTAAGTGAATGAAATAGGTTTATAATGTGTATACTTTGTTTGGTTGTGTCAAATGGGAAGTGTAGAAAAGTAATTATTATAAATTTATAATAGTATATACAGTCTATCTCACAACCGATCAAAAATTTAATAGCAGGTGGTCGAGTGAATCATAAAAAAAATACTTTGATAGACTTGCTTAGAATTGAAAGTTATGTCTGATTCAACCTTACAAAACCAACCGTTTTAGTTTTTAAAGTGAAAATTACTTTCCCTTATAACTATATATTTAAATTTTATTTTACCTGAAGTGAGCTTCTTTAACATAGAAAATTCGATTGACATTGAAATTACTTTTCAAAGTGTAAGTGCGTTGATATGGACAGGAAATTAGAGCAGATGATGATAATATGGTCAACCCGAACAACATGCAAATATTTATGCTATATACATGGTATAATTTTTAAGCTTGTATGCGCGAATTTGAATTCCTATATACCTATCAAAATAGTTAGCAAAGTCATGCATGAAATAAAATTAAAATGCATAATCTGTGGGATATGGATAATAAATAAATAAATAAATATTGTGATAAATAAATACTGTGCCTGTGGTATGAGGGAGAAGAGTATTTCATAGTGGAAGGAAACTGTCACACTGCTTAGCACACTGGCATGCGCCCCACAACATGTGAGACCAATTCGTGCCGTGTGTGAGTCGTGATCCACCACTTTATGATTTATTTTTCCGTTGCTAGGTACGTACAAAGTTTGAGTTGCAAATTATTTATCTAAATTTTTTTATTTAGTAGTTTAATGATTAGAATTTCATCTTTTAAAATAAATAAAAGAAAAATTTTAAATTTAAGCAATTTCTACATAATATAATATCTATACTAATACTAACTGAATTATTCTACCGACTTCAAAGACTGTATATTTTAAATCATTCTAACAAAACTTTATCTATTTTATAAAGAAGTATATATTTATTGTACCAAAAAAAAAAAAGAAGTATATATTTATAGAATAAAGACTATGCAAGGAATGTGTAATGTATGTTTATGTAGTCATTCAATTAATTAAAATCAACCTGTATCATATATTATTTTTTAAAATAATTTAAATATTTAAACAAAACTTCTCTACTTTTACCACATGATATAGAGCTCCATCTCTCTCTATTTTTTCAAGATTGTCTATGATACTAGTTTTTCAACCCGTGCTCCCGCACGGTTGGCTATTTTTATTTTTTTCAACAATAATATTTTCATAAAAATGTATGGTACTAAAAAATAAATAACAAAAATAAAATTTCAACACAATTCAAACCAATACCAAAGAGATTTTTATTTTAAATTTGTTGGAAAACCTCAGGATACACAATATTTATTGTAGATGTTCTACCTTTTCCATCATGATCAGTTATAAGAATTTTTAATCCAGCACGAGTTTTAACTCTTGAAACAACTACATATAACCGACCATGTGTAAAAATCGGTCTAGGCAAATATAAACAAACATAACCCAATGTTTGACCTTGACTCTTATTAATAGTCATAGCGAAACAAACACACAAAGGATATTCACAGATGAAACATTATATGATATAGTAAAATTATTATTAAAGGATATTAACCAATAATATAAACAATCATTTAATAAATAAAACAAAACAATAGTGAAGATGAAAATAAAGTTGAAATATGAACGGGCTTAATAAATTATCGGGGCTACATACCATTCAAACAACAAAGCCCATTGTAGAAAAAACATTATATCTAACAACTAACAACACCCTCATATAGTATGAAAATAGATCAGATAAAGTACAAACGTGGGAACATCAATAAGATTATAAAATATATATCAACGATGTTTTCAGTTTTTCATTATCATCAGTGATAAGAATTTTTAATTCATCTCGTGTTTTAACTCGTGAAAGAGCAACATATAATGTACAATGTGTAAAAATAGGTCTAGGTAGACCAAACACATGGTCTAGTTTGACCCTGACTTTTATTAATGGACATAGTAAACCAAACACATGGAGGAAACTGGCGACGTTGAAAGATGAGCTCATATTACATTAGTTCAAATATAACTTATTATAAGACGCGCACCATTACAAAGTCCTTATGAAACATTGAGATTTCTCAATAGCATGACCGGAACCCCAACTTTAAAAATAAGCTTGTGATTAGGCAAACCAAAGCATTTAATTTCATTCAAAAATTATTTAATAATCCAACAGTGATCAATAGTGGTGTCTTGGTCGCACTTTGAAGCTGAATTACAACTGATCAATAGTTGTTTTTTTTGGAAGAAACATATTTTTCAACAACTCAAGATAAATGAAATTAACAATGTCACTGATTGGATTAGAAATATTCGGTATAGAGTTTAGGCATGTTAATATTAGTATTTTTTTTTCCTTCACCAGAGCTTAAACTTGGGTTTTTATACACCTTTAACTTTTAGCTCAAATCAATTGAGCTACCCACGCCACCGCAGGGGAAGTAAAAGCAAGTTGCAACAACTAAGCACAAGATGGAACTCCATTATGCTTGACAAATTGAACTATTATTTTCTTTTCTTTTTGACAGTAACTTACACTTTTTTGACACTGCATAAAACAACTAAAGTAATGCTTCAAATAGAATTAAAAAATAGTGCAAGAGAAAGCACTAAACAGTACAAACCTATATAGTACAATCGTAAATGAATAGTACAATCCCAAACTCAACCCGTTATACAATATTTAAAGGTCCTCCAAAGGAGTAAACTGAGCACTCTTGGGATGTAAAACCCTATAACTCACAAACACAGATACAAATACACAAAGTGATGCTACTGAAAGTATAAGTGAAAATGCACCTGCAACATTCCATGAGCTACTTGATGCTGTATCCAGTGACTTGCCACTCAATGAACTGCTCTGAGATATATCAATTGGAACCCAATCACAGTTAACATAGTAATGTCCGGAGCTGTGCCACGGCTGACCATCTACTGGATACCAGAATGCGACATACATTTTGCTTGATCCGCCAATGGCGAATTGCACATTCATGAGTGTTTGCTTTCAAGTTCCAGCAAGATAACAACGCGTATGGTTTCAAGTTCTCACAAAGCTATAAAACAAATCTTTGCATAAGTAGACAAACACAATAATCACAATATCTTAAACATAAACATTATATTTAAGAAAAAATGTATGATCTATTCCTTCCACTTCAAGCAAAACTACAAAAAAAGTAGTTTAAAGTTTGCTTCTTTTAGCTTTTAGCCATTGAAAAAATATTTTTCTTATGAAGTAAAGGCTCCCTTGGAAGAAGGTCTTGCAAAACAACCTGCTAGAAGTTATCTTATCCAAAAAAAAATATTTCATCAAACAACATAGATCCATAATAAAAGAAACATGGTTTATTAATGATTTGGGGTACTCTATGCCGATATAATTGATTAATAATGAAGTTCATATGTAGTCCATCAGTTATCCATTATTATTAAGGGCTCTAATGATTAATTTAGAAGTATTTGAAAGACAAAAAATTCAGCTAATTCAAAACAGGGATTAAAAAGTAAGAGTTAAGATCAATGTAATCTAAGCAAATAAACCTTCTGAATGCAGCATATAGGTTTCTAACTTCTAACCTGTTGAAGATGATCCATGGTCCTCAAAGGCCTAGAGAATTCAAAAAAATACGTGCCCTTTTTTCCATTTTCTGCATAAGGACTCTCATCCTTTACAAAACCTGTTAGATAAACATGTAAGTAGTAATTTACTTAAAATCTATCCATTATAACTAAATGATAGGGTAGAAAAATGCAGAGAGCTCATATTTATGGTGCTGCATCTGAATATTCATATCATATTTGGAGTTGCCACTTGCAATTGAATCCAAAATATGCTTTAACATAAAAAATAATGTATACCCCTACTTTTGTCCTCCAAATACATCTGTTATTAATTTATTCATAAGGATTTTGTCATCGATCTAATCCCTCTATAATGCAGAGTTCATCATTTAGATCCTCCAAGTATTTTTCTTTTACATCAATATAGTCTTTAAATAATGCAAAGAATCACATCATTATAGTCTCTAAATCATATGGCAACCAATTTGTACTGGAGTATTGTATAGTCTCAAAGCTGATTATAATAAAGGATTAAAATATAAGTGGAACTATGCAGAGAGAGGATTGAAATACAAAAATGCTTCATATATAAACAAATCCCGCTAGTTTACACTCATTCTCTTTAGAGAATCCCATCCAAGAATAAAAGTAACATTTCATTCCATCATTCAAACAAATTTTACACTCAATCAAAAGAAAGCATCAACCACATTACACGATAAATAACAAAAAGTTCCCAAAAACTTTATAAAACCTAAAATGCAAGAAAAAAATAAACCTCGAATCTCTACAATAAAATAGGCGAAGGCATCATAGCAGAAGCATTCATCGGCGTCGTTCCACCCCTCGAATCATTCACCTCAACAGAATGCAATAAACTTTCATCAGCACCATTTTTCCCGTCAAATTAGTCTAGAAACAACACAAATCATAAATTCTATCAACAAAACACCAAAAACCACTATAATCAAAACTAAAAGAGAAACTAAATCCATTAATCGGAGTTGCAAATGAAGTGAAAAATACGAACCAAGACCATAAACATAAGTTCTACTCCCAGACTTGCGAACTGAGGACTATTAGCAGGAACAGCAAGACCTACAAACATAGATGAATAACACAATCATTATTGCCACTAACAATTTGTGCTCCAACAACATTACACCCAAGGTATGTGACAATTAAACGGGTACCATTACACAAACCACATGAAACATCTAATAAATCGAAACCACCACAAAAGAATTCTATGAATTAAATCTAAAGTCGTTATCAATAACATTATTTACAAACAGTCAACTCAAACTCCAAAAGGAGACTTCAAACTAAATCTCAAAATCATGAATAATAAAACAATGAACATAAGTCTACCAATAAAATTTGAAGCTCTAATTAAGCACTGCATAGCACCAATACTACGACATCAACAGCCACTGATATGAAACTCTTATGCTCTTCTGACCAGTTTTATACCAAAGGTTTCACTGCCTCTAAGGATTCTGTAAGAACATTTTCTTTGATTTTGTTTAAGAATTTAGCTACTTCTTTTTCACAATGCAATGCTGCATGTAAATTGCAAACCATGCAAACAAAATTTGTGTGTTACTCTACTTACTACTCATGTTAAACTTGTGTGATCCTATCATTTGGTGTTGGCATCTTTTCATGGAGAACTACCTTTTGTTCTCACTTTATCAGCTAAATGAGGTTCACTTTTCACCTTAAAATTATTTACTAATTCATGTATAATTCTTCATCTGCAGTATTTATTTCTACTCCATCAAGCAATTTCTCCAGAATTCCTGTCTAGTCAAAACTTGCTGAGAAATGGGGTACCTTGCATTCAATCTTGTGATTAACATAATTCTACCAATAAAATCTGAAATTCTAATTAAGAACATCATATGCATACAAACATCACAAATATAAAAAAGAATCTACAAATTACATCTCAACTAATCATCACTAACATTATTTAGAAACAACGAACATAAATACCATGAGAAACATACAAATAAAATCACAAATAATGAGTTATAACAATAACTACATACAATAACTACATACAATCAACACAAAAACAAAATATATAAAATCAAACCAACCTTCTCATCGATCGGTACCATCTCCATAGAACTTGACTCCAACGGATTAAGGAATTCAGGAACCTTTCACAACTGAATAACTCTAACTCTGATACGAACATCTTCCTTCCCAGGGACTATATCAGCCACGAAATTAAACTTGGATTCAGCACTCCCACTCTCGTTATACACCATGCTGCTATACAGATCGTTACTACATCGCAATCAAATGAACACCAATATCTACAATTTATAGACTAAGAAAGGAATAGATAAAACCCACACCAGATACATCACAACCCCAAATTCAAATAACCCATCACCCTAATTTGAGAGGGAAAATCCCCATATAGATAAGCCTCCACGAGAAAATCACTCCACCAGCAAATATCTCACCGACCCAACCACCAAAGACCACACAACACCTGTTATTATTATTTTTCTTTTTTATTTTACATCATGCCAGCCAACACACCAAACGGTACACTTAAAACGGAAAAACAAAAACCAAACGGAATAAAAAAACGATACGGAATATTCGCTTAAACTGACGTGGAACCTTTGAAACAAATCTACAGTAGTTTTTTTACGGTACTTTTTTGTCAAGGTTATGGAGTTATCATTTTATATTATTTAAAATATTGTCTATGTTTTCTACAATAAGATTGATTTTATTTAAGTTATTTGAGTATATAAAATATGATAGTTTAAAGATGTTACAAAGACTTAGTGGGATGAAAAATACTATTTGTTCCAGTGTTTTAAAAATCGGACCAGACATCGAATCGGTAAGGGTATTGGGTCACTGATTCATTGGTCGAATCACTGGATTACTGGTCGAACCGCATCACTAAACCGGATAACTTGGTTGAATAAACCGATCTTTATAACAAAACTATATAGATATTAAATCGGATTGAACCGAATGACTCGGTCTCTAAAAAAAATATGACACCCAGTGGCATTGCCAGGAACCTGAGTCAAGGGTTTCAAAATTTTGAACTTAATTAATATATACAATAAATTTTGATTTCGGTGTCTAAAAATAAAAAGGGATGTTTTCGTCATTCTATTTTATTTTATTTTGGGTTTTTCTAATTGCACAAGATAAGTAACAATTAATACTCTATTTTTTTGGTTTTTCAAAATTTTAATTAATTCTCTTTCTTCACTCTAATAACAACAACTCTTTTTTCTCTCTCTTTCTCACTGCAATCACTGCATATCATATCTGCATCTCTCTCTTATGAGTTATTGATTTTTTTCTTCTCTCTCCTTTGTTAATTTTTTACATATTTGACTCTTTCTCTTTCTCACTGCATATCATATCTGCGATTTATAACACTTGAATTGATTTTTTTTATTATAAATAGTTGAGTTTGGTAACGAGAGGTTTCAATCTTTGAGAGCAAACTTTTGTGGAGACAAAGAGGCCGATGCAAACTACTGTAACTTTTGTATAGGCAAAGTTTCAATCATTCCTTCTAACCAAAATCCATGGTAAATAGAGAGAAGGAAACGGAAAAATGTAAAAAAATGGTTTAAGTACTAAAGTTGTAAGGGCTGCTATAAGTAAAAATGGCAGAATGAGAATAGAAAAAAGAAAAAACGAAGTCATGATTCGGGAAAAAGAGAGATGCAATGAGAAAGAGAGAGAGAAAAGAGAGTTGTTTGTTGGAGTGAAGAGAGAGAATGTAGTGTATTAATTAAAATTTTAAAAATCCATAAAAAGTAGAGTATTAATTTCTTCCACAGGTTAGAAAAATCTTTTTATTTTTTGTCCTTAATGAATATAAATTTGACATGTGCTTTATATTTTTGAACATAATATGAAAATACACAGGTTTGATATAAGTAATGAACATAACATGAACATATTTTAACATAAAAGAGTCATAAATTTGGCATTAATATGGATATATAAATGGATCAATAAGGATAAAAAAATGCGTAATTTTTTGCGAGAACAAAAATATATTGTTTATTTTTAGGGTACAAAATAAAAATTCATTATGTTTTTTGAGATGAGAAATTTATTTAACCTTTAATTATATATATTAAAAATATCAAATTGTACAAAAAATATTACATATATACCCTATAATTGTTCTCTATACCGTTTCTTGTTCTGAAATTGTTAAATAGTCAAATTATTTTTGTACATTATATATTTAAGAATCTTCCAAAACCAAGAATATTATATTTAAATAAATATGTACTTTTAACTGGGCTTTTCGGTTGGTGCAATGTTCTGGGCTGCTTTAACATATTGGTGCAATATGGTGCATTGGTGCAATGTTTATATTTGAGGGGGTCAAAATTAAAAACACATAAAAAATTGGTATTGATTTGGAAGGGTGAGGGTGCAGTTGAACCCCTGGTGAGTACCCGACACCGCCCCTGATTAGGGATGGCGGTTTCATCCAAATCCGATAGATCCATTCAAACTCAAATTCAAGTCAACGGGTGAAATCTGAGTTGACCGAATTTGGATTCGGATGACATCCGAAATTATGGGTGTGGGTTTGGGTAGTATGAAAGGCACACCAGAAACCCATACATCCGTCTGTTTATATGTTAAATTACCAAAATATTCTCTCTCTCTCTCTCTCTCTCTCTATATATATATATATATATATATATATATATATATATATATATATATATATATATAGGGAAGGGATCAAATTAAGTAATGTTACACCGCTCAATAACGCTTTAATGAATACAAATTTTACAAAATTCAGCGTTAGATTGGAAGTTAATATCATATAGATCATCTATGTTGAGTTTGACAAAAATCTAAAATCGTTTAATATTTGGAGCCCCAATTCAAATATTAAAAAGGGTAAATAGGGCAATACCCCCCCTGCAAAGTTGGTATGTTTTGTGATACCACTGTAAAAATATTTCTTGTAAATACCCCCTACTTTCTCAAGATTCCCTATTTTACCCCCCTGAGTGCACACCGTGGCAGTGAATCTCCACGTGGCGTGTCCACATAGGTTTTTTTGCCACGTGTCATATCCACGTAGGATTTTTTAATACGTGGAAGAGAGAGAAATTAAAAATTAAAAATAAATAAATGATGATGAGAGAGAAGAAATGATGAGAGATAGACACAAAAAAAATTGGAGAGGGAATTGGAGAGAAAGAAAAGGAGAGGATACAAATCCAAATTTTGAGACCCGATGCCGTCGCCATTGTTGCACTCCATAGGGCCGGGCCTGGCCTGCTAGGTCCAAGAGCCCAAATTGCTTGCCTTGCGCCGGCTATAAGTTTTCCGAGCTAAATACCATAAATTTTACGAGAGAACAGTGCGGATGCTACAAATGCTATCATAATTAATTATTGTCATGAATAGCCATTAATGATAAATTATTGCGGTGAACTTGATTTACGAAATTTTCTCTCATTATTTTTGTTGCATTTGGAATGTTTTGACACACCATTATGAGTGACACATATTTGCACAATGATTGCGATTATTAATGGAATTATTATCAATTCACGGAGTACTTATCAATTTTTCATGAGATCGAGAAAAAAAAACTTGTTTTCAATTGGTTATAAAATAGCAGTGCCTAGCCATTTCTGTACGTATAATTAGGTATATCAAACAAAAGAGATTCGCGCCGGATTCATTCATACAAATACAAATATGCAATTGGCGAAAAAGTCTATAACTCCGGTGGTCCTCCCTCATGATCTCATCCCAGAGATACTTTCGTTTCTTCCGGTTAAATCTCTTGTTCGATTTAGGTCCGTTTCCAAGTCTTGGAAAACTCTAATTTACGATCCCACTTTTGTGAAATTGCATCCACTCTTTACACTAACCACGCACCACGTACAAAGTATCTTCAAATTATATTACAGTGTCGTTCCATACCCCATATCTGATTTAATTGAGAACTCGTCCTCCACCCTTTTAGTCGATCCTTACTATTCTTTGAAAGACAAAGAATGTTCACGTATAGTTGGTACCTGCAATGGATTGATCTGTTTGTCTGATAATTCTTACATCAATTGGTTTAACAGGGAGTACTGGCTCCGTTTGTGGAACCCGGCCACCAGGACAATATTTCCACTTCAAGTTTGGTTATGACAATTCAACCGGCAAATATAAGGTGGTGGCATTCCGTTACATTCGAAAAGAACAAAAAAGCAATGTGAGAATTCTTAGTTTCGGTGATAATGTTTGGAGAGATATTGAAGGTTTACCTGCTGTTCCTGTCGATCTTCTTCTGGACTATCATGAATATGATGGTATTGGTGGTGTATATTTGAGTGGTAGCATTAACTGGTTGGCTATTCACAATATCAATCAGTATACTGGTAACCATATTACAGTTGAGCAATTTGTTATTGTTTCACTTGATTTGGGGGCGGAGACATATAATCAGTATATGCTGCCTCGTGGTGTTAACGGAGTTATATCGGGAGAGCCAACTGTTAGTGTGTTAGGGGGCTGCCTTTGTTTCTTATTCTTGTTTTTCTTTTTCTTACGAAGAAACTGATTTTGTTATATGGCAAATGAAAAAATTTGGAGTTGAAGATTCTTGGACTCAATTTCTTAAAATTAGTTTCCAGAATCTTTGTGTAGAGTACCACTTTAGGTCACCTGTGCACGGGTATTCTTTTGAATTGGTGCCGTTGCTTCTTTCTGAGAACGGTGATACACTGGTGCTTAAGAGCATTGCAGATTCAAATGCAATCATCTATAATTTGAGTGATAATAGAGTAGAGCGAACAAAATTTACTGCAGGTAGACTTATTACTAGTAGTAGTAATAGTACCACAAGTAATAAAACATGCTGGTATTTGGCCATGGATTTTGTTGAAAGCTTGGTTTCAACTTTTTGAAAGTAAGTTCTTCTTCCATGGTTTACTTGTTTGAATTTATGTTCATTATATATCTATTCGTGGTGGTTAGTTACGACTAGGAGTTTCATAATATATTCAATGCTTGGTCGAATGATTTATTACTGCAACTATTTGGTGGTAAATGTATCTTGGTAATTTGACAGGAAAGGAGAAGGCAAAAGAGTTATGCAATATGTTTTATCGTCCAAATAGCAAGTTCCAATTGGGGAGCAAGCTCAACAGATTCATGAACTCTCTTTATCTCAGTAGGGTTATTTTCCCATTTACCATGTCTGAAAGATATTAGTTAGATTTTTAGGATTAAGATTTTTGTACTAGTGTTGATGTCTATCCTTACCGTAAAAAATGAAACTTTGACACATTTGCCATTGCATGTGTGCTGCTTGTTAGGGTAATCCAAGATAAGAGGAAGAAGATAACAAGTAAGAACTAGAGAGAAAACTAGGAGGAAAGTGTTAAGATTTTATTGATAAGAAAAAAAAATAGAGAATGAGTTGTATACAATGCATGTGGTACACGCTTATTTATAAGGAAAACTCCTAACCCATCTATTACTTGTAACACAAGTAACCATAACTAACTAACTCAAGGTAGTTATGTAACCACCTCCTAACTACCTAACCAAGTCTAATAGGATTGAAGTTATAAAACATCATGCTCCCTTAACTTCAAGCCTAAGCAAACTTGTCTGTCCTTCAGAAATCCTTCAGAACTGCAACCTTGTCTGTCCTTCAGAAATCCTTCAGAACTGCAAGCTTGTCTGTCCTTCAGAAATCCTTATCTGTCATTCAGAACTCCTTCAGAACTGCAAACTTGTCTGTCCTTCAGAACTGATTCAGAACTTGTCTGTCCTTCAGAACTGCTTCAGAACTTGTCTGACCTTCAGAACTGCTTCAGAACTTCTTCAGAACTTCAAACTTGTCTGTCCTTCAGAACTGCTTCAGAACTTGCCATGCTGGGCGCGCGCGCCTGATACACACCAAGTTCACTTCTGAGCTTCAAAAACCTGTCTGTTTTCAAACTCTTAGTTAGAGCATCTGCAACCTGAGAATCTGTTGCACAATGCCTGACATCTAAGCTACCTTGATTCACCTGCTCCCTCAAGAAATGAAACCTAGCCTCTATGTGTTTGCTTCTACCATGCAAAACTGGATTCTTGGCTAAGTTTATAGCAGACTTGTTATCAATCTGCAGAACCACAGGTTTCTCTGCTTCAATTCCTAGCTCCTTCAACACAGTCACAATCCACAAAGCTTGGCATGCTGCATATGCACCTGCTATGTACTCAGCTTCACACGAAGACAATGCAACAACTGGTTGTTTCTTAGAACACCAAGCAACAGGAGCCTCCATAAATCTGAAGAAATACCCAGTAGTACTCCTTCTATCTACTTTGTCACCACACCAATCAGCATCAGAGTAGCACACAATCTCAAATTTCTCATTCAGAACTGACTTTGGAAAAAGAATTCCAAACTCCATTGTGCCTGCTATATACCTAAGTATTCTTCTAGCTGCATTCATGTGTGACCTTCTGGGCTTATCCATGAATCTACTTACAAGCCCAACTGCAAAGCATATATCTGGCCTGCTGTTGCAAAGATATCTCAATGATCCAACAATTTGCTTGAAAATTGTAGGATCCACAATCTCTTCTGTCTCATTCTTTTCTAACTTCAAGTTCACCTCCATAGGAGTTGCAGCATAGGTACACTCAATCATGTTGAACCTCTTTAGAATTTCTCCTGCATATTTTCTCTGATGCAACAATAGACCTTTACCATTCTTCAGAAGTTCAAATCCTAAGAAGTAAGACACTTCTCCCAAATCTGTCATCTCAAATTCAGTTTTCATTACTTCTTTGAATTTCTCTATCTCAGCTGTGACACTTCCAGTTACTAGCAGATCATCAACATACAAACATATCAGAATGATGCTTGAAGCTGCTTCCTGCACATATACTCCATATTCTGACTTGCATTTCCTGAAACCTTGTTTCACAAGAAATCCATCTATCCTTTTATTCCAAGCTCTTGGAGCTTGTTTCAAACCATATAGAGCTTTGTTCAATCTGTAGACCATGTCTTTCTTCCCTTCAATCATGAATCCAGGTGGCTGAGTTACAAAGACAAGTTCTTCTAATGGACCATTAAGAAAGGCTGACTTAACATCCATGTGGAACATAGGCCATTTCCTTGCATTAGCTACAGCTATGACAAGTCTCACAGTCTCAATTCTTGCCACAGGTGAGTAGATTTCTGAGTAATCTATTCCTTCCCTCTGCAGAAAACCTCTTGCCACCAGCCTTGCCTTATATTTTGCTATAGAATTGTCAGGATTTAGCTTCAGCTTGAACACCCATTTTACTTCAATTGCCTTCTTATCTGATGGAAGTTTAACTAACTCCCAAGTTTGATTTCTCTCAATTGAAGCCAACTCCTCCTCCATAGCTTTCTTCCATTTCTTGTGTTTCAAGGCTTCTGTGTAATTGATAGGCTCAGAACCAGCCATCAATGCAATATGAACTAAGTCACCATCTGCATTTACCTCATTATCATTAACAATTTCACAATCCTGCAATCTAGCAGGAATGTTCCTTGTTCTGGCAGGCCTGTCTCTAGTCACAGCAGCAGGTGCTTCATTCTCATCACTAGAATCACTATCTTCTTCATTCATGATTGGATTCAATTGAGCTCTGCTTGAACTACAACCAGCAATCCAATCCCAGGATTTCTCTTCATCAATTACAACATCTCTACTGTAGATCATTTTCTTTGTGACAGGATCATACAGCTTGTAAGCACCTGTGACATGGTATCCTACCAAGATCATGACTTCACTTCTGTCATCAAGCTTCTTCCTTTTTGCTTCAGGCACATGCTTGTGACATAAAGCACCAAAAATCCTGAAGTGACTTACACTAGGTTTTCTACCACTCCACACTTCCTCAGGTACTTTGTCTTTCAGCTTCTTGGTTGGACACCTGTTCAACACATACACAGCAGTGTGAACTGCTTCACCCCAGAAAGCTTTAGGCAGGTTCTTCACCCCAGAAAGCTTTAGGCAGGTTCCTATGCTTCACCATACACCTTGCCATATCAAGAATAGTCCTGTTCCTTCTTTCAGCTAAGCCATTGTGTTGAGGTGTATAGGGAGCTGTGACTTCATGTTCTATACCTTGTTCAACACAAAATGACTCAAACTTCTTGGAAGTATACTCACCTCCACCATCTGTTCTGAGAGCTATGATCTTCTTTCCACTTTGATTTTCAACTAATGCCTTAAAATTTCTGAAGGCATCAAATACTGCATCCTTGGTTTGAATCAAGTATATCCACATCTTCCTGCTATACTCATCAACAAAGGTAACAAAATATCTATTACCACCAAGTGAATTCACATCAAAGGGACCACACACATCAGAATGCACAACACCTAGTACACTTGATGATCTCATAGGCAAACTCTTGCTGAAAGCATTTCTAGGTTGTTTACCAACTAAGCAACCTTCACATACTCTTTCTGAAGCTTCAATCTTAGGTAGGCCAAGTACCATTCCTTTGCTCCCTAGCTGATTTAGATATTTGAAATTCAAATGTCCAAATCTCAGGTGCCATAGCCAATTCAACTTCTCATCTGTTACTACCTTCATACACTGAACAGTGTTTGTGAGAATCAAAGTTCTGAAAGTTCTATTCTTGGCCAAAAGAGTCCTCAGAATTAGGTTATTTGCAGGATCATAAAGTTCAAATTTCTCATTCTTAATGATAACTGAAAAACCTTTTTCTGCTAACTGTCCAACACTCAGAAGATTACAGTCCATACCTGGTACAAACATCACATCTTCAATTACTGCAGAGCTTCCATTGCTTCTCTTGATAACCATGTTACCAATGCCTTCTGACTGCAATGAACTGCTATTGGCCAGCTTCACTTTACTTTTCTTTCCAGAATCAAACTTCACTAACCAGTTTTTGTGACCAGTCATGTGATTGGAACACCCCGTGTCTAAGAACCAAGTCTCAGCATCAACTTTGTCTTGTGATTCTACCTCTGATAATGCAGCCATGAAAGTCACAGCTTTGTCTTCAACCTTTTCTTGCACAAGTTTTGCTTCATCATCAGAGTCTTGGCCCTTTTCTTTGCCTTTCTTGAACCAACAATCTGAAGCATAGTGTCCCCATTTCTCACAGTTATAGCACTGAATGTGACTCTTGTCCTTGCCTTTCCCTTTCTTTGAATTTGATGTTCCTCCTCCTTTCTTGAAGGATTCAGATTTTCCATCAAATTTTTTCTGAGAGCCATTCTTTCCCTTATCTTGTTTTTTTTCTTTGTGACTGTTAGCTTTCTTGTAAGCCTGAACTTGTAAGGCTTGTACAGATTCTTGAACCCCTTTCCTTTCATTTATCATCAACTCATGTGCTTCTAAAGATCCGACAAGATCCTCCAACTGTAATGTAGCTACATTCCCAGTTTCTTGGATGGCAACAATGACATGATCAAAATTTGGAGTTAGAGTTCTCATTACCTTCTCTACAATCATCCTATCTGTCATCACCTCACCACAGCTCTTCATTGTATGGACAATGCTTTGAACCTTCGACACATAGGCTCCAATGGATTCACTCTTATCCATCTGCAGAAGCTCATATTGCCTTCTCAGAGACTGCAACTTCACTCCCTTCACCTTTTCTCCTCCTTCATAATATTTCACCAAAATATCCCAGGCTGCCTTAGAGGATTCAGCACTAGATATCTTGTCAAAATTTGCAGAATCTACTGCAGCTTGAATTGCATACATTGCCTTGCAATCCTTCTTCTTTAAGTCTTTGTGTGCTGATCTCTGAGCTTCAGTGGCATTCCCCACCAAGTCTTGCACACCATTAACCACCACTTCCCATGTATCTTGAAAACCAAAGAGAGACTTCATCTGTTTGCTCCATCTTTCCCAATTCTTGCCCTCAAGAATTGGAAGATTGTTTGGTAAACCATTCCCTGACATTGTTTCTGAATGAAGGAAAATGTAAACACCAAACAAGACTGAATCTTTGTGCTTTCTACACTAAGAACCAAAGGGCTCTGGATACCAATTTGTTAGGGTAATCCAAGATAAGAGGAAGAAGATAACAAGTAAGAACTAGAGAGAAAACTAGGAGGAAAGTGTTAAGATTTTATTGATAAGAAAAAAAAATAGAGAATGAGTTGTATACAATGCATGTGGTACACGCTTATTTATAAGGAAAACTCCTAACCCATCTATTACTTGTAACACAAGTAACCATAACTAACTAACTCAAGGTAGTTATGTAACCACCTCCTAACTACCTAACCAAGTCTAATAGGATTGAAGTTATAAAACATCACTGCTTTCATATATGAGTATCAACAATATACAACCAGTCATTCTCTCATGTACACTTGTACTCTTAATCCTATATAAATTATGGACGAGTTTTAAATTTTCATGGTTCAATCTAATATTGTTTTGTCTAATCATTTTTCTGTATAATATTATTAATTATTTTGGGTTTACTCTTAATCCTATATAAATTATGGACGAGTTTTAAATTTTCATGGTTCAATCTAATATTGTTTTGTCTAATCATTTTTCTGTATAATATTATTAATTATTTTGGGTTAGCTTTTCAATAATTATTTGTCTAAACTAATTCAATCCTTTAAAGCAATTCACAAGAGATAATTTCTCAATCATCCCGTAAAATGTGGGAGTTTGCCATATTTAAACATACGGGGGGCGGATTGAGTATCTGTATTCACAAGAAGGTTTGTTCTAACTCCTAACATGTGGCTAGAATATGGGCTCTTACTTGGAAATCCATTTTATCTTCTCTTCTTTTCTTTTGTCATGTGGGCCAAGAAACTAACTATATATAGCCTACTTTTTAGAGATTTTTTTTCTTTCTTCAACCTACTTATTTTCTCACGTGCCTTACAAATTTATAAAAATATCCTTATTTGCTATTTAGGTAATAATGGATTTAAACTGTTATTTAAGTAGATAATGAGTAAAAATTTCTTAATTTTTTGATCGGTTGAGATTACATGCCCCCAGTCCCCCACCAGTAGTTATGTGTGAAATTTTATGTTTTTTGCCATCCGGTACTTATTTAGTAGATGCCCATTTAACAGAAAAAACAACAAAAAATATTATAACAGACAAGCAATATGAAACATTATAACACATAACATAAATGTGTACTATATTAAATTGCAATTTATTACATTCAACAATGAATTACATTATATATGTTTATAAAAAAATGAATATTACATTTGAAAGAAATAATGATTAATCTTCTTGGAGGTTAAATGACCACTTTTGGGCTACCCCTAGCTATAGCAAATCTAAAGTAGACAAATCTAACATAACCATCTCTACCACTTCCTCTCGAGGTAAAGGGAAGTCATGGCGGATCCATTTCGATTAATCATAATGATCCTAATAAGTCTAAAAAATTTCACCGTCTATTAATAAAATGATCTCAATCGTCTTCATCAAAGAAGAAGCATAAGATCGTTATGATTAATCGACCATGGACATTAAAGTCGTTTACGCCTACAATAGTAAAACTACAAAAATGAAAAAAAGTTAAAAAAAAATTATATAATAAAGCAATTTGAGAGAAGAGATGGTGGATGAGAGAATAAAAAGAAGTGAGAATGAGAAAAAATGAAAGGAAATGTTTTAATTTATAGATTTTTTGCTTGAATTTTTCCGGTTGAACAAACTAACCGGTGGTCAATCAAACACCACCACCATCCTTGACCATTGACTGTTACAAAAAAAATCATAAAAATTCTAACCTCCGTTCATCTGCTACTTAAGTAGCGGACTGCACCTAAAATTCGCTACTTAAGTTGTGAACAGACGGTGGTCAGATTTTCTTGGCCCAGAACACATCAACACCTGTATATAGGGGTTGGAGTGAGTGTTTTGTCTCATATTTCATTCATTCATAGTGATAAAAAATGAAAATTTTAGAATTTCAATAAATCATCCGTCTAGCTGCAATCTATTACAACGGTGGAAAATCAAATCATTCTCGTTGATATTACATTTACTTATCCTAAGTGTAACACCCCAAATTTTGTAATAATATATATATATATATATATATATATATATATATATATATATATATATATATATATATATATATATATATATTTTTTGCATTAAAAAGGGGCTAAAGCCCAGGAAGAATTACAAGCAACTAGTACGGGGAGTAGTAACTCCCGAAGAATCAAAGGAACACAACTGGTCTATCCCACTAGGTGGAACATCATACAAGGTTACACCATCTAGCTGACACCCTATCGATGCCAGAGCATCAGCAACTCTATTCGCCTCTCTATACACATGTCGTATTTTAACATTCCATACTTCGTGAATCAAGCTACGAATTCTGCGCACCAAGCTTCTCCCGCCACTGTTGCCAAGATTTGCTCCCTCTAACGCCTTCACCACCACCAAAGAATCAAGCTGAAGTTCTATATTAGTGTAATCCATCATAAGCCCCCCATAACTCAGCAATAAAGGCAGAGATTATACCAATACTTCTAGCAAAGCCTCGAATCCAAGCCCCACGATGGTCTCGCAAAACACCTCCACACCCAGTTACACCATGCTTCACAGCCCCCACTACTAGAAAAATCTTAAATACCGACGGACAAAATCTGTCTCTAAAATGCAAATATTCTGTCACTAAGCAGGTTAGAGACGGATTTGATCCCATCGGTAATTTTCTCGTCTTTAAACTGTTAGAGACGGACAAAATCTATCTCTAAAATGAAAATATCTGTCTCTAAAATAAAAATATCCGTCTCTGACTGCTTTTTCTGTCTCTAATTCCATCTCTATTAGAGACGAAATATATTATGTCTCTAAATTTCGTCAGTATTTCAACTTTTTCTAGTAATGCCCATTGGAATACTAATCAAGTCCATCAGCGGAGCTTCCCATCTAACATTGATAGTGACACGCGGCTTAGCTATTATCTCTACGGTATTCACCTTTGCTCTTTCACTGTTCTCTACGTATTGAAGGATATGACTTGCTGTATGTCTTGGTCTTGCAAATTCTCCATCAAAGTATAAATGACTTTGTATGTTTATTCGTTGATGTAATTAATTGGTGGGGTAGAGGCCTTGATTTAGTGAAGATGCCATAAATTAGAATTTATTTAATTTAATAAAAACGAGAGAATTAAGAGAAAAATATAATTAATTAAGAGAGGTGATTGTTTGTAGAAAAGAGGGTACAGTGTAGTAAGAGTATATAGTTGGCTAATGGAAATGGAAACGGGTTGCGTAGCTAATAGTAAAAGAGGGTGAGTGTATTTAGAAATTCTGTCTAAAAATGGATTTTATGAAAAATAAAAGTGTATCAAGAATGAGATATTTTAGGAAATTTAATTATGATATATTTGACAAATATATTTTAAAATATACTTTAGAGATATATTTTAGGCGTTAATTAAGATATATTTTAGAAATATGTTGTAGAAATATATTTTTGAAGTACTTGTTAGAAATATGTTTTAGAAATATATTTTAGGAATTAATCAGGATATATTTTAGAAAGGACAAAACTTATGTACAGTAGTCATAGGTACTGTTTATGCCGTTTTCAATCAGAAGTGGACACATGTATTATTTAATCTTGAGTTAATAGGTGTTTATCCCCTGTAAAATATGCGAGTTTTGTTTTACCCCTGTAATTTATTTTTTTGAGAACACCCCCTGTAATGTTTTATTTTTTTGTTCGTAGTGTAATTTACCCCCTGTAATGTTGTTTTGTTTTACTCAGGGGTAAAATGAACTACGAAAAAAAAAAAAACATTACAGGGGGTGTTCTCAAAAAAATAAATTACAGGGGGTAAAACAAAACTCGCATACTTTGTAGGGGGTAAACACCTATTAACCCTATAATCTTTATACTTTAACATCGTTAATTATAGGGCAAATAGTCATTTTAGTCCTTGAATGTGTAACTCGCTGTCACATTAGTCCCTGAATGTATTAAAATTGCAAACAGATCCACAAATGTCTTTTTTATTAGTCATTTTGGTCCTCGAATATGTTTTAAGTAATCAATTTAGTCCTCGAATGTGTTTCTTGTTGATCAATTTAGTCCAAAAAATTACTAAAAAATGAGATACTAGGGACCTATTTGCAATTTCGATACATTCAAGGACCAATATGACAGCGATTTACACTTTCAGAGACCAAAATGGTGATTTCCCCTTAATTATATTGTTAAAAACCTTTGTCTCTCATCTCATCTCCATTCTAACCGACTGAAATAAAGCAACCGTAACACCACCGTCCGCAGCAAGGCATGCTCCTCTCCTCACCACGGCCGCCGCGTGAATCTAGCTGTATGAGTCTCATATGTCCAACCTTCCAAATTGAAGCTTTTTTGTGACCTCTTCAAGTCTCCAACTTTTTTCCTAATGACAAAACCTCACATCCTCTTCATAGTTGCAAGGTGTGTTGTTTAATTTCGAACCTTGTAACACCCTCTTTTTTTGGTATTATTGTTATTATTTATGTGGCATGTTTATGTGTGTAATTGTATGTTTTATTTGTTTGTTAATTAAAATTTTATTTAATTATAATAAGTGCGAGGGTGGGGTGTTGACCCATTAGTAAGGATATGGTTAATTAGACTCATTAGGTCATAAAAAATATACTCCAAATAACGACAATTATGGGGTTAGGTAAATATTTGGGGCTACCTTCGATGGTTGGAAGAAACAAGAAGGCATTATTCAACTATATAAGAGACAGAGTTTGGAAAAGAATTCAACAATGGTCAGGAAGGCACTTATCGAAAGCGGGACGAGAAGTTTTAATCAAGTCAGTGGCACAAGCAATTCCCACCTACTGCATGAGCACTTTCTTGTTACCATCAACGTTGGGTGAGAAGATTCAACGTATGATCAATTCATTTTGGTGGGGTTCGAATAGAGGAGAAGGAAAGGGTATAAATTGGCTCAGTTGGGATAAGCTATCTATGCGGAAGGAATATGGAGGTATGGGTTTCCGTCATTTCTATGGTTTCAATTTGGCTATGCTAGGGAAGCAAGGTTGGAAGCTTCTAACTAACCAAGATACTATAGTGGCACGTATTTACAAAGCTAGATATTTTTCGAATGGTGATTTTTTGGGGGCCCGTCTAGGCCATAACCCAAGTTTTATATAGCGTAGTATTTATGCTTCACAAGTGATAGTTAAAGGGGGACTTAGGTGGTGTGTGGGAAACGGAAGAAACATCAATGTTTGGAGGGACCCATGGTTAAAGTCAATTGAAAATTCTTATATTTCAAGTCCAATGAATCATGGAGGCGACAATATGAGAGTAGCAGACCTGATAGATCAAGATTCACAAGGTTGGAATTGGAATATTATCAATGGGTTGTTAAATGAAAGAGATAGAATGGAAATTCTCAAGATTGTAAGAGTGGGAGCTGGGGCTGAAGATAAGGTTTTGTGGAAATTTAATAGCAAAGGATCTTATACAGTAAAGTCGGCGTATCGGTTCGCAATGGAGTCCCTTATTAATAACGAGGAGTATAAGGTGCCGGGAGATTGGATGAAAGTGTGGAATATGCAAGTCCCCCAACGTGTAAGAGTTTTTCTTTGGAGAGTCTTGAGGGGATGCCTTCCTACGCGAGTAAGATTGCAAGACAAAGGTGTTTTGTGTCCGGATAATTGTCCACATTGTGATAATGGCTATGAAAATGATTGGCATCTTTTTTTCGGGTGCAAAAAAGCAAAACAAATATGGGAGATAGCTGGAATATGGTACAAGATCAGTGATATGGGGTGGGCTATATTGGATTAATTTTTTCTGTTTTAAATAGGTTTGATAATCATGAAATACAAGGCTATGTTATGATGTTTTGGTGTATTGGAAGAGGCGAAATGAGAAGATTTGGGACGACACTGAGAAACAGCAGCAGACCTCCGTTCAACTAGCAACAGAAACACTGCAACAGTGGTTATTAGTGAGGAATAATGCTGGGTAGAATATGCAGTCCAGCTCTGGTGTAACACGATGACAACATTCCGGTGATGGCGAAATAAAATGCAACGTTGACGCGACACTGTTTAAGGATCAGCAGAAGTTTGACATTGGTATGTGCGTTCGTGATGATCACGGTAGATTCATAAAAGCAAGAACCATATGGTATGACGGTCTACCTTCACCAACGGAAGCGGAAGCTATTGGTTTTAGAGAAGCCATCATTTGGCTAGGAGACATGGGAGTACCGAGGGTGTCAATTGAACAAGATTGTAAATGAAATTTTGTTCTCTGGCAGGACAGATGTCGTACACAATGTCTAGGACAATGTGTCTGCAGTCCAGATGTCCTAGACAACTGGTTATGAGGATCACAATTTATTGCAGTACTGAAGTAAATAAAAGCAATAAAAACACCAGTAATTTGTTAACCCAGTTCGGCGCTAAACAGCCCTACTCTGGAGGATATCAATCCAGGAAGTGAACACTACTACTCCGAATCAATACTTAGTCTTACAACACTACCAAACACCTTTTGGCATGTATGCCTTTTCTTAATCCTAGTAATCTTCTACTCAAGGGCTAACTCCCCCTGAATATGAGAACCTACCCAACTCCCTCTAATCACTAATCCCAAGTGACGAAACAACTTTAAACTTCTCAGTTTAAAAGACAAGGTTGAATGGCAACATTCAACGACACAAAGCTTCAAAGTATCAAGAACAATACTAAGAGCCACTAGGTGTTTTGCACATTGGGTACAAAACTTTGGACTCACAATCTTCAGTTATTGTGGGTTGAGTTTTAAGCTCTATGTTGAGTCCTTTATATAGGCGTGCAATTCTTCAGATAATCTTCAATCTTTCAGATACACTCAAATAAAAATTAGTTTTAAAACAAACTCCACAAAGATAAAGAATTAATCTCTATCCACTAATTAAATACGAATTGAATCGTATCTAACACATAGGATTAATAACAAACTTCATCATTAATCCTAATCTCAGCTTGTTACTAAAAGATTCGCGTTTTATTCAAATTAAAACAAACACGTGCGCTTAATGGATAAGCATTATCTTTTAAGCTGAACTAGGTCAAGATGTCCTACCCACATGTCTTGGGACATCTTGTTCGACATGCTGCCTATGCATGCTCTGAACCTAGGACATCTTGTTCAACATGTTGCATATGCACATCTTCAATATGCACAAGTGGTTTAGACTTAATTACTTCAGCATTGGTGCTTTAGTTAAGTCACTCTGACCAAGTTGTTTTAACCTTATGATGCAGCCAATCTCAGAAGAACTACAATCTCCCCCTTTGGCAAATTATGGCTAAAACAACCACAAACCACTTTGTTGAATGTGCACTCTTCAGTCTTCAATCTTTAAATTCTTCAATCTTCAAATTGATCTCTGTTGATGCAATCTTCAATTCTGAAATCTTCAGGTCTTCAATGTCTTTGATATTCAGAATCTTGTGTGGCTTCAATATTCAAGGCTTCTTCATTCTTGAATGTGTGATGAACCTTTTCTAGTATGAGACAGTCTTAGTCTTGTCTTCATATGATCCATTACAATGAATTTTCTAAGTCCAGGGATGAGATACCTAGTGACTTAGTGAACCAAAGTCTTGAGTTGCAGCGGAAAGTACTTAATTAGAGTGATCAAGACTCACTAGACTTCTTAGAGGTTCATATTGAGCATTTAAATTATGCTCTGGACACACTTATTTTAGCATAGCTTTTTAGTTTTTAATTTTTTTTTAAAGCTTGCTATTTATTTTCATCCGTAAAGCAAGAGAATGATTCTACTTGCCAAAGAGCTGTTCTATCATAAACTATTTCTCCCCCTTTTTACCATAATTTGTCAAAGGTTTTAAAGGAAAAAGTTCATTGATTAAAGAAAGCATACAAAAGTGCACTATATCTGAGTGCCGGATGTCAAAGTCTCCAATGTCTAGGACATTTGGTAGACCACATAACTTACAGAAGATGAACAGAAAAAGGAAAAATACACAAAGTACTTATTTTCCTATATTCAGAGTCTGTTCTTCAAGCTTCTTCTGCTTCTTCACCATCTCCAACTTCTTCATTCTCTTCTCCTTCTGCAGCAGCATCTTGTATGGACTTGATCAGATTGTCCACATGTTGTTTTCTTGTTGTGCTGGTCATGATGGTTTCTCCTAAGGTTTTGGATATTTGCATAAGTTCAGCAAGAACATCCTCCTTGTTTGCTCTAGGCATAGAGCCTGATGCTTCAGCCACCTCCTTCATCTTTGGGAACACAATGTCTGGAACATGTGTACCAGCAAAGAGCTTGTAATCAAAACTCAGGACTTGAGGCTTCTTGGTTGGAACTTCATCAGAGTGTAAGATTGTTGGAAATTGTCTGAGAATCATTCCAGTTATCAGGCTGGGAAAGGCAATAGGCAGCATTACAGCATATGTGTCAGCATGCTTCATGGTTTGGTTGAAAACGTGAACACCAAAGTTAATTTTCTTCTTTGTTCCTATGAGATATATCATCTTAGCCAGCATAGGAGTGATCCCAGAGCCATGATTTGTTTGTGCCCAGTTTGCTTCACCAATTTTGTTGAGAATTGCATACTTCACACTAAGAGTCCCTATTGAGAGTAGTCCTTTCTTGGGTCATTCTTTTACCTATCCTCCTGTATTCTCCTTTGTAATCTCTTCCAAGAGATCAGCTTCATCAGTCTCAGTTGAAGTGTTTCTCCTAAGGTACTCATTGATGGTGGTGGGGGAAAACTTCATATCTCTTCTTCTGACTCGAACCGTCCTAAACTCCTCACTTCCTTCACTACAAGCATTTGTAATGTTGACTATGAACTGCTTTACCAGCATCTCATAGCAGTTGCCCAGGTCTTTGACTGTTCTCATTAGCTCAGCAGCTTCTAAGAGCTCGATAATTTCTTTGCACTCTAAAGCATCTTGATGAAGCTCTCTTTCTTGAGCAATCCTCCGTTGATAGACATACCTCCACTTTTGAGCGCTTTCCTCAGAGTGGAAAGAAACTATGTCCATTGGAGCTGGAGGGATGTTTGCTGGAACTCTTCTTCCTCCAATCCTCTTTCTCCCAGAGGTCGTGATGTCTAGGATATCTGTTTCGACATCAGTGTCAGAATCACTGATAGCCACGACCTGCTTCTTTTTCTTTGAACTCTTTTCTCTAGTAGCTTTCTTCTCAGCTTTTCTCTTCCCTTTCTTCTCAGTAACAGGAGTCTCCACTTGCTTAGACCTATACGTCTTAGCTTTTCGTTTGATTGGGATGCTAATGCGTATTCCTTCACTTTCGTCAGAACTTTCCTCTTCAAGGCTTTGTTGAGGCTGACTATCTTTCTTTATGCCTTGAAGAATCTTGGCCAGGGGGACCTCATCTTCATCTTCCTCTTCTTGATCTTGCATCTTTTCTTGTTCAGGGGCTTGATCATGACCAGATGTTGGAACATGTGGTTCGACATCAGGTGTTGGAGCCTCTTCCGAAGGCATAGGTTGATCCAAGTTAGGATCCTCTTCATGAGGTTCTGAGAAGATGTGGGTGGTAGTTTCTGATGGAGGAACTTCTTTGGCTGGAGGAGAGCTTGACTCAGTAGTCTTGTTTTGATGTTCATCAGGAGATGTTGTTGTGTGTGCTTCACCTGATGTTCTGACATCTTGCTCAATTTCCTCACAGGGCTTTGGTTCAGAATCTTTGATTTCTTGATCAATTTCTTTTTGTTCTTTTTGATCATTCTTCTCCAAAGATTTGCCCGAGGACCTGCCCTTCTTTGTACACTTCCTTGAGGTTGATCTTTTGGTCTTCTTCTTCTTCTTAGCTGGACCTTCAGTTGGAGGAATCACGTTGAGTGGTATAGCGTTGGTGATAACTCCTTATTGATCAACACATAGGTCTTCAACCCTAGGCATTTGAGAGGATGCCTCGTTTGTAGTTGTCTTTGAATAATCTTGGTTTGAGTTGTTGTTTTGAGATGATCGTTGAGACATTGTTGAAGAGAGTTCTTTAGAAGAAAGAATTTCTGAGTTTGGAGAAAGATGTCTGACAAGATGTTGAGACGTTTGGTAGTGTCACATATGAGGTCTTAGTAGCCTTTTATAGATTGATGGAGAACTTAAGGCTACCTCTTTTTACGTGCAGATTTTTAATGTTTCTTTACTCTGCACGTTACCTTTATAGTGTCTATGACACGTTTTTGAGCGTGTGAATACCCAGAGACACACTAACGCTCCCAACCAAAATCTCTTCAGCTTCTTGTCCATTGTACAGATGTTGGGACATCTGGTAGGACATCTTGTCAACTTCTTCCTTGGCAGACAAGCAAGCTATTTATGGACCATTGTTGTGAGGTGTCCAAGTATAGCACTTATCACTTGACTTTATCCCTTTCATCACTACCTCTTGATCATTAGCAATGGTGCATTCATGATTGTTGAAGTGCACTTTTAGTCCTTGTTCACATAGCTGACTAATGCTAATCAAGTTTGCAGTGAGACCTTCTACTATTAGAACATCATCTAGACATGGAGTGTGTGGACCAGACAGTTTTCCAATGCCTATGACTCTACCTTTAACTCCATCACCAAAAGTAACACTTCCTTTTGAATGAGACCTTAATTCTCTAAGGTATCTCTCATCTCCAGTCATGTGTTTAGAACATCCACTATCAAAATACCAATTTTTATGTGGAGATATTCTTACAGGAGTATGTGCCTTTTGAGGTGGTGTTGGCTTACATACTTTAGTCAGAACTTCCTTATGTTTCACCCTTGGAGGTAGGATCTTCTTTTTGTTCTGACTTGGTGACTTAGGCTTCTGAGGGTAGCCATGGAGGTAGAAGCATTCTGAGATTAGATGCCCAGTTTTTCCACAATGTTTACATCTTTTCAGTGGTCCCTTGTACTCTTTGTATTGGGGGGACACATGTTGAGCATGATGTTGGGACATGTGGTCTGGCATATGCTTCCTTTGTTGAGCTGGAGGCTGAGACCTTTGTTCAAACCTTTTCTGCTTGTGTTGAGTCAGATGATGTGTCTTTGTCACCTATTTTTTTTGTTCAGCAGGTTGTTGAGGTTTGGATCCTGTCTTCTTATGCTTGTGCTGAGAAGGATGTTGTGACTTGTGGTTTGACATCTGGTCCTGAGATCTATTCTTTGGGGAAATTTTCTTCTCAGGAGCCTTGCTGTAGTTGTCATACCCTAACCCCTTCTTGTCACTTGGACTTCTACCAAGTTCAAGAACTTCTTCAAGCATGTCAGTTCCCTTGTTTAACATTCTCATAGATTTTGTCATCTCAGTGAGTTTTGAGTTTGACAAGATAACTTGTTCTTTCAAAGCAGCTGTTGATGCTTCTAGTGCCTCCTTTTCTTGAGCAAGTAATGTGACTTGTTCTCTCAAGCTAGTTGTAGAGACCTCTAGTGCTTCCTTATCTTGAGCTAGTTTCTCCATCTCCTCATCTTGTTTTCTTATAAGTTCACAAGATTGTTCCCATTTAATGGTGAGATTGTTGTATTTCTCATCCAATTCTTCTTGTAGGAGATCTTCATTGCTCGTGCTGCTGCTGGTATCAAATGTTCCAGTGAAGGCTTTATTTGTTGGTTCTTCTTCTTTCTCTTCCTCAGAATCAGATAAAGTAGCTGTCATTCCCTTTTTCTGTTTCTTGAGAAAGGTTGGACATTTTGGTCTGATGTGTCCAAATCCTTCACATTCAAAACATCTTACTTCTTTGTTTTGCTCAGAAGTATTCTCCTCCTTGGTCTTGCCCTGTGACTTGATGTTGGACCTCTTGTCTGGGACATTTGTCCTATACTTGGCTTGCAGCTTACTTAAGGCCCTGTTAAAGTCCTTTGTAAGGTAAGCTAAAGCCTGTGATAACTCATCATCATCTTGGCTTTCCTCAGATTTAAAAGCCAAGTTCTTCATCTTCTTCTCTGGTTTATCATCCAAAGACATCTCAAAGGTTTGTAATGAGCCAATAAGTTCATCAACTTTCATTGTGCTCAAGTCTTGAGATTCTTCGATTGCAGTCACCTTCATATTAAATCTCTTAGGCAGTGATCTAAGGATTTTTCTAGCTAACTTTTCTTCAGGTATCTTCTCACCTAGGGCAAAGGTTGAATTTGCTATATCTCGTATTCTAGTGTTGAACTCAGATATAGTTTCTTCATCCTCCATCCTCAAGTTCTCAAATTTTGTGGTGAGAAGTTGCAGCTTTGACATTCGAACTTTGGAGGTTCCTTCATGTGCAGTTTGAAGAATTTCCCAGGCTTGCTTGGCTTCAGTACATGTGTTGATTAACTTGAACATGTTTTCATCAACACCATTGAATATGGCATTGAGTGCTTTAGAGTTGCCACTTGCCTCAATTTCTTCTTCTGGACTCCAATCTGCCATTCCTTTTAGACTTGTGGAGCCATCTTCTGCTGTGATTATTGGATGATTCCACTCGGTGATAATTGCCCTCCATGCTTTTTGATCCATGGATTTCAGAAAGGTAACCATTCTTGCTTTCCAATAATCATAATTTGATCCATCCAAGACTGGTGGTCTGTTGATTGATCCTCTCTTGTCCATCTTGAACAAAATATATCTCCTTGGAGCTCACCCAGCAGGTTAGGGTGCCTGCTCTGATGCCAATTGAAATTCTGTTCTCTGGCAGGACAGATGTCGTACACAATGTCTAGGACAATGTGTCTGCAGTCCAGATGTCCTAGACAACTTGTTAGACAACTGGTTATGAGGATCACGATTTATTGCAGTACTGAAGTAAATAAAAGCAATAAAAACACCAGTAATTTGTTAACCCAGTTCGGCGCTAAACAACCCTACTCTGGAGGATACCAATCCAGGAAGTGAACACTACTACTCCGAATCAATACTTAGTCTTACAACACTACCAAACACCTTTTTGGCATGTATGCCTTTTCTTAATCCTAGTAATCTTCTACTCAAGGGCTAACTCCCCCTGAATATGGGAACCTACCCAACTCCCTCTAATCACTAATCCCAAGTGACGAAACAACTTTAAACTTCTCAATTTAAAACACAAGGTTGAATGGCAACATTCAACGACACAAAGCTTCAAAGTATCAAGAACAATACTAAGAGCCACTAGGTGTTTTGCACAGTGGGTACAAAACTTTGGACTCACAATCTTCAGTTATTGTGGGTTGAGTTTTAAGCTCTATGTTGAGTCCTTTATATAGGCGTGCAATTCTTCAGATAATCTTCAGTCTTTCAGATGCACTCAAATAAGAATTAGTTTTAAAACAAACTCTACAAAGATAAAGAATTAATCTCTATCCACTAATTAAATACGAATCCAATCGTATCTAACACATAGGATTAATAACAAACTTCATCATTAATCCTAATCTCAGCTTGTTACTAAAAGATTCGCGTTTTATTCAAATTAAAACAAACACGCGTGCTTAATGGATAAGCATTATCTTTTAAGTTGAACTGGGTCAAGATGTCCTACCCACATGTCTTGGGACATCTTGTTCGACATGCTGCCTATGCATGCTCTGAACCCAGTGCCTATGCAACTTTTAAATCGTTTTCCAAACTATAAGATTAATTTTATCCGGAGACAAGCTAATCACGTCGCTCATTGTTTAGCAAGGGTGTCGAATTTGTATGCTAGTCCCCACACTTTTGATTTGATCCCATCTTGTATTTTTCCTTTTATATTGAATGAAATAATATAAATTACCTTATGTCAAAAAAAAAAAAAGACTCATTAGGTTATAGGGTTAAGATGGTAATTAAGGGTGTATATGGGTTGGGCAAATCCAATTGACCCAGTCAAACTCACCTAATCCAATTCAAAAAGTGTGTTGGGCCGGGTTATTGGGTGGATATGAATTTCAAAATGAAAAATCCATAAAAAATATGGTTTATGGCAAATCCAAACCCAAACCCAAAAAACCCACCGACCCACAGAATCGGCAGTGCTATGATTTTTTAAAATAATTTTCTTATTAATATCAAAGATTTTCCATCATTAAAAGAGAAAAGTCACAAGTTCAATACTCAAATTTCCAAAATAAGTTGTATTTCTATGCATGTTTATTCCAAACGGCAAATGCATTACTCTTTCGCACATCACAGATTTAATGCATTATCTGATCATCTCCTTTGAGTTTTCACTTTTCTGCTTCTTTTTGTCATTTAAAAGTATTGGTGCTAAAAAATATCATTACTTGAAATTAGTGAAAATATGTTATTCTCATGAAAAAATATGGTGATGATATTATCATTTTATGATGTTAAAAAAGTAGTGAAAATATGTCACACTAGTTTTTAAGAAAATAAAAAAGTTGAGTCATTTTTATAAAAAAAATATGATTATTCGTCCTTTAGTCAATTAATATTAAACAAAAATAAAATAAAAATGGACAACCCACCTAACCGACCCGAAAATGAGTGGGTTTATCCAACCCGACCCAATATTAAAGTGGGTGGTTATTTTGCTCAACCTAATCCGGAGTACCATATAATGGTAATTAGTTAGTTGGTTGGTATAAATGGTTAAGTTAGAGAGAAAAGTGATTGTTTTTGGAGAATTGAAGAAAAAAGAAAGAGAGAAAGAAAGGATTTTGGAGAAAGGAAGAGAAGTGGAACAAAGAAGATGAACAAAGAGAAACGAGGAAGAAGATAAACTTCAAGAATAAAGTCATTTCAACTCAATTTTTTCATCAAATGTATACGTAAGGGAAGATTTATTTATATGTTTGGAAAATCATGTATTGAGGTAGAGAGTGGTCTACACTCTCTCACAAGTACCTCACAGTCTACAATGAAATTGGTTTTTCTTGAAACCCTTAGGGTTAGGTTTTTTTTTTTTTTTTAATTTTTTTTTTATTGTTTTCAATTCAAGTTTGGTATTGTTTTTGTACGATGGATGATTTTTGGTATGAAAAATATATGCTTGGTTGGTTTAGTTGTTGTTGTTGTTCATGAATATTTTGAAAGTGATGAAAATTGGTGATAAATTCATGAAATTTGGTGATATTGTTGTTAAATGATGTGTGTTAATGTTCAATAATCATATATGTTGATTAGTGAAGCTTTTGGGCCTCATGGGGTTTAAATTAGGGTTTTGGAAATGTTAAAATTTGAGGTTCGTACTTAAAATAGGCAGAAAACAGGATTTTTAAATCATGAATCGCTTCATGGCTCATGTGAATCGATTGATTGACCAATTCATTCTGATCTGGTGAATCGATTGATATTGTTCCAAAGTGAAAAAGGTAGGTTTTTTGAGGTTTAATTGATCCTTAATATATATTTACACGCACGCACACACACATTACCTATTCCTAATAATTAGATGCGTTTAGAGGACTTTTAAACCACTCTTTTCATAAAAACCTTAGAAGTAATTAGGAAGAATTTGTTTTTGAAAATAAAGTGAAGTTAGGATAATTAATTTTTTTTTTTTGAATAAGGCTAAATTTTATTATAATCACAAACACAGTGAGCCAGCACAAGGAGTACTAGTCTCACTAATGTACAAACACCAGGAAACAAGTGAGAAAACAAGCCTAAAACAGAGGCTACACAACAGCAATAGAAACAAAAAAAGCACCAAAACAAGGCTACATTATAGCAGACCGAAACAGAGCAAGGACCCCTGCTGAAAAACACAGCCATGAGCTAGCAAGCACAACAAAAAACAACCAGCTCCAAGTCATCCATAAGCCATACAAACTTTCGGCTGCACACACCATTCATAGAGAAGGGGATGAGACTTTAAGCGGTTTATCCACCACTTCCAAGAAGAAACTTTAATGCCTTCTAACACCTCCATCGAGCTTATACTCCCGTTGTCGAAAATAACAGAATTTCGGTGCCTCCACAAAGTCCAAACCACCGCATTCCATATCATAATCAGTCCCTTTCGTAAATTCTTGCCCCCAGAAGAGATGAAGAGGTTAAACATAGAGAACAAATTATGAGGGAGAAAAAAGGATAATTCCAGCCATTCAAACGCCCCCACCCAGACTTGTAGAGCAACTTTGCAGTAGATGAAAAGGTGCAAATTTGATTATGGCGCCGCATTACAGAGAGCACATGAAATGTCCCATCCTATATCCAAAGCCCGCATTCGAAGGAGATTTAACTGCGTCGGAAGTCTATCATGTAACAATTGCCAGACAAATGGAACGAGGTCAGACGGAACGGACAGATCAGAGATAAGATCAAAAGCCGATTTGACCGTAAAACCATCACCCTGCCCAGGACTCCACTCCCATCGGTCTTCTACCTCCAGCAGAATACTAATTAATTATTTCCAACATGTCACTAAGAAGTTCGTCTTCCCACCCAAATAGTCTTCTCCTCTATAGTAATCTCCACCCGTCTGCAGCCCCCAAAGGGTAGAGATCCCCTACCAATGCTTCCCTTTGGGTAGAAATAGTATAGAGCCGGGGGAAGCGAACTTTAAGCGGTATAGTACCTATCCAAGTATCCTCCCAAAACCTTGTGAGATTACCATTTCCTAATCGCTTCACCGCATTTTGGGCAAACCAATTCGTAGTGAGATTACAACCGATAGAGCAAATATCCTTCCACCACAAGGAAGAGAACCAAGGCTTGCTCGCATCCCCTAGGTCTACTTTCCTAACCGCCAAGTCGTCGTACTTACTCTTAATCACATCTCTCCAAATGGCATTCTCGTTAATGAGGAGCCTCCACAGCCACTTAGTCAATAAGCTAATATTGACAACTCGTATGTCCCGCACACCCAATCCTCCCTTCCTCTTGGGAAGGCACACAACATCCCACTTGACCCAAGGAATTTTGTTCTTTCCCCTCCGACCACCTCAAAGAAACTCTCTTTGCAACCGATAGATCTTTTTCTAGACAATTTCATATAAGAGAGATAAAAAATTGGGATAACATTAAGAACCGAATTGAGAAGAACAATACGACCACCAAGACTGACGTACTTGTTCCTCCACATTTCCAACCGCTTCCTAAGAGATGCAATAAGTGGTTCCCAAGTAGAAGCACGACGAGGGTTCGCCCCCACAGGTAGCCCCAAATAAGTGAACAAAGCTGCCACCCTTAAGAAGTCACCGGACATATTCACCCCCATCAAGTTACTCTTCCAAAAATTAACTTTTAATCCGGACACCATCTCGAACCCGCGGAGGATAGCCTTCAAAGTCCACAAGTTACCAATTGTTGCCACTCCAATGCATAAAGTGTCGTCTGTGTATTGTAAGTGGGAAATGATCGAGTTACTAGAGCCAACCCGAAAACCACTAAAGCAATTGGTCGCCACGGCCTTTTTCATTAGACCTCTAAGACCTTCCGCTACCAACAAGAACAAAAAGGGGGCTAGAGGGTCCCCTTGTTTTAAGCCCCGTTGAATATTGATCTCTTCCGACGGACACCCATTTACTAGGACCGACATATTTCCAGCCCACACACAAACCCGAATTCAATCTTGCCATTTAGAGAAAAAGCCAAATCTTTTCAACATATAATCCAAGAAGCTCCATTCCACCGAGTCGTAAGCCTTCTCAAAATCCACTTTAAGGATAAGACAACTTTGCCCATTTCTCCTAGCCATGTCCAACACTTCATTCACAACAACCACCCCATCGACTAAATGCCTCCCTTTCAAGAAAGCTGACTGGGTTGACTCCGCAAGAGAATTCATAACACGAGCTAGCCTAGCCGTAAGAACCTTCATAACAATTTTATAAAGGCAACCAAGGAGGGAGATTGGCCTAAAGTCCCCTAAGGAGAATGGTGAGTGGACCTTAGGAATTAGAGCCATAAAATAAGAGGAGAAACTCTTGGGGAGGTTAGAAATACCGTGGAATTGGTCGAATAATATACGCACTTCACCTTTAAACAACCCCCAAAATTCTTGAAGAAAAGCGAAGTTAAATCCATCCGGACCGGGGCTTTTGTTACCTTCGGATTGGAAGACAACATTCTCAATTTCCTCTAGCTGGAAGAGACAAGTCAGCTGTTGATTATCATCATAGGACAGTGTCGGGAATTGAATTCCATCAATCTTCGGCCTCCGCCAACAAACCGAACTAAAGTGCTTCCGAAAAAGGTCACAACAGCCTGACGGATATCAACCGGTGTCTCAATCCACCCATCCTTCGTCCTAAGAGCCGTAATAGAATTTAGTTTCCTTCTAGAGTTAATGCACGCGTGAAAGTAGCTCGACTTCGCGTCATCCTCCCTCAGCCATCTAGCTCGAGAACATTGAGCTAATCTTTAAATGCGACATCTCTGAGAATAAAATTTTCCGTCGCTCCACTTCCTCCGCTGAAAGACCCACCGACTCAGCTTGGACATCCAACAAGCTTATCTCGGAAATAAGCTTCTCTATCTTCACATCCATAACACCATAAGCCTCTTTATTCCAATCTTTGATGACAAATTTCAAGCTTTTAAGTTTCTCTTTAAGAACATAAGCCATCCATCCAGTAAAACTACAATTTCTCCAATGATTCGTTGTTCTTCAACCAAAAGTTTTTGAAGCGAAAAGGTCTCGGCCCCCAATCCCCACGTGAATGCTGAACCACAAGAGGACAATGGTCAGACACCGAACGCGGGAGCACCCATATGGTCGGATTCTCCTCCATTACTAACCAGTCCTCTGACACAAGAACACGGTCAATTCTACTCATAGAAATCCCATTTGAATGGGCCCAAGTAAATTTCCTACCCAAGACCGGGAGATCCAGCAGCTCCATATTTCTCACAAACTCCCTGAATTCCACAATCTCTACTGTTAAGGAATTCTGACTTAAATGATTCAAACCTCTTCTTTCATCACTATTTAGGACCGCATTGAAGTCACCTAACACGCACCACACATTCCCCCCGAACCCTCCCTTTGACATAATCAAATTCCTCCATAGTCTTCTTTTAGCACCTATATCACAACCAGAATAAACATTGACAAAAAAGAATACCTTCTTGTCATAGCCCCAATCTAAGCAAACACCCATAAAACCTTTTCCTATGAAGAAGAAAACAAGAAAGGCAGAAGCTTTATTCCAAATTGAGAGGATACCACCGCTATTACCGGACGATGGGAGATACGCCCATTGACAGTTGTCCCCACCCCAAATTGCGAAGCACAACTCATCAATCACGATTTCCAACTTTGTCTCCTGGATGGCTAAGAACTCCACACTCTCCTTAGTCACCAAGTCAGCGAATGTTAATAGAGCATATTATCATTGAGGACCGTTTGACTTCTGCCATCCAGCCAATTCACTTCTATCTCTGACTTCCATTTCAATTAATCTGTCTATTGGAGCCTATTCATTAGGATAATTAACTAAGGTGTTAGTTAGGAAGGGTTAGAGGATGGGGTTGAGTGGAGTTAGGATTATTAAAATTAAATAACATAATCTCTCTAAAATGGTGATTGACTACGATTCTGGCAAGTGGACCAAGTTGTCGTAGAGCAATAATTTACACTTTAGGTGCCACATACCCTAATTACTAGATAAAGTTATTTACATACATGCATTATGACCATCAACCATCCAATGCCCCTAGATCTTAGTTTCGGGCTATTCAGCTTCTAATTGTTATGTCGCAAATAATGTCTGATTCCTCCTCTAATTGTTAAGTCACAACTAGTTCAGGTTGTTTACCATATCTACACATCTAGTGTTATTTATTACTAGTTCTCGACAAATAATAGTGAGAACCCTAATATGCTACTATTAAAGTAAACCTTAATTATTTATTCTAAAGGCGTTGCCGTCAATCCGGCCAGATTCCGAGTAACGTGTTAAAGCAAGAAAACAAATAACAATAATAATTTATTGAATTTCATTTATTATAACTTTGACTCAATTACATGACCCAAGTATTCATCGGGGAGTTCATCTTCTCCACCACAACCTAAGGAATTTATTACAAAAGACTAAACATGGTTAAATTACAAGAATCTAATAGAAAAGCCTAAAGAATCCATACCTTGCTGAGTTAGTTTTCCCGTAACGGGAGAAAACTTTGCCCTTAGAGCTCCTCCGAACTTCTCTCCAAAAGGAATAGAAAGTTCATCTATTTCTGAATGAAAAATAATGAATTATGGAGGCTCTATTTATACTTTTCGTAATGGGCCTCAGCAAGCCATCGTGACACGATAGGTCCATCGTGGCACGATGGGAAGATTCAGTTCAAAAATATAACAGATCCTGTGCATTTCATCAGCGTGGTCACCAAGTAATGTCATCGTACTGCGTTGAGGTCCATCGCACCACGATGCAAAGATTTTCTTCAAAAATATAATTTCTGATGTTTTGGCGAACAAGCAGCTCTCATCGTGGCACGATGGAGGCCATCGTGACATGATGAGCTGTTTTTCTTCATTTTTGGGCTTTTTCTTGTCTTTTGCATGTCTTCACTTTGTCTTGACGCTTTTTCTCGATTCTTTAGGTTTTTGTTGATATTTGGGCCTGTCTTGGTTAATTTACTACTAATAATACTACCTAAAATACTGCAGAAATTCCTGTCATCAGTGATTATGAATGAGTTGTAATTGATTTGCTTTGTTTGATGAGTTTTAAATGACGGGATATTAATGATGCTTAGTGGATGAGTCTAAAATAGATGAGTTTTGATTAATGAGTTTTATATCATTATTTTTATAAGAGATGGTTGAATTTTTAGATTTATTCAATAATTAATGCATATAAGCTATAATATAGACCAAATATATCAATTATTGAATGAATCTAAAAAGTAAATTGTCTTTTATAAAAAGGACTGGAGGGAGTAATAAACTTAATAATTAATTAAGAAAAGGTTGTTTTGGAATTAAAATGCATTTACCGACAATTTACTGAGGTGTTGAGTAGCGTGGAGAATGTGATCGAGTAAGTTTATAGGATTAGTTAAATTAATTTACTTAAACTTTAAAATTGTGATTTACGAATGAGTCGTAATTAAATGATGTGCAATGATGTGTGACTATGTGACATTCATGTATTCATAGTGAGTCAATGATCAGTTTGATAATTTCAGTAATATCTGATATCCAAGTATTGATGTGTCGGTTGACACCACATGCATATAGAGTCGACATAGGAAATACATTGCATGCATACATGCAATAATGATGTGATACACAATTAACGAATGATGAGCTGTTGTGTGATTGGTGAATCGTTGATTGATAAATGTATCATGACAGTGTGTGGTGATTGTATGCTTAATAATATGTTTTATTTAGTATATTACCATGCTATTTTGTTATTACTTGTGAATATATTTCCACCGTGTTTTGTTTGTGTGTTTGGACTCTTGGGAGTTAATATACTCAGGTTGAGGAATGAGGAGTCACAACTGCTGAGAGTTTAGGAGATGGCGTTGTAGCCTTACTCCTTGTTGTTTATTTGTTTTTAGTTTTGGTTCAGTATCGAGTCACTATGGTATTTGTAACATATTGGGATGGGGGCGAACTCAATAATGTTTTTCTTTCTTGAATATATATTGTTAACCCATATGTTGTTGAATTATATGTTGTCGAATTATATGATGATGAGATAAGGCTGTTAAGCCTTATTTTCTTAGAGTTTTTGTTTTTATAATATATATGTTATGATTGGTTGTCAGACTGTTCATGGTTTAGTTCAGTCAGAAAACTTAACTAAATCGAATCATAATAATTATTAAAAAGAACTGAATCGAATTGTTATTGTTTCACCTGAACCAAACCGAAGTGAAATGAATTAATGGTTCAATGAACTAGTTTTTTTTTTATAACTGAACCGAAATTAATTGTTATTGTAATATTTTTTTTGCATAACTAAATTAATTTTTATGGTGAATTGAACGTTTGTTCCATTTTGATTGAATTCCAAAAATTTACAAAGATGAGCGTTTTAAATTGATGAATTGAATTTGTTGAGAAAGATACCTCAGATTTAGTGACAGTGGTAACATATATGAAATAACTTCCTATTAATCTTTGGTGTTTTTGGTCTATACATTTTCCATAACAATAGCTTCATACTCAATTTTTTCTTACGCGGAAGCTTCATATTCAATTGATTCACATAAATTTGATTATTTCTCCATTTCATCATCAGTGAATATCTTTTAATTATTCTGTGAAGATATTTAAAGAGAAAAGAGATGGGTTTAGACAAAAAATTGCACGAAAAGTGAAAGAGACGAGTTTGGATCTAGGTCTCTTGGTAGTCATAAAAGATGGAAAGAATATTTTGATTTTGAGATAATTTAAAGTTTGTATCTGGAAACGTGATTTTGATTGATTAGGAGTAAATTGAGTTCCTTTTGATTTTGGAAAATTGGAACTGCGAACATGATTTTAGTTAGGTTTGAGTTCTCTTTCGTTTTGGGGATTTTTTTTTGTTGAACTTTTAATAACTTATGCAGTTCGGTTCTTAACAGTTCATTTTGATTAACAGCGGTTCAGTTGTAGTTAGAGAATTGTAACTAAATTATAGGTTCAGTTCACAAACTACTACAATTGGTTCAGTTAATTTTAGTTCGGTTCGGTACTATTCAACAATTTGGTTCGATTCGCATTTATTTTTGTACAATCCTATCCTCGTTGTAACTCATGAGGACCATTGGATTCATCTCAACGACTCCATTTTCTCTAAACCAGTTATTGTTAGCTAACACTGACAGTTATAACCATCTGCCTCTATATAACGACAAGGAGGAGGTACAACTTTCAATTACTTTTCACTTCACTTATCCTTGACCAGTGATGATAGGACAATATATGATGTTTTTAGTATGTTTTAAGGTTTATTTTATGTAATTTTTAGTAGTTTTTAATAAGTTGCAAGACCAAAGCATGCAAAAAGCTCAAGATTTTCAATGTGAGTGAGATTACTTGACCAAGAAGCAAAAGTGGAAGAAAAAATACAAAAAAGGCAAAAAAGGGGCTAAAAGGAAGAAAATACGCAGATCTCAGTGACGAACCATAACTGGAGCTAAGAGTATCGGAATTAGGCCCATGACCATGCGTTGGAAAGCTAAGAGAAAGAGCTATAACTTTCATGGTGAATCCAAGAGCCAAAAATTAAGTCATCATTGTAGTACGATGGGTTACATCGTACTACAATGGAATCCAAACTTGGCGACCAAGGAACGTAAAAATTAAGCAATAAATCGGATCCCATTGTACCACGATGGAAGGCATTGTGCTACGATTGATCCTTGTGTGACATCGTGCCACGATGGGATCTCATTATGCCACGATGGCGCGTATTTCTTAAGCCCAAATCCACTAGAAAAAATATAAATAGAGCTCTCCTCCTTAACAATTATTCATTCAGAAATTTAGAGAACTACAAGTCTCTAAGGAGTAAAGGAGGAGCAAGGGAGGAGCTCTAAGGGGAGGCACTCTACCCCCACCATAGGGAGATGTCACTTCATCTGCAAGGCATCGATGTTATTTTTATGTATAATTTTACTCTTTTGCTTAATTATGCATTTTAGTAGCTAAACCTCATAGGTTAGGTCAAGCAGATGAACTCCTCTACTAATTCTTGAGAACATGTATTTGGTTATGAGCAAGACTATATAAATGCAACCACTCTATTTTCTCCATTTACTTACTGCTTTTATACAATTTATAAGTAGACGTCATTTATGAATTGAATCTTAAATATTAGGAATGATCTTTTAAAAGAGACTTATTACTCGATCATGTAGCACTAAATAGGCTAACCCGTAAAGGAGACAATAACTTCTCAGTTAGAGGTTAAATAGGATTAACTCGTGCCCATACTTAATGTTGGATTTTTGAAGATTGACTTGATTTTGCAAAAACAATATTCTAGCCAGATGTTGTACCAGATGTGGCAAGACCAGTGAACAACATTGCCAGCTGGTTAGAAAACCCTATTTCGCGCCATATACACGCGCCGTTTTCTTGAATCCTAGTTTTTGCATCTTCAGGCATACCTTGCACACCAAGAAATAGGTTTATTTCCTTACTCGCTGAAGATTTCATGAAGATTATTTATTTCTTTAATATATGAAGATATTTAAAGAAATATTATATTTGGTTCAAGAATATATTTGTGCTGGATCTTTCACACGCTTTCATCTGGGATTTTGAAGCCCTAATGATCTAAGAAGCCCATGACAACTCTGGGTATATATATGTGAAGACAAAAACCTAGTTTAGTTAGAGAGTCTAGCCGTATTTATCTTTAGGGTTTTAGGTGTTCATCGTGTCTTATTTGTGAGCCTTTCTTGCATTACTTTGATGCATGCTAAGGATTGTGTTTATTGTGTTTTAGTGTGATCTTCTCCAAAGCTTTGAAGCAAGGAGTAAGGTTATTATTTGTCAAACACTCAAAACCATTAGGTAAAAGTGTGTAGTTGTCTAGGGGAGTGTCTCCAAAATATTGCAGTTGTTATTGATTGTAATATAGTGCTGGAGGTATTGTTATTTGGTAGGAAGTGACTAGAGGTTGTCATATAGGAGTTCCTGAGTAGAATTAGCACGAGTAGTGATTAAATGATAAGTGGTAAACGGGGGAGTTTACCTTTGAATCGATACTATCATAGTGGATTCCTTCCTGAATTTGTATTCCTCATAGTAGGAGTGGTTGCTTCAAACTGAGTCAACAAATATATTGTGCAAGCTTATTTCTTTTGTCCTTTTAAGTTATATTATATGTTATATTACTGTGTGTGGTTAAGTGTTGGAACATATGTCCCAACATTCGTAGCTGGACAAGTGTTGACACATCTAACAAAACATATGTCCTTCAATTAAATTGTGCATGACTTACGCTACACTAATTAGGACTGACGTGACACATGTTGTAACATGGGTCGCTTATTAGGGGTTAGTTTATACATTTGCATGAGGGTATTATTGGATGCGAATAAGCACATTGCACCAACACTGTTAATTTGCTAGGGAAATAGAATTATGATTATACTTAAATAGCGCCAATTATCAAGCACGAGTAGGGAAGGTTTCAAAAGCACTTAACCTATACTTCTCATCTGATCTCTTTTAATATTTTATTTTCTGTTCTTAATTATATATCTTGACACAATCTCTGTGAAGATGAATCTTTATAAATATTATTACTCGACAACAGACTGATTCACTTGTCAGACAACAATAAATTACAGACTGACTTTTTATTTAACATTAAAGACTAATTTGATAAAATGAAAACCCCAAAGACGTAATTAAAAATATAAAAAACTATTAAAGGATCACATACAATAATTTTAAAACAATATTTGAAATACTAGTAACAATAAAAAATTGCTTAGATAATCCTATATAAGGTGGTGGACCATCCAATAGTTAAAACCTTCACCATATCATGAAGCCATCGGTAACTTATTTTACCGGTCAAATCTCTTTTTATGCCTTGGTCAATTTTTATTTTTTTGTCAAATTATTTAATAGATGAAAATTCACCTTTTAAAATGAATAAATATTAAATTTTGAATTCGATATAACTATCGGTCAAAGTTACTATGTTAATATAAGCTAAGGGAAATGCTCATGAGGCAATGATTAATAAAACGTTAACATAATTTTGAAAATAATACATTTAATTTCTTAAAATAAATTTAAAATATTTTTTATTTAAATTTTTTTTCTTTCGTTTTTATTTTTTTAACCATAATTTATCATCCGTAAATTAATTATCAGTTAATCTTATTATGCTATTGTTGATTTATTAGTTTTTATCGAAAGTGTATGAATCGAATTTGAGATTAATCTTATCGCTAGACTCTCTATAAACTCTTTCAATCGACCACCAAACTTCATTTTAATGATATGATTTTAAAAAATGAGGTGTCAATTTAACTATCGAAAAGGCTCATGATTAAAAAGAACAGAGAGAGACATAATGACCACTATATATAGTATATACTCCTACATGCATGCATTGCATTTTTTTCTTTAATAATTTAGTAGTTAAGAATTTTATCTTTAAAATGAATTAGTTCAATTTTTGGTCCAAAATTACTTGTTTGAATTGTTGGTCGTCGTTTTATTGCGGCGTTAGTTTGTTGTTCCATTTTGGTGTATTATTTGTTCGGTTCAAATTGACAGATTAGATTTTACTTGGTGCGTATTCAACAATTAATGATTTTGACGTCATCAACGTTGCAGACTCGTAGACATAAGTATTCTGAACACTTCAAGTTCGTCATATTCGTAGGTTTTGCCGTCATCAACGTAGCCGTTATATGCTATTAACGTGATGCCGTGATTTTTTCGTATATTCATCATTTTTAGTTTTTAGCAATCTTAAATTGTATTATTTAATGTATTCTATCAATTTAAATGAATGAATGTCGTTTTTAGTAAAAATAAAATAAAATAAAATAATGGCATATAATTAATAGTATAAATTAGATATATTACTTTTAAAATAAATATAAAAATTAAATTTTCTTTATATATAAATTCTTAGGAAGTACTTGTTACAATTACATACAATATATATGTTTGATTTAACTCAAAAAAATTAATCACGTGCGTCTGCGGTTGCCCAGTGATGGAAGGTTGCCAGCCTTGTTATAAGGAAAGACCGCAGACGGGACCAAGACCACAGCACTCACCCAACTCTCACTTTATATTCTTTTTGAGTTGCATGTTGATTGTTGAGTCAACCCAACCCAAACTTCATCCTATGACCCTTTCTTCTAGTTCCCTAGAGCTTCTTAGTGCTTTTACCACTTGCCACTTCTTGTACTCATGTCAAATCTAGTGATACTGTTCTTTTGTGTAAATCGGATATTCACTGCATACAACTGCAGAGATTAATCTTTCGAGTCTTATGGGACTCAAATGAACGGCAAACTCTTATATTCCTACAAGTTTTAACACTACTGTATGCCCAAGATAGGAATCGAACTCATGACCTTCGTAGCTATAAGAGACCCAAATCTAGTGATACATTTGTTGCTACTAAATTATTTATCACCTCCATTTTATATCTTTGATCTTTTTAGTTTTTAAATTTTGTTCTAAAATTTTAGTCCTTTAAAAAATTAAAATACAATTAAAGATGTTTTATTGTTTGTAATTTTATAAAAATTAAATTAAATTATTTTTTTCAGGCTTTGGCCCCTTTATGTATAAAAATAAATAAATTAAATTACTTATTAAATGAAGTTTTCTTTTACTTTATAAAGTAAGGATAAAAAATAATTAACTAATCATGTGTAAAACTCTAAATATAGAACCAAAGTTTTGGGAGGGATGAAGTAAGATTGATTAATGAGTTTAATTACTATTACTATTTAATGTTTTATATATGTATTAAATCATATTTTATTAGTACTAGGGATCGGTGGCGAAATTAGCACATTGCCTACGACGAGGGGGCCAAATATATAAACAAATAAACAAATTAAAATTAATATTAATATATTAAATTTAATTTATAAGCAAAAAAGTTCACAATAATTTTAATGACATAAGATATTGAGTTCAACCACACTTCAACGAGTCAAATTAACTTGTATTGTCTTTTTTAATGTAAGCAATTAATACATTTGTAATAAAAAATTTGTTCATTTTATTTTTTAAATCTTAATGACATATGATAATTTTTTCCCTAACAAAACTCTCTTTGTAGTTGTTAAAGAGACTAAAAATGACAAAATAAGACAAAATATATCTACTAAACAAGTAATAATTTTTTTTACATTCTTATTTCTCTTAATATTTTACAATTAAATTTATTTAGGGTAGCTAAATATTACATATATTAGTTTATACAAAAAAAAAAATTTTTTTGGCTACCCAATTGTTGTACATAGATGCACCCCTGCTAGGATGGGGTTCAAATTCTAGAATTTGTTTTTCTCTATATTTATAGTGTGTGATACTCAGGACCGTTTATGAGATAAGGCGAAAAGGGCGACCGTCCTAGAAAAAAATGAGACTCAAATTTTATTTTATTTTTACAGTGTTTTTAGATTTGCTAGTTTATTGTCTGTGTTTTTCATTTCAGTGTTCATTTTGGGGTAAGATTTAGTCCTCCCTTTGTACATATTGTTTTTTTCTCTATTTAATAATTTTGAGCTATAGATATATGATGGGTTTGTTTAGGGGTGCCAACATAGTTGGGATGTCTAATCAATCCTTGATGCTTAAATGCTCTTGCCATATAAAAAAAATGTCAAATAAGCTATAAGCTCATGGTAATATGATAGTTACCAAATAAGTCTTTTACCACGAGCTTATAGCTTACTTTTTTTAAGCTATTTCAAGTAGCTTATGAGCTTATAACTTATCATTTTTTCTTCCAATTTTACCCTTATATATTTTTATCCTTAAAAATATATTATTACAATTTAAAATAAAATAGGTAAATTTCATACCTTTTTTTACGCCAGCCTATCCATTATTATTTTTACTATATTGTACTTTTTTGTCGTTGCTATATCTCCTTTTAAAATGTTGTTGTACAAATATATATATATATATATATATATATATATATATCTTCCGTAACAATATTTTATGATGCATTGTACATAACTATAATATCATTATCACCCCTTCATTTTAGTACTTTTGATTTATTTGTCATGTATTTATTACTATAGAAAATGCATGTACCTATATTGTCATAGTTTTTTTTAGTACATTTGATTTATGTATTTGTTATAAAAACCTAAAAAATATAATTTTTAATCTTTTATATAAAGTATAATAATTGAAATGAAAATAAATTTAAATAAAATTTCAAAGAAGAAAATTTAATTCTATATAAAAAAATTAATAATATATAAAAGATATATTAAATTAATAAATTTAAATAACTAACTTTGAAGTATCTTAAATATTGATTAGATATAGATTTAATAATGAGATATTAAATTGATAAATTTAAATAACTAAATTTGAAGTATCCTAAGTATTAATTAGATATTGATTTAATAATGATTTTTTATAAGAGATTTTATATGCCCATTTTGTCACTTGACTAGTTAGTTGAATGGTTAATTTTACCAAATACTACAATCAACTTATCAGCCATCAGCTATAAGCTATCAGCGATAACCTAGCTTATCAGTCATCCGCTATTTTTATCAAACAGAGCCTAAATATCTTTTGAAGATTTTAAATTTGAATATATTTTATATTTATATTTACCATAAAGTTTCGTAAGAAGTTGCAATCTAAATTATTGTGTTGGAAAGAAGTGAAAAATATATAATATTATAATATAGAAATAAAGACTTTGCATCTAGCATTAAATTGCTCAAAGTTGCATTTGATATATGGCCATATGGTTATACAGCCGACACTTCCAACAAAGCACCGTAGCTTAGCAAAAGACAACATGACAACAATGATATAATGATGATGAAATACAATCAGCAGAAAAATCTTTTAGAGTCATTTATTTTTTTGTGGTTGTTGACAAGACAATAACTTCATTAGAAAATAGATTTGAACAATTAGAAGTATTTGAAATCATTGGTGAATTTTTGCACAATTTTTAAAATTATTTCTTCTTGTAAGGATTTGTTAGATGTTGATGTAGACGATCTTTTTTTAATTTAATATGTTGCAAATGTGTCCGCCAAATGTGTAGATGTCAGCAATTAAAATTCTTGAGTATGTCAAAGTCGCTAATTGTTGCATTTGCAGAAAGAAATTTTTCAAAGTTCAAATTATTGAAAAACTACTCGAGATCGTCAATGTCACAATAAATGTTGAATGGTCCAGCCATTTTATGTGTTGAGAAAGATATGATAGAACATATTAAATGATTTAGAAACAAATATATTATTAGTGGATTTTCAACAACAAATACTCGTAGGAAGTGTTTTGTATGAATATTTTTTATATTAAATAAAAAAGCGATGGTTTTTTTTTTTTAAAGAATTCAAGTTTTTTATATCATTAGTAGTTAGACCACCAAAATCGTATTAACATGTTTGTATACCCTTTAAATTTTGTTGATACTGTTTTTTTAAAAAAAAAAAACCAATATATCATTTAAAATAATCGCCTCTTACAAGCAAACTACCAAAAAAAATAAAAAAATTGATAGATATTCAAGTTCGTTCTGAGAATGATCTTGAAAACAAATTGCAAGCAAACCACAAAAAATTAAAGAGTTAGAGAGTAAGAGAAACAAACACCAAGAGTTATAGTGATTCACCCTTAACTTTTTGGGTTACATTCAGTCCCCACTTCCAGTGAGTTTATACACTATAATATGCTGATGTTACAAATTCAAGATTACAACACTTCCTTGATCTAGACCTAAGACCAAGATCCAAGCACTTACAGCTTGATCTTCCTTTAGTCACACCTGACTAAATCACTACAAGAAAACATCATTGTAGTGGCCAATCCAATATTAATTTACTGGTCGCTTTGGCAGCCAGTAAGTTTGTGGCCGTCAAAGCCGCCACAAAATAAAGTAAAACGACCAAAACTAAAACAATTTCTGCCACTTAGCGGCGGCCATGGCCGTCGCAAAATATTACAGGTTTCTCTTCTCCCACTCTTATCTCCTTCACCCTCATTTCTTTTGTCTCATTCTTATCTCCTTCCCCTCATTTATTTTTCTTTTCTCTCCTTCACCTTCATTTCTTTTTCTTTTCTCTCATTCTTATCTTCTTCCCCTCATTTTTTTGTCTATTCTCTCATTCTTAACAACAACAACAACAACAATATCAATATCATCAAATTCTTAACAACACCAATATTATCACCACCAACATCATCACTCTCTTTCATTCTTCAATTAAAAATTCATTCTTAACAACAACAACAACACCAATATCATCAAATTCAACAACACTGATCGTACCTGTGCTGAAGGAGCAGGATCGTGGGCCAGCAACGTCGTTGTGCGCGGTGGTTGGACAACGGAGGGGGGGTTTGTACCTGCAGACACTCTGATGCTTAAGTCAGCAATAGTACAAAGAGAAGAGGTAGAGAGAATGAATAATGTGTACCTGACTCCTCAATGATGAGGAGTATTTATAAGCCCCCAGCGCGGGGCCAACGATTATCCCTATTGAGCCGTTGGGCACGACCCAATAATGGATAACTACCAGATTTCTGCATGAGAGCAGGAGAAACCGTTCAGGATCTCACATGGGGTTTATCCATTACGCGGGAAAAGCGTGAAGGATAGATATGGATGAAGCGACGTGGAACACGTGCTGATATAAAGTCGTGCAGCTGTCGAGCAAGCGTGCTCGACAGGTGACGCGAGGCAGTTGGTGTGGAGCTGTTGTGCTCGCCATGACGGGCAGGAATGCTGTTCTGCGCTGCGCGCTTGGGAGGAGATTCTGCTCGGAGAGCCTCCTCGACGGCGTCGAGGGGAGCTGCGCGGAAGCATGGGTGCAGTCCAGAACAAACACCAATATCATTAAAATTGTGATAACTACTCTTCCATCAAACAAAAAAAAAAAATTAATAATAATATTAATTAAAATTTGCGATTTTTTCAATTTTGTGGCCGTTTTTGCCACTTTGTGGCTATCATTTGGCGGCCAATAAAAGCTTGTTTTCTTGTAGTGAATAGTCAACCAATAGTTACGTGTTGACTTGAGCAACCTTATAATGATAATAAGTATGGTCCTAAGCTTGATTACAAAACTCAATACAAAGAGACAAGCTTAGAATAACCGTACTCTATTCCATATAATTAGATCTAAGATCTTTGTAATGAGAAATAGAGAATAAGAGTAACTTAAAAGAGAGTTACGAGATTGATTAAAAATGCTTTACTTTTGCTTGATTGCTTAAAGAACTCATGCCTTTGAACATGGTCTTTCATGTTATTTATAGATGCAGTCTTAAGTGTAATTTTAGACTTGAGGATATATCCGTTGAAGAGTGATTCTAGCCGATACAAATAACCCAAGGATAGCTTCCACAACTTCTGCATAATTCTAAAAATCTGCATAATCTTGTTTCATTCTTGTTTTGATTTTGCCTTAATCCAATCTGTTTGAAACTTGTTTCTGGTTGTAATGAGTTGTTATGAGTAGTAGCATACTTGCATACCACATTTCAGTACATCATATAGCCATTATGTAGCTTTAAAACAAGTACATATGACAGTTGGAGTTGTTTTGCAAAAATTGCGTACTCCTTTGCACAGACTCATTCTCAATTCTTTCTTTAATCATTATGGAAATTGATATGTGAGTGTGTGAGTCATTCATTCTTATTCATAAGCTCATCGTGGCTGTAACTGAGCTTTAGAGATATCTATTACCATTCCATAATACAGTTGGAGTTGTACTACAAGGAATAAACCTAGTTGTACTTTGCATATTTCATTATAAAAGAATGTTTTCTCTTTTGTACTATTGAAAGTACAATACAACTATGAGTTCAACTTTTGTTGTTTCTTTTTAATTGGTTTAGGAAGTATGTTCTCAAGTTGTAATCTCAGATTTGCAATCCTTAAAGCCATGTGCTTGTGTCAATCTTTAACTTTTTCCAAAAGCTCAAAAATGACATGTCTCTTGATTGAATTAATTGATGTTATTAAATTTCATTCCTTAAATGGTCTTGAAACTTGTAGAGATTTGATTCTCTGATCTTAAAAGTGCTTATTTGTTCCATACTTATTTAACTTTAAAGCAGAAACACTTTTACTAGGAAAATCGGTCAATTCTGTCTGTCGGTCAAGAACATTTTTAGAATGATCTTGTTTCAGTGTTTTCTGTCAAAACTTACTAGATTGCCTTTTTGGATATAGTCAGTCAAACACACTTGTTAGATGTGACAAAATGATCAGAATCTATTGAAACATAATTAAAGATGTTTGTAATCTTTAAAACATTAAAAATGGGTTTTTCCTCAACAACATTAACACCAGTCATTTCCCGACCTATAAACAAAAACCATACAATATAAAAAATTGGGTTAATAGGTCTTTACCCCCTGCTAAGTGGGCGTGTTTTGAGTTACCCCCTACTAAAAATTCCTTGAAGATTCCCCCCTTGCAAAGTATTTTTTTTTTTTTGGTTTCCCCCCTTTTCCTCTCTAGGATGCAAGAAATTTGAACTTTTTAAATCGGTAGAATAAAATTACCGATTTAAAAAATATAACTTTTTAAATCAGTTGAACAAAATAACCGATGTAAAAAGTGCACTCAAGGAGGAAAAAAAAAAAAAAAACTTTGCAAGGGGGCAATCTTCAAGAAATTTTTAGTAGGGGATAACGCAAAACACGCCCACTTAACAGGGGGTAAAGACCTATTAACCTAAAAAATTTGGTCAACAAGAGAAGAAACATTAACAAATTCTCCTCGATATATAATATTGTTGCACTTTCACTATATGCTCCATATCATTGTCAACCATATAATATGAAAAACCTCTTGTTATTGTTTCCTTTTAATAAAGTCACCAAAAAGAATAATTAAAATGATTACAAATATCAACAATTGCTATAAATATATAAGCATTTTTGTCCTGAATTTAGCTCAATCAATAATATTTAAATTGTTAGGTCGAATATTTTCTATATTTATTTCATGGTCCATATGAGTCTTGAAATTTAGTTCTAGAATTATTTTTTAAAGAGTATTTTAGACAACGAATATTGTCAACTTAATTGGCACCTTCAAACACCCTGATCTTATATATATAAATGTTACACCACTCAATAACGCTTTAATGAATTCAAATTTTACAAAATCCACCGTTAGATAATGGAAGATATTGAGAGATGTAACATCTAAAATCATTTGATATGTTATTGAGATACATCAAAGTTAACGGCTTGAGCATTTTTTTAAATGTCGTTAATCTTTATATATATAATTTTTATAGATTTCAATTATAATATTTTAGTTTTTCTATAAGCAATTGGAATTAATATTTTAATTAATATCTATTTCCTAATATTTTGGGTAATTGTACTACTGATTGTCTAAGGTGTGCTTCAATATGGAAGAAGATATATAGTATATATATTGGGAAAGAAATTCGAATTAGAAATTTGAATAAACTTTTAGGGGCCAAAATATATTTTTTGAATTATTCTCACAGGCCATATTGTCCCCAAAAGTTATTGATATGACATGTTTCAAATATCACTCTCAAAAGTCAATTAAATTTTGAAAAAAGATTCATTAAGAAGAATAAATCTTTACTCTCATTTTAAAATAGCTTTCTTAACAAATCAAAATCTAATGCCGCAGACAAATTAAAAAGTAAAATAAAAATAAAGATTTCTTAAGAAATCAGAAAACAAATGAGCTCGTGTGAACATTACATATTGGGAAGGCTTTGATTCCACTTTTATGGGTCACGCACTCAAACCATCTACACTTTTTTGATTTGATTGTGCATTTTTTACTGAAATGTTTGTATAAAGGTTATTGGATATTAATTGTATGGTTACTGCTGAAATATTTTTAACTTAGAAGATATTGGGTGTAACTTTTCAAAGTTGAGTGGATCAGTATATGAAAGTTGTTTTGCTGTTTGAATCGTCGAAAACCAAATTGAGTATTATGGACAAATTGAGTATTATGGTCGAGATGTGTGCTTTAGGGTGGGGGAAGACAGGAGAGTGCATGTGGCCGTATCATAAGAGGAGGAGATTTTGGGGGAGTGTCGAATATTACTTCACGATATTTCTTGCAGGTTTAGGTTCTTGATTCGTGGAAGTGGCAGTTTGACCCTGTCTGTGGTTACTCAGTAAGTGGGGCTTATAAGCTTTTTACTTCTCACACGGCCGTAGTTTTGGATGCAAACTCAGATCTTATTTGGCACAAATAAGTTCCCCCTGAAAGTTTCTATCTTTGCTTGGATATTATTGAGAGACAGATTGCCAACAAAAGTTAACTTGGTATCTCGTGGCATCATTATTTCGGAAGATCACCTCTGCATCGCGGGATGTGGTGGCGTTGAGTCAACCCAACACCTTTTTCTCACATGCAGTTTTCTTTGGCACCCTTTGGTTGTTAGTTCAATCTTAGATTGGTTTCTTTTTAGCAGACCCGTGCACTTTGTCTGGCCATTTTCTTCAGTTCACTTATTTATCAGGTGACCTTCGTGTGTGTCGGTCTTTCCTCCAGCTTCCTATTAAAATTTATAACCACATAAAAAAATTAATTTATTTAGCCGAAAATTTTCATTAAACTATATTGTGACTAAAGATATATCGCTTAGCATTGGCTATTTAATCTTAAATTTGTCAAAACTGATTTGGTTATTTCACAATCCAATGCTAAAATAAATAATAAGTAATATCAATACTTAATTGTAGATATACTTATCACATCTTAGCCAACACATGTATAAATAAAATTAATCACCTTGCTAACTAGTGCATCAAGTGCACTAGTTAAGAAAGCTAAAAGTAGTAAATTTTATTTTGATAAGATAATAGTTTACATTTTAAAAAAGTTGACTACACAACTTTTAAGATAATTTTACCACTTTTAGTTCCTTAACTAATGCAAGGGGTGCATTGTTTAACATTTACCTTAAAATATATATCAAGATATGCATACATACACGCAACAAATATATTAGTAAAAAAATTTAGGGCGTTACAAACTCCATAATAAGACTGCGATTTCAACACGACTCTTAGCCAACATTAGCAACACTCTTATATTCAGCTTCAACTTCAACTACAACTTCAACACTCGAATGTAGAGAGAGAGAGAGAGAGAGAGAGAGAGAGAGAGAGAGAGAGAGAGAGAGAGAGAGAGAGAGAGAGAGAGAGAGAGAGAGAGAGAGAGAGAGAGAGAGAGATGCATTTTGGAGTAGAAAAACACAGTCATCAGATGTCGAGCTCTGATACTATGTAAGATAATTGAAATATTTACATTTTCTCTCATTATGTAAATAAAATATATATGCATAAGAGTACCTCAAAATTTCAATATATTCATTTTGACAATACATCAATATGCTTAAAATCCTTGCATCTAAGGAACCTTTAAATTTTAAGTTTATAAGAGTTAAACTTTTTAACTTTTTTAAATAATAAATAGATTTTTTAAGCTTCTAACTTAATTATTACATAATTATCGTTTTAATTATTAATGAGTATTCTTTAAAAAAACTTGTTGCACAGTTATTTTTCAGAAAATCTCTTTTAACATGTGTCTTTTTCATTAAAATACTTATTGTGGTGGAAGTCAATGTAACTGTCACGATACAACAAAGTGATAGAAGTTAGCTGAAAAAATAATAGTGCAATAAGTTAGAAACATAAAAAATCTTTTCAAATATCTGAATGTTATCTAAAATATTTAAACAATTTAACGGTTACAAATGTAAAATTTAAAAGATATGTGTATATGTTTGACCTACATAAAAAGATATATGCTTATTTATGGATAAAATGTAGGCATATTCATCCTTTACGTACATACACTACATTTAACCCAAATTATAAGATTTTTTCACACTTATTACAAAAAATAAAATATAATAATTTGAAATATGATTTTTTGTGTTTTTCTTGAAACAAATTTTATGAGAAAATGTAAAAATAATTTTATTAATTAGTTATTGATTATTGAAAAAAGGAGAGAATGTCGGTGTTCTTTGATTTGCAATGTAGTACAAATTAAAGAAACTTGATTTTTTCCTATAAAAAGAAAAATGTTTTTGTTTTCTTTTAAATCGGGAAGGACATAATATATCAATGCATTAAGGGTTAAATAGTATTTACTCCCTATGATATTTAGGAATTCCAATTTACTCATGGTAGTATTTTTCCTGCAATTACAATCCTATAATATGTGGCCAATAACTGGACATAAATGATAATATGTTTAGTGAGAGTTGTATATCGAAATTCACTAAATTAATGTGAGAGTACATCATTTAGGGTTAAATATGTGTTGTTATGCTAATTTATGGGGCAAAATATTAAATTCATTTAGTCATTTTTATAAGAAACAATTTGATAAAACACAGACTAAGGAAATTAATTTTTCTCATTAATGATTCTAAAATTTTACGTTTTATGCCAAAACTAACCTTGGACTAACATGTAATTTTTTTTTTATAAGCAAATTAATTTATAAGAAGTACAAGAGGTACTCAACTCTTACAAATCATGGAGAAGAAACTCTAAGTGTCTTGGAAACACTTCAAAGGATTATTACACCATTCGGGGAAGCTGGTGACATGAGTATTAAACCCTCTCCGTCCTATAAAGCAAAACCAAGAAATATAAATTATTTGATCTATTATAACGGAGAAATCAACTATATCTCCTCGGAATATAAATATGTAAAATATTTCTCTAATTATTAGAATGGAGTATTTTATGGTATTTAATAAGAGTACAAATTTATTGTCAAAAAAAAAAAAAAAAGGGTACAAATTAAATTGTGTATTTAATAAAGAATAAAGTTATTTTCCAATCATCGTATCTTTTAAAGATAAAAAAGATGAGAGAGAAAGATGAGAGAGAGGGAGTGGGCCTGCAGGAGAAAAGAAGCAAGGGGGGGTACGCACAAAGAATTGACAAGATCTCAACGTCATTCTTTGTCACTAACTTCTCGGAGGAGGTGGGATGGGGTGATTTGTGGAGGCTGTTTGCAAGCTATGGGAGGGTGAGTGATGTGTTCATCCCAAAGAAGGTGGACAAATGGGGGAGGAAGTTTGGGTTTGTGAAGTTTAAGGATGTGAAGGAGGTGGACCTGCTGAGTGAGAAGCTTGAGGATGTGTGGTGGAACAATCATAAGCTGCGGATTAATAGAGCTTTATTTGACAAAGGTGATAAAAAGGAGGAGAACCCTTCTCAAAACCAGACACAGAGAAATAAAGCACCTTATGAGAACCTTGTCAGTGAAGACCTGTCCTTCAAAGCTCAACTTCTGGGCAGAGGAGGAAACACTGGAGGAAATATAGACAAGGGCGGATTGGAGGTGAATGGAGATGGAGGGAAGAAGAAGAGCAGAGTTACTAGCTTCAATGATCTCATACCTCTTGAACTTACGGTTCAGGAATCAACTATGAGAGATTTAAAGCATAGTAAGGTGGGCATTTTTAAGGATACCACGGACTTTCAATCCTTCTATGATCGTTTGATGGTGGAGGGACAATCTGAAGTCAAAGCTACCTTCATGGGAGGGAATATGGTCTTACTCCAAACCCCATGTGAAGGTGAGTTAGAAGAGGTTATGAAGATTAACAAAAGCTGGTGGGACAAATGCTTCTAGAAAATTATCCCTTGGAAACCCAACTTGTTGTCTGAAAGTAGGGAGACTTGGATACAAAAAGGTGGCGGGTCGTTTTGGGGTGTTCTTGGATTTCGACGAAGAGACGGTGGGCAAGAAGAGGCTAGATATTGCAAGATTGAAGCTCAGAACTGTCAGGAGAGGAATGATAGACACTGTCCTACAACTGAAGATTCAAGGTGCTTTGTTTGATGTTTGGGTGGTGGATGATGATCACCGGAGCTGTGTCAAACCAAACAGTATTCCCGGTGAGCATTGGTGGAGAAGAGATGACGCTGACCCCTTTTCAGATGGCAGGAGTGACAGTGACAGGTCAGATCCCTATGAGGCACTTTTAGGGCTACAAGGGGAGGGGAGAGCAGACCCAGCGGCGGTGTCAGTTTTAAAAGAAGGATTTGGTGAGTTTGACTCCCAAGGTCAATCCTCCCGTGAGGAGACGGTTGGGGAAAGTAAGTCAGATGCCCCAATCAATGGTAGACACGTGGACAGAGAGGTTGGTGATCTTTTGTCTGCTTCGATGTGTGATCTGGATGGAACGGAGAACGGGGTACGAGGTGCAAATCTGGTGGGTCCTACAGGAGAATTTTCAAACTTGTCTCCAAAGGAGGGAGATTTGTTGCGTATTTCTGCGCACACGGGGGACCACACGTTGGATGTTCCAGGAAGTGGGGAGTTGGGTGATTGGAGTGGGCCTGTTGGGCCTTTGGTCCACAATGGAAATCCATTTATGGATTATGTTGAAACTCATACAACTTTGTTAACAACTCAGGTTCTAAAGGAAGTGGGCTCACATCATTTTATAGGGGTACAGTCAACAGATGAGGTGGCTTTAGTTAGGTGTGACGTGGCTACAAATGGTGGTAATGATCTGATGAGGGTCTCTCAGCTATCTGAATCTTCCATGGATTCTTCCCTGGAGACCGACGTTCAAAACAAAAAGAGATTGGTGAAAAGGGGATCGTCTCGCCCAATCCCAACGGTAGGGATCCCCAAATTTCGCCAACTTGAGATGACTGTTAATGCGGCAGGGAGGAAGCGGAGAGAGGCCAATAAGAATCAAGCTACAGCTGCAGATTCTCAAGTACCTGGGAAACACGTTCAGACCCCTCTGCCGTTCGTTGAGCCACCGGGGTTTGAATTAGAAGTGGTGCTACCAATCCCAACCTCAGGTATTAACCTTCTAATTAATGATGATTGTGCCTCTGCATCAGATTCTTATGTAGAGGTAGCAGGTGCTGTGATTTCCAAAGAGGACGAGGTGAGGAAACTCTTTGCCATTTAGAAAAAAGTGGGCTTTTCTTTTGAAGTCCCATATGAAGAGATTCACTGTAAATTGTTAGAGCTTGATAGTATTGATAGAGACAAGATGGTTGAAAGGGAGCAAGAGAGGGTTTCTCAATGATTGTGTGCTCCTTTAACATTAGAGGGTTGGGGAGTAGAGTGAAGAGGAGGCGGATTAAACGTCTAATTCATTCGGAGAAAGTAGATTTTATTGCAATTCAAGAAACAAAGTTGGAAGTAGTTTCGGAGGCTCTTTGTCATAGCTTGTGGGGAGGGTCAAATTGCGATTGGGCGTTCCTTCTGTCGGAAGGAAATAGTGGTAGTATCTTGTCGATTTGGAGTAAGACAAACTCGTCCCTAATTTTTTCCTTCATTGGGGAAGGGTTTATGGGTGTATGTCTTGAATGGGGGGTGAGGAAGGTAACTTGCTTTGTTGTCAATGTTTATGCAAAATGTGACATTAATGCTAAACGGAGACTTTGGGAGAATCTTATTATGTCTAGGTGAGGTTTTTGTGGTGGTGTGTGGTGTGTGGTGGGTGATTTTAACTCGGTTAGAAATAGGGATGAGCGGAGGGGGGTTAGTAACATCACAAATTCGACATTGACGGCGGAGATGAGGGAGTTTGATAGTTTCATTAGCTTAATGAATTTGGAAGACTTGCATCCGGTGGGGGGGAAGTTCACTTGGATTCATTCAAACGGAGTGGCGATGAGTAGGATTGATAGGGTGTTGGTATAGGAGGAGTGGGTCTCCTTGTGGAGTTCTCATATTGTTAGAATTCTTCCAAGGGATGTTTCGGATCATTGTCCGTTGTTGGCTAAAGGTACTAGTTTCGAGCCGAGACCAAAACCCTTTCGCTTTTGTAATCATTGGCTATTACATAATCATTTCAAAGGGTTGGTTGAAGAGTTTTGGAATTCTTGTATGGTTGACGGTTGGATGGGGTATGTACTCAAAGAAAAATTGAAATTGTTGAAGGCTCACATTAAAGAATGGAATAAGGTGGAGTATGGGAGGATGGAAGACAATATCAAGAACCTTATCTCTTGTATAAGGGAGAAAGACTTACTAGGCGAACAAGGTCTCTTGACCTCTCTTGAAGCCGAAGAGAGAAGAAAGCTTTTTGGAGATTTATGGAGGATCTTGAAAAGTAAGGAGGTGTTGATTTTCCAAAGATCTAGAGCAAAATGGTTAAAGGAGGGCGACACAAATTCAAAGTACTTCCACGGGTGCCTCAAATCGAGAGAGAGGAGGATTGCTATCTCGTGTTTGAAAGTGGGGAATTGGTGGGTGGACACGGCTTCGGAGATTGTGGAGGAGGTTACAAATTTCTTTAAAATCCATTTCTCCTCAACACCTTGGTTGAGGCCGAAGTTGGATGGTGTGATTTTCCCTTCTATTTCGGAGGGGGAAAATTGTTTATTGTTGTCCCCTTTTGGGTTGGAAAAGATTGAGGCGGTGGTGATGAATAGTGATGGCAACAAAAGTCTGGGCCCAGATGGGTGTAATTTCGCTTTTGTGAAGACTTTTTGGCACATTCTCAAAAGGGATGTGAGAATCTTATTTGATCAATTTTATGCCAATGCTCGCCTTCCGAAAGGGTTGTTGTCTTACTTCATCACCCTTATCCCTAAGGTGATGTGTCCTTCTTCCCTTGGAGAATTCCGTCCGATTTCCCTTTTGGGTTGTCTCTATAAACTTATAGCCAAGGTGTTAGTGGCTAGACTTGCGAAGGTTATGGACTCGGTGGTAGCCTCTACTCAATCGGCTTTCATTAAAGGAAGGAATTTGGTGGATGGGGTGATGGTTTTGAATGAAGTCATAGATTGTGCTAGAAAGAGTAATAAAGCTTGCCTTGTTCTCAAGGTAGATTTTGAAAAAGCTTACGACTTCGTTGATTGGGGGTTCCTTGAATATATGGTCCGACGTTTCAACTTTGGTGAGAAGTGGATTGAGTGGATCAAGGCTTGTGTGTTTGCCGGGAACTTGTCGGTCCTTGTAAATGGTAGTCCCACGACGGAAATTAGTATCCAAAGAGGTCTAAAGCAAGGAGATCCTTTGGCCCCGTTCCTCTTCCTTCTTGTGGCGGAAGGCTTCGCGGGATTGATGCGGAGTGCGGTGGATAAGAACCTTTTTAAGGGATTTGGAGTTGGTAGGGATGGTATGATGGTCTCCCATTTACAATATGCGGATGACACTATTTGTTTAGGGGAAGCGTCAATGGAGAATTTGTGGGCTTTGAAGGCGATCTTGTGTGGCTTTGAATTGGCGTCGAGGCTTAAAGTAAATTTTTCGAAGAGTTGCTTAATGGGGGTGAATGTCTCTTCACATTTCTTGAACATGGCGTGCACCTTCCTCAATTGCAAGCAAGGTTCGATCCCATTCTCCTACTTAGGCCTTCCGGTGGGGGCTAATCCCCGTAGGCGCTCCACTTGGGAACCTTTGATTGCTATTTTAAAGAATAGGCTTCGCTCTTGGGGTAATAGATATGTGAATCTTGGTGGTCGGATTGTGATTATAAATTCGGTGCTAAATGCGATCCCGATCTTCTACCTATCCTTCCTAAAATTGTCGGCGATGGTTTTGAAAGAGATTATTAGAATTCAAAAAGAATTTTTGTGGGGTGGTATTAAAGGTGGCCGGAGGATTAGTTCGGTGAGTTGGAAGGATGTGTGTAAACCAAGATGTCAAGGTGGGTTGGGGGTGAGAGATGTTGGTAAGGTGAATCTTAGCCTCCTAGTTAAATGGAGGTGGAGAATCCTACAAAAGGATAATTCCTTTTGGAAAGATTTTTTGGCGGCAAAGTATGGTTCATAAGTTCGTCAAAAGGTGCATTGGATTGGTAGTGACGTTCATAACCGAGCATCGGCATGGTGGAGAGACATATGTAGTATTGACATAAGGGAAGGGGAGAGTTGGTTTACTTGTAATATGAATCGTGTGATTGGCGATGGGAAGTCGACTAAGTTCTGGCTAGATTCTTGGCTTGGGCCTTCTCCCCTTTGTGATAGGTATCATCGGCTGTTCCTAGTGTCCTCGCCGAGGGATGGTACGGTGAGCGACTTTTGGAGGGAGAGGCCGAGGTGGTGTAGGGGTGAATAGGGTTGGAGACGCAGACTATTTGTTTGGGAACAAGCTTTACTTGACGAGCTGTCGGAGTCATTGCCCACTTTGGTGTTGACAGAGGAAGATGATGTGTGGAGATGGCGGCGCGAAGAGAATGGTATGTTTTCGGTAAAGTCGGTGTATCTGTACCTTCACACTGTTTCCACTTCATCTACTGCCTTTGGTGATCATGATATACGGGTTTTGAATGATATTTGGAAGAGCCCGGCACCCTCAAAGGTTATTGCTTTCTCTTGGCTTTTGTTGTGGAACCGGTTACCGACAAAGGTCAATTTGGCTCTCCGGGGGATTGATGTGGGTGGAGGTGTGCTGGACTGTGTCCACTGCCAGCAGAGAGAGGAGGATGCAAACCACCTTTTTTTATTTTGCGACGTTGCTATGCGGGTGTGGAAGTCTATCTTTCGGTGGCTTGACTTGGTCTTAATTATTCCTCCAAATCTGCCTACTCTATTTGAGATGTTCACAGGAGCAGCGGGTAACAAGAAGGCGAGAAGAGGTTATTATTTGATTTGGCATGCGACTTTGTGGTCTATTTGGAGATCGAGGAATAACATTATTTTCTCAAATGGTGCGATTGACACGGTGGAGGTGGAGGACTCGATTAAATTGCTGTCGTGGAAGTGGGGATTAAGTCGCCATAAGATTCCTATTTGTCTATTTTACGAGTGGTGTTGGGATCCCGAACTATGCTTGTCCCGTTAAGCCTTGGCTGGTGTTTTCTGTCTGTTGGTTTCCTGAGCATTTGGTGTTCAGCCTGCTTTGTACTGCAGTCTGGTTGGTTTAGGTGATAGTGGGGTGGGCGCTTTTCTCTTTTTTGCCTTTGGGTTGTTTTTCTGGTGTGCTGTGAAGCCTTTTACCTGCCTTGTATATACTTTAAGTACTTCTTGTACTCTTGTTTAAAAATAATATTAGCCTTTTCAAAAAAAAATAAAAATAAAATAAAGAATAAAGTTAAAGAGTGTCAACTTTTATTAAAAAAAATCAAATTTTATCCCTAAAAATGATCAGAGAGAGTATTTAATAAACAGTCATAAGACAACATATTCAATGAAAGATTAAAAATACATATATTATAAAAGATAAATCAAAATTCATTAACATTCTCCAACATTAAATAGGTAAACATTATTTAACTCATCAATTAATTAGTAAACAATCACAAAATTTATTGTTTTTTGTTGTGTACAATCGACATAGATCTCTATTAGCCGTTTTGAGTTCAAAAATCATTAATCAAACGTCTCAACTTGATACTATATATTTACAACTTAGAAGTTAGAACTTACAACCACAAAATGTTTGTGCAATAAATAAAAGGACAAAACTTAGGTACAGTATCCTAAGTCCTGTTCCTACTGTTCCAATTAAAGATCGACACATGTACTCTTTTCTAATTAAAGAATTACATGGTTATTATCAATTTATTCATCATCGCCGTGAAGCTATGCCCTTCGTTTTACTCACTGGAAGTGAATTATTTTCTTCACCAATTATTTATCCTCCATCAAATCCGTCCACACATAGATTCAACAACAATTTGAAGTTTTACCACCTCACACCCAACAAATTATCACGAACAAACTAATCCAATCAACTAATAGCACCTACTCATCTCATGTTTGCCCCAATCCAAAATTTAACAAGCATAGCGTTGCAGAAAACAAATTTTCACAAACCATGCACCGCCGAAGACCATAGAATTTTCCGATGCCGTAACTGTGCATATCTATTGTAATGGTGATTCGTCTTTGGTTATGCAGTGACAGACGGTGAATATTTTACGACCTTGTAACTGTGCAGATTTGTTGTAATGATCATTCTCGCACAGTTTGAGATTGGAAACAATGAAGAGTAAAGGCATGCTGTTGCCACGACCACCGTGAACACTTTATTTCAGCGTAAAAACAGGATATATCATTGAAAATAGAGTACACGTGTAGATCTTTAATTGGGAACCGTAGGAACATGACTTAGGGTAATGGACCTAAGTTTTGTCCTAAATAAAATTCATGTATGACATTAAATTTCAAGATTCAAAGGATATCATCGATTGATACATAATCAACCGCGTAAGAACCTTGACGCGGATAACACTTGTTATATCCTCACAAAGTTTAATTCTAGTACGATTCTCTTCAATCTTGTTGTGACTAGTAATGAGCATCACTAGCATGTGATACACGTCCAAAAAGTGTCAATTTTTCCCAACAAAATTGGAAGTGTTTCATAATTCTTCATGTTTACTAAAGAGAGTAACAAAGACTTTATATGCTTAGAAGCAAGCTACCAAATTTGGTAACATTGTTGGAATGTGGAATAAAGTGTGTATGGGTTGTGTGGGGACCTAACCCTAATTAATCTTGGGATTTTTGGTCACATAATTACGAACACTATTTTTATCGGTGTCCTTCAACTTTCGACTCAAGGTGCTGCTTTTTAGATTCTGATGAGCCGAGTAATTTTGATTCGAGTTTGAAAGTTAGTGTCTAGTGGCATCTCTATAGGTTGGGTTGGTGTCTTCTCTGGGGACTTAGTGAATCTCAATTGATGTAATGTTTACGGGTGGATTGGGGTGTTGTTTTGGTGTACTTGTTGATTGGTTAAAGTGTTTTCATCACCTTACCTCTCATTGTATGTTTCAACAATTTCTTATACTTTTTGTTTAGTAATTGTTCATTAATAAAATTTAGCCGATTAAAAAAATAAATTAATTTCTCTAAATGTCAATTTTTATTGCGGTTTGTCTTGGTCAAGATAGTAAAATTTACCCTTTTGAGAGTAGAGTTCATATGCCGACCCAAAGTTTCAGTCTTATCTCCTTTTTTCCCAATCCTATTATCCTAATATTAGATTAGATAGAAAAAAATGTAGGTAAATGAGGAAAATGGATTTCTTTTGAAGAAATAATGGTTAAAGAACATAATATTTGTGGAAAAGCAATATATATGTACTTTGTACATGGAAAACAAACTATTTTTCTTAATTATTTAGTATATATATAATTTGGATGATTTCCGTATATCTTATACACCATTCTAAGTTTATTGTAAACCGGACTCAAATAGCAAAGGGCGGTGGTGACCGGTGAGATAAGAGACAAAAACTTTTAGGTGGATATAATCATTTGCTCATACTCACGATAAATTATTTATCATTTAAATATTTTAAAAAACTACTATATATACATTTTTTTTTTTATTTTCTAAAATATGCGAGGGTGACTAAACAATGTAATCAAATGCGAGTAACTATTCAGGAATATCTCGATAAGGAATCACGATACATTAAACATGAGTATCCGGCCCCGCATGCACACATGTGCAGGGTGTGCATTGGCATCTATCCTCTAAATTTTTTAGAGACCTTGATTTAAAATTTTGAGGCCCTATTATATCTGTTATATATTATTTATATTTATAAAATATTATATATGTATTAATAAATTAATTTTGAAGCTCTAAAATAATAGTTATATATATTGTTAATGTTCATAAAACATTATATGAGTATCAATAAGTTAATTATCTATATTCATAAATATAGTTTTAGAACATTCCAATCTTTACATAAATTTTAATCTTATATTAGAATGTATATTTTTGACGTTACATATAATGATAATTATTTTTTATATGTTTCTTATGTATAATCTAAATAAAAGATGATATTTTAATTATTTTGTATTTTTTATTAGGATTTATTTTTAATATTTAAACAGAACCTCCAAATAGTCGGGGATGGCCCTGATGAGTACGATTGTCCTTCTAATCTTAAAAAAATAATGTGAATTGTTATCTAATATAAACCTTTAAAAAATGTCTATATATATATATATATATATATATATATATATATATATATATCCATTTTTGCCTCTTAAAAAAAATGTCAATGGTAAACTCTTAGTATTTTCAGAAAACAAAGAAAATTTTATAATAGTAAAATTGAAGAATAAATTTTTTAGTTTAACCAAGTGGATATATATAAAATATGTAAGAATAAACAGACAACAAGCTGCACGCCGACGCTACTAATTCTTTTTGGATTGCAAAACTAATACTCTTAAATAATATATGTAATTTAAAGATCTGCAAAATATTGCATTGCTATACATGACTTTTTAAATCATATTCACATCCAAAAAGTATTCTAGCAGCATATAATAGGTCCTTATACCAATTTTACTTCTTTTTATTTTGAAAGAATATATTTTACTTTTATTTAAAAAATGATAATACTGCTGATTGCATATAAGTAATTAAATCAAATAAAACATTTAAAGTTATGTAATTATGTTACCGTCCAAATGTTTGGGACACATTCCTCACAAGTAAGAAATATGATACCTACATCATACAGGTGTATGTATTTAATTGTTCACGTTCCAAAATTATAAGTTACCGTATTTATTTTACTGTACTATGTTAGTGAAAAAGACACGACTAGTATTTTACTTTGACCATTCTTCTTTATATATTTTCATGTTGCAATATATATACGATTATTTTCTATTCAGTACTTTTGAACGAATTGAATTGGATGAGTAGCCTCGTAGGTAACTTCTCCAATATATAATTGTTGTTTTAATTTTAATTTTAACAAAAAAATAAATAAAAATAAATTCAATAGTGTTATGGAAAAAGAGTGTAAATTAAAATACTTTAACCCAATATATAAGAGAAGATGCTAACACTATATTTTGAGGTAGTAGCACTTTGCTACTTTTATTTGGAAAAAAAGGAGAGTTTTTTGAAAATATATATTTGAAGTATTTTTGAAGTAATATATGACATTAATTCACAAAAAAGGAATATATGATATTTTAGTTTGGAGTATTAGAAAAACAAATTTCCGTGTGGTCCATAACATGGATCTAGTACACCATACTTTAAAGTTTAAACTAGTTTTGTTCAAGGAAATAATTAATTCCTAACATCTGATGATATGAACCACCCTAATCTAGTTAATTAATTTCAGTATTCCATAAATGAAAATATATCTTGATTATGATTTTTTTTGTTATTCTATCTCGTTTGCACTATGCACACGAACAATATGGCAATTGAGATATCATACGACACACGCAAGCATGCATCACTACATGCCTTTTGACCAACACAATCAAAATCCCATTATCATTTCATTAATTGCATATTTATTTAATTAATTTTTGCTTAAGAGGGTTGGTCTTTGGTCATTTTTTATGACACGTTTGAAGTAGACTTTTCCACCATAAACACACACACTCCCCCTCTTATAAATTCCCACAAATTCTCTCCCAAATTCCCAACATCTCTTTGCAACATATACAATCACAACTTTGAGTGACCTTAACCTCTCTCAAAAGCACAACATCACAAACAAAAAATAAACAAGAAACTAAACATGTCTTTGGAAAATAAGAATCACCAACTTTTATCAAAGATTGCTACCAATGATAAACATGGTGAAAATTCTCCTTATTTTGATGGTTGGAAAGCTTATGAATCAAACCCATTTCACCCCACAAAAAATCCTCAGGGTGTTATCCAAATGGGTCTTGCTGAAAATCAGGTATATTATTAGATTATGTTTTCACAAAAAATTATTATTATTATTATTATTTTGACAAAATAATGCTACTATATATATATATTATTAATATTACAACCATGTCTTAAACATAAAAGAAAATTTGAGTCAAGAATTGCACGAAATACATTTTGTATTGACCCAAGTGCCTTGGTTAGAGGGTGTAGATTATACAACATTTTTATGACACAATGAGATGTAATTGCATATTTAGTATATAATTATCATATATACTAAATAAATCATATTTGGACCAAATTTAAATATGTTACTGATTCATATATCTCTGAAAAAAAATATTTAATAATTCACAAATATGAACTGTTCGTAGCCCATAACATGGGTCTATTATTGTTTAGTATATAATTAATTTGTCTAATATATGATTTTTTTTGAATTTTTCAGCTCTGCTTTGATCTGATTGAGGAGTGGATAAGGAACAATCCAAAGGCATCAATTTGTACTCCAGAAGGTGTGAATGAATTCAGAAGTATTGCAAACTTTCAAGATTATCATGGATTGCCAGAATTCAGAAATGTAAGCAATATTAAAAGAACTCAAATATATTTATAGTTTCACTATCCCTATAATAAATATTATCATATCATAATGTTTTAAAGTGACTTATGTTTCTTATTTTAATATTGTATAGGCTGTGGCAAATTTCATGTCAAAAGTGAGAGGTGGTAGGGTAAGATTTGATCCTGACCGTATATTGATGAGTGGTGGAGCAACAGGGGCAAATGAATTAATCATGTTTTGTTTGGCTGATCCTGGTGATGCTTTTTTGGTTCCTAGCCCTTATTATCCAGCGTATGTAACCTTTCTTTTCATTATATATGTTTTTATTCAATGTATGTTCACTATTTCTTACACACTTTGATAGTGCACATAATTTAAATCTAGCATAAAGTGTAATAAATATTTTGTTTTGATTTAAAAGGAACACATTTGGCTTCATTTAAATGGTAGCTTTAAAAACAAAAGAAAAAATTGGAATGCTCTTCATTGTTCCAAATATTGTTTTTATATTTGAAAACCTCAAACATACTGTTTTGATTTAATATGACTTTTTAAGGTTTTAAACTAAAATAATTTTTATACATCGTTTGATTCAGTAAGTTAATTATAGGTGAAGTAATTTTAACAAACAATTAAAAAAATTCTAAATTTGTTTGTCAGAAACAATACTGAAGACATAATAAGTTTTTTTTTGGGTACATAATAAGACATAAGATTTATTAGTTACATTTAATTATTCTTATCTGTTTTTCTAAACTTCAAAAGCCACTTTCAAAAGAAAAAAAAAACTTCAAAAGAAAGTATTACCCTTCAGCCTTTACTCATAATTTTTAACACAAAATGAGAATCATATTTCCGGATTTTAAGATTATTTTTATTAAAATATTGAAAAATTATTTTTCTTTGCTAGGGAAAAAAATTTAAATGAACTACCATAATTGAACAATGAATAAAACATAAAACTTGCTAATTAATTTGCCAGCAGGCTGCTACAGACTCATTAGTCAATAAGCATGTGTGTTGCCGATATTTAATTCCAAAAATCATAAGTTTAAGTTGACACTTGTCATTGACCTTTGAAACCATGACCATATCATTGTAAAGTCATCTTTTATTCAACTTATAGAATTATAAGAACATAACGCAACCAAATCTAACACAACTTGGAAATTTTGCACGCATGGTCAGAGATCTGATTTTTACAAAGAAAATCCAACTTTTCTTAATTAAAGAAATTTCATAGCATGTACTACTGGATAATATATTCTCTTAAATCACACAATTAAGATTCTCACTCTTTCTTTTCATCAAAGTTCACATTTAGAATCAACTACTTCTCTCAAAATTATCATATTTTATATTTTTATTTTGACACAAGAATACAAGATACTTTATGTTTCTTAAGTAACAAGTATGTTTAAAAATTTATAGTCAACTTTATATTTTTGTCTTGACCATAGGACCATAAAGGATTTGAATTTGCTACAATATTATGACTAAATTAAGAAGTGGCAAATTTTACATATTCCACTTAACTTATCTTTTAGGTCTATTAACAAATTTTTCATAATCAATTATAAGTCAATAATTGTCTAACTTTGATATAAACTCTAGTCAAATCTTATTTTTAGTCAGCGTATGTGTCTAAAATATCAAATAACAATTTGATGTGCTTAAATAAGATAAAAAGTTATATTTTTAAATTGACTAATAAATATATTTTGCATGTCTTATTACAGATTTGTTCGTGATTTGTGCTGGAGAACCGGTGTACAACTAATTCCTGTCCAATGTCATAGCTCAAACAATTTCAAGATAACAAGAGAAGCACTAGAAGAAGCTTATCTGAAAGCACAAGAAGAAAACATCAATGTGAAAGGGTTAATCATAACAAATCCATCAAACCCTTTAGGAACAACAATAGAAAAAGAAACACTAAAGAGCATAGTTAGTTTCATCAATGAAAACAATATTCATTTAGTGTGTGATGAAATCTATTCTGGCACAGTTTTCGACACCCCGAAATACGTAAGTGTCGCGGAAGTCATACAAGAAATGGATGAATGCAAAAAAGATCTCATTCATATCATCTATAGTTTATCAAAAGATATGGGACTTCCAGGTTTCAGAGTCGGTTTAGTTTATTCATATAATGATGAAGTTGTAAATTGCGGTCGAAAAATGTCGAGTTTTGGATTAGTCTCATCCCAGACACAACATTTTCTAGCCGCAATGCTTTCAGACGATAAATTTGTGGACACGTTTTTGGCTGAGAGTTCGAGAAGGTTAAAGGAAAGACGCGAATTTTTCACAAAGGGACTTGAAAAAGTCAACATTACTTGCTTACCAAGTAATGCAGGGCTTTTCTTTTGGATGAATTTGAGGAGCTTATTGAAAGAGAAAACATTTGAAGGTGAAATGAAACTATGGCGTTTGATTATCAATGAGGTGAAGCTTAATGTTTCGCCGGGTTCGGCTTTTGATTGCTCTGAGCCTGGTTGGTACAGAGTTTGTTTTGCTAACATGGATCATGAAACTGTTGAAATTGCATTGATGAGAATTAGAGCTTTTGTTAATGGCAGAGACAAAGGGAAAAACATGGAAATCAAACGTTGGAAGAGTAATCTAAGACTTAGCTTTTCTTCAAGAAGGTTTGATGAAAAAGTTATGTCTCCTCACATGATGTCTCCTCATTCACCAATGCCTCATTCACCACTTGTTCGAGCTACTTAATTTGGAGCTAATTTCTAATTACCATTAAGAAATCACATATATCTAGAGTGTGTTACTTTAAGTATTGATTGATTGACTATATAGCTAGAAGAATTGGGTTACTAATTAATGCCAATTCATCTAGTAATGATTTTTTTTCTTTATTTATTATGACTTTGGATTGTTGTTGTATTTAGTTAACTGAAATTATTTCAGGAAAATATATATATACATTATGATTTCAAGACTAATTGTTTCCGTCAGAAAATGAATAAGTCTCATTAACATTCATAGTGAGTATAATAAAAAAATCATAGTAAATTACCATGATTTTGTAAATACTACACCTCAAAATTTCTAAATAATTATTTGTGCCACCAATTTTATTAAATTCAGTGTGATTCCAGAGATTATGTAAATTAATTGAAGTAAGTATAAAATTCAGAGTGTTCTAGTGTTAGTAGTCTCTTAAATTAATCTTACTATTTTTGAACAATGCTACAACTGTAACATAAAATATTGAAGAATATAATGCAGCCCGATACTATATATATCAATGGGGAAATTTTTACTTTACAAATCAATTATATAATGTTGAATCTGTCTAACTCAAAACACTAAGAACTTGAAAAAAAAAAAAAAAAAAAAAAAAAAAAGGGATGGAAGTGCAATGATGACTTATTAAGAGCCAACATCAATAAAAAAAATGAAAGAAGTAGAAGCTAATAATTTCCCGTGGAACCCAAGAAGAAGGAAATAGCCCAAATAAGAAGGCCCTATTAGACTTAAACTTGAGAATAGTTACTTTTGCCACCTTATCATTTTTCTCGTACAGTTTGTAAATTTACTAAAATATTTATGTCTGCTATTTAAATAGCAGATACTCTCTAAAAACACCTATCATATTTTATTTTTATAACATCTGCTATTTAAGTAGCGGACAAAATTTTAAAAAAACCTCTCATTCTCAAACATCCGCTACTATAATAGCGGAAGAACAAAATATGAAAGGTGTAAAGAGCGCGAAAAACAAGTAAATCTCTAAATTTAAATTAAAAATTACAAGTAAACACAAAATGAAGTTGAATATACTGAATAGTGATTGGTGCAAAATTAGGAAAGTCAATGGAGTGAGGCGGTGTTGGGGAGTAGTTTATGGGGAACAGGATACATGAGTGTTGTGATTTGCAGTTTCAATTTCTATTATGTGTATTTTATCGGTTAATGACTAAGTATTGGATATAAGTATAAGACAGGACAATACAATATATGGTAGAACAGAACAAAATAAACTTTTATGATATTGAACATTTTTTTTATCTTATATGATGTTTAGTGAACAAAATGATATTTTGATATTTTATACAATTTGTATTTGGAACAAAAAGTTGTGCCGTGGTTTAGTGGAGGACAACAATTTCTATTTTTGTCATGTTTTTTGCCTCACAGTTTGTCCAATTCTTGAAACAATTTTATAATTAAATACAGTACAACTAAAATTGTTTTTCTGTCTAATTCCTTATTTTTTAGCAGATCATGCATCGTAAAAGAATGATTACTCGCACCATCTACTAAAATTACTTTTTTTTTACTAAAATTACTATTATTCTAGTATCTTAAAATATTAGCTAATATACTGATCAACTGACATTAGGATGTCAACGGGGCGGGGATTGAGCGGATGATACTTTACCACTCCTTGCCCCATTCCATGCTTCGGGGACATTTTTTCCTCCATCTCCATCCCCGCGGGGAGATTTCTTCCTCCAACTTCATCCCCACGGATCCCCACAGTATCAACAGATTTCCACGAACATAAAAAATTAACAAAATTGTTATACATTTTAATCAAAAGCACGACATTAATACCTTGTTTTTCCTTCCTTTTATTAAAAAAAAAATACATATTTTGTATCTTTCGTTTTTTTTAGAATAAAAGTACATTTAGCATCAATAACAAAAACTGCAAAAGCACATTCTAATTTTTTTTTGTCAAAAAAATTAAATATCCAATTGAACTTGTTGACACCATACATATAATCATAATCTTTATAATGTATTAATTATTATTTTTTATTTAAAAAACATATAAAGTTATATAATTATATATTGTATATATAATTTAAATAACATGGTCGGGGTTGGGGAATTCGCGGTGGCAGAGGGACCTTCTCCGTTCCCTGCCCCAAACTATCCATGGGGGAATTTCTCCCTCCATCCCCGTCCCCATGGAAAAAAAAATTCATGACTTCGGATCACCATACAAATAATCTCCACAGGTAATTCGTTATCAGATATAAAGTGACATCCCTAGCCGACATACACTGACTTATTTTATCATGACATATTAATTAACTCGGCTCATCTTGTTATTTTATCAATTGTGCAAATTACTCTGGCAAGCAATGCACTATTTTTCATTTGAGAAAATATCTACGAATCCATGCTTCATAATGAGGTTTTTTTTTTTTGAGAGCATAATGTTGGGTTTTGGGCTCCCTTTCTATGTGGATAAAAGTCCAAGATTGATAGCCCATTAGGTCTCACTTATGTAAGTGGAGAGTGGTCATACTAGGGTTACCAAGTGAGTAAATTTTGTGAGAGAACAACCTTTCAAAAGAGAGAAAAGAAGAGTGAAAGAAAATCCCGTATTCCACACAGCAGCTTCACTAAAACGCAGTTTCCCGATTCGTTAACCGTTGGATTTTGCCCAAATTTGGAGGGCAGGTTCGCAGCTCCAGGGGCTACAGTTTCACCGTTCGGATCGTCGAAATCAGTTCTGGTTTGGGAGAAATCGTGTCTGCAGTGCATCAGGTTTTAGGGGGAGAATTTTCAACTTCTTGTTCTTGGTTTGTAAGCTCTAGTGGTTTGTTGTTTAATTGGTTGTTAGCACTTGTTTGTGCATCACTTTGAGACTCTCTTGTACCCATATTTGATCATAGTGGAACTATTACTTTGGTCTGGACGACCCGTGGTTTTTCACTCTCACATTGAGGGTTTTCCACGTTAAAATTGCGGTGTTCTTTTGTGCTTTTATTTTGTTCTATTGACTGCCATATTATTTGTTGTTGATCCTCAAAGGTTCTTACAAGTTTGGGGAATTTTATTTCCGCTGCATATTGCTCTGTTATTATTATTGTGTGTTAATTCCCCATCAGAGTGGCATCAGAGCTCTAGGTTGAGGGCAAATTTACTTGTTTGAATGATGGAGTCAAATACAAATATGAAAATGGTATTGTTGAATGGTTCTAATTACCATTTGTGGAAGGGCAAGATGAAAGACTTACTATTTGTGAAGAAATTGCATTTACCGGTATTTAGTTCCACAAAGCCGGATTCTTTGTCTGATGAAGAATGGGAGTTTGAACACTTACAGGTATGTGGTTTTATTAGACAATATGTAGAAGATAATGTTTATAATCATATTGCTAATGAGACTCATGCAAAAACTTTATGGGAGAAGATAGAGTCCTTGTATGCCTCTAAATCAGGGAATAATAAATTGTTCTTGCTGAATAGCTTCATAAGTTTGAAGAATAAAGAGGGGACTTCTATTTCAGATCACTTGAGTGAATTTCAGGGGCTCCTTGATCAGATGTCTGGAATGGGTATCAAATTTGAAGATGAACTTTTGGGACTATTTCTATTGCTATCTTTACCAGAGTCTTGGGAGACGTTTCGGGTTTCTATTACAAGTTCTGCTCCTAAAGGTGTTGTTTCTTTGGAAACGGCTAAGGGTGGTATTCTTAATGAGGAGATGAGAAGGAAGGCACAAGGTACTTCATCTCAATCCGAGGTACTTGTCACTGAAAATAGGGGGAGAAGTCAGAAAAAGGAACCGAAGGGTGGTAGAGAGAATAGCAGAAGCAAGTCCAAAGGGAGATACAAGAATGTAGATTGTCATTATTGTCATATGTCAGGACATATACAAAAGAATTGTTTCAAGTGGAAAAGGGATAACAAAGGCAAGAAGGGTAAGCATAAACAAAGAAATAATGAAGATCATGATGATGATCGTGTTACTACTGCTACCAATGATGATCTTGTTATTCTTCGTGATCATGAGTCTATTAATCTTGTATCAGATGAGAGCATGTGGATTGTTGATAGTGGTGCTACATTGCATGTTACACCGAGGAAGGAGTTCTTCACATCTTATACTTCCGGTGACTTTGGAGTGTTGAAGATGGGTAATGATGGTGTATCTAAGGTAATTGGTGTTGGTGATGTTTGTTTGCAAACCAACATGGGAATGCAATTGTTGCTTAGAGATGTCAAACATGCTCCTGATGTCCGCTTTAATTTGATCTCTGTGCATATGCTAGATGATTGTGGTTATGATAACCACTTTGGTTCTGGAAAGTGGAAACTCAGCAAAGGTAACTTGGTTGTTGCTAGAGGGGAGAAAAATTCTAAATTGTATTGGACAAAAGCTTTGGTTGCTAGAGACAGTGTGAATGCTATCGACATGGAAGCATCTTTGTGGCACCGAAGGCTTAGTCATATCAGTGAAAAGGGGCTGAATGTTTTAGCCAAAAAGGATGTGCTTCCAGGATTAAAGAATGCTGATTTGGAGAAATGTTCTCATTGCATGGCTGGTAAACAGACTAGAGTATCCTTCAAGAAGCATCCTCCCTCAAGGAAGTCAGAGTTGCTTCAATTGGTACATTCTGATGTTTGTGGTCCATTAAAGGTAAAATCTTTTAGTGGTGCACTTTATTTTGTTACTTTTATTGATGATTGTTCCAGGAAACTATGGGTATATGCTTTGAAGACGAAAGACCAAGTGTTGGAGAAGTTCAAAGAATTCCATGCTTTGGTTGAGAGACAGACATGCAAGAAGCTGAAATGTGTTCGTTCTGACAACGGTGGTGAGTATTGTGGTCCTTTTGACGTCTATTGCAAGCAACATGGTATTTCACATGAGAAGACTCCTCCTAAAACTCCTCAGCTGAATGGTTTAGCAGAGAGGATGAATCGAACACTTGTTGAGAGAGTTAGATGTATGCTCTCTGAAGCTAAGTTGCCTAAACATTATTGGGGTGAGGCATTGTACACGGCGGTGCATGTTCTTAATCTCACTCCTACTGTTGCTTTGAATAGTGAAGTTCCAGACAAAATTTGGTTTGGTAAGAATGTCAAGTATGATCATTTGAGGGTCTTTGGTTGTAAGGCTTTTGTGCATGTTCCAAAGGATGAAAGATCCAAGTTGG